>NIVC01000124.1:262500-280000 GCA_002269645.1 Macrostomum lignano
ATTCACCTAGTAAGATACTGTAAGATGGTTTGCTTAGTTGATTGCGTGTGCGCACGTTCACTAGCTCTTATGTACATTTGCTCGCTGTACAATGATAATATATAAATGAATGCCTTGGCGCCCTGGGCAGCCAAGAGTCGGTCTACGCCTTAATTAAGCCAATTTCTCGTTTTCGCTTGTTCTTACATTGGTGGCAGCGGCGGCTATGACTGAAAATGAAGGCAGTGCAGAGAGCCCTACAGTGGCGGTGACTCAGCCCCAAGCTAGTTTTGTCAACATGTTTTTGCGGCCGCCTCAATACCAGCATGGACAAGACTTTGAACTTTGGCTGGCACGATTCAACAATTTCGCATCATCTCTTCCTGTCGATCAGCGCAAGAATGCTCTGCTGTCATTCCTCGACGACAAATCATATCAAGCGGCCAACAATTTAGATGCTTCCCTGTCCTACGACGACTTTGAGAAGGCTCTGAAAAATCGATTTCGGCCATCAACATCCTCTGCTGAGCTGCAGGCGCAGTTCTTCAATCTGACTCAAAAGGACGGTCAGTCGGTTGCAGACTATTCCGATGCCCTGATCGTTGCGGCAAAGCGTGCGTTCCCGAGTCTGATGGAGACGAAAGCAGGTGCCGAGCAGGAGACGTCGGTGACAGCGAAGGACGAGCTTCTCAAAGGTCGGTTTCTATCCGGATTGAGGGACCCAGCTGTGCGAATGCAGACGCAGATGCAGGCAAAGGCGACATTCGCTGATACAGTTGAAACAGCGCGATTCGTGGAATCGATACAGTCGCAAGGAGGCACTGCTACGGCTCTAGCTGCTGAGGTTCCCGAAGCCTTTGCAGTCGGAATTCAACGGTCCCTGAAGGAGCTGTCCAACAAGCTCAGCCGCTGGGAGTCAAAGGACCAGGATCATCGTCAGAGCGGCGACAGACGCAGAGTTGTGACATGCTGGAAGTGCGGTAAGCCGGGCCATGTTCAAAGATTTTGCACTCAGAAGTCGGGAAACTTCGATGGAGCGGCGACCGCCGGGGTGCCGTTCCGCAAGTGAGAATCCCGGCGCAACCAGTCGTAGAGGTGTCCTGCTCAGCCACTGGTGCCAACATGCTGGTAAACTGTCGCATCCTGCCAATGTGTGTCCCTGCCAGCTGTCTAGTTGACACTGGGTGTTCCCAGTCTTTGATGTCAAGTTCCCTGTTTCGCAAGCTGAATGAGAGGCTCCTGCCTTTGACGACTCCGGTGCAGTTGAAGCTGGCAGACGGTAACTATTTGGCTGCCTGTGGTTGGCAGGAAGTGCAGCTAAGTTTCGGTGTGGCAACGGTTCGACAAAGAGTTTTAGTTGTCGACAATCTGGCCAAGGATTTTTTGCTGGGTGCAGATTTCCTGGCAAACTGTGGCTGCGTCATCGACTGCAATCGCCAAACGCTCACTGTGTGCGGTCAGCAAGTAAAAATGGAGTCATCGGCAGCAAGTAGCTGTGTATTCGCCGTTGAGGTAGCAGACAGGACAACCGTGCCCGCTGGTCACGAACTCGTCTTCCCAGCGAGATTGGCAAGTGAGTCAGATGCAGCTGTTGATGGTGAGTGCGGCATTTTTGAGCCTGATAATTCGAAGGACATCTCCACGGTCATGTGTGGAGCGCGCAGCCTCTCGGTGTTGCGAGGAGGACTCATCGCTGTTCACTATGTCAATACGGACACCAAGCCGCATACATTTTACCCCGGAACAAGACTGGGGACTTTTGAGCCGATGTCAGATGGTGCCGATGCAGAGTTGTCAATGCAAGTTGAGACAGTGAAAGGTCAAATCGCCGAGTATGTACCAAATGTGCACATTGATGAGAAAAATCTTACAGCCAATCAAGTTCAGTGTGTCAAAGATCTTCTGCATCAGTACCAGGATGTGTTCTCGAAAAGTCCAAACGACCTGGGCTGCACTTCACTCCTTGACCACAAAATTGACACCGGGTCGGCGAAACCTATCAGAGTGCCTCCTCGTAGATTGTCGCCGCCGAACCAGCGAGCTGTGTCAGAGATGGTCGAGCAGATGGTGAGAGACGACATCGTAGAGCCTTCGAATTCTCCGTGGTCGAGCCCGGTCATTCTGGTGAAGAAGAAGGACGGCAGTTTGCGCTTCGTGAACGACTTCAGACTGCTCAACTCCGTGACCGTCAAAGACAGTCATCCACTGCCTCACACCAGCGATCTGATCGATGCTCTCGCAGGATCCACAATGTTCTCAACGCTCGATTTCACTAGCGGGTACACCCAGGTGATGCTGGACTCAGAGAGTCGCGCAAAAACAGCATTTCCTGCGCCACAAGGATTATTCCAGTACAAGAGACTACCGCAAGGTGTGTGCAATGGTCCTGCCACGTTTTCAAGGCTGATGGAACTCGTTCTGAAGGGCCTCCGATGGGAAGTGTGCCTGTCATTTCTTGACGACGTTGTCATCTTTTCGAAAGGATTCGAGGAGCATCTGCGGCGTCTTGAGCTTGTGTTGCAGAAATTCAGAACCGCTAACCTGAAGTTGAAGCCGACCAAGTGCCACTTGTGCTATCAGGAGATCTCATTTCTTGGCTTTCGAATCTCAAAAGATGGCGTGACCACTGACCCGGACAAGGTGAAAGCAGTGCAGGAGTGGCCAACGCCCGAAGATCGTTCAGAAGTGCGACAATTCCTGGGGTTATGTGGCTACTATCGTCATTTCGTTAAAAACTACAGTGAGATTGCTGAACCGCTGTACAAGCTAACGCAAAAGGACGTGACCTTCAGCTGGACTCTCGAATGCTCAGCAGCATTTAATCGCCTAAAGCAGTGCCTTACTTCCAGCCCAGTCCTCATCATGCCGACATTCGCAGAAGACGCTGAGTTCGTGCTGGATACCGATGCCTCTGGCGTGGCCATCTCCGGAGTTCTTCAAGAGCGCCGTGGTGGCAGGACGCAGGTGGTGGCGTACGGCAGTCGCATTCTGTCCAAAGCAGAGAGAAATTACTGCACAACGAGGCGTGAGCTGCTGGCAATTGTGCACTTCGTCGGTCACTATCGCAGCTACTTGTTAGGAAAAAGATTCACACTACGTACTGATCACGCCTCGCTGATCCATCTTCTGTGCTTTCGAGATCCCGATGGTCAGCTGGCACGGTGGCTGGATAAGCTAAGCGAATTCGACTACCAGACGGAGTATCGCAAGGGCGAGAAACATGGAAATGCAGACGCACTTAGTCGGCGACCGTGTCGAAAAGGACCTTGCCTGTGCAGTGGCTCTGCGCTCGCTGTCGAGTTCAATGACGACAGCGCGATTCGACGAGCACAGGCAGAGGATCGGTGCATGCAGAAGCTGGCGAACTGCTTGCGAGATGGGCAACCACCGGATAAGGCAGAGACGGACGGCTGGAGCAATCGGCAGCGGCAACTGCTGTCCGAGTTTAAGCGGCTGACACTGGTGAACGGACTGCTGTGCCGCCGATGGGAATCCGAAGATGGCAGCGCCTTTTGTCAGCAGCTGCTGGTGCCAGAGAGTCTACAGCGCGATGTTTTTGTCGAAGCTCATGCTGGAACGAGCGGCAGCCACTGCGGACCGCAGAAGACCATAGAAAAGATCAGGGCGCGACTCTACTGGCCTGGAATGACAGCAGATGTGACTGACTGGTGTGCTGCGTGCCTCGAATGCGCGACACTGAAAGATTCTGGCCAGCACAGGCGGGCACCTCTACAGAGCATGGCGGTCGGCAGCGTTGGCCAGCGACTGGAAATGGACTTCATGGTGGGCCTGCCGAGGACCGATCGTGGAAATTCAGTCATCCTGGTAGTCATCGACACCTTCAGCAAGTGGACTGAGGCCTTTCCACTGCCGTCTCAAGACGCTGAGACCACAGCCCGGACGTTTGTCAACGAGTGGGTGGCTCGCTTTGGAGTCCCGCAGTCGGTGCACACCGACCAGGGTCGGAACTGGGAGTCACAGCTGTTTCAAGAGACGATGCGGCTGCTGAAAATCGACAAGACTCGGACGACAGGCTACCACCCTGAAGGAGACGGCGGTTGCGAACGGATGAACCGGACACTGGTGCAGCTGCTGCGAGCATGGGTGAACGAGAATCAGCGAGACTGGGATCTTCATCTGCAGATTGCACTGATGGGCTACCGCACTTCAGTCCACAAGTCGACTGGTCAGACACCTTCGGCGATGCATTTCGGCCGGGAACTGCGACTACCACTGGACTTGGCATACGGAGGTCTGGCGCCGGATAGGCAACGTCCTTGTGAATAGGTGGCCGAGCTGCGGAGCCGGCTGCAGACATCGCACGAGAGGGCGCGACAAAACTTGGAGGCAGCGCAACTGCACCAGAAGGCAGCGTACGACAGGAGGTGCCACGGCGAGGCATTCAGCGAGAACGATCTGGTCTGGCTGCACAATCCGGCGCTGAAGCGAGGCGAGAGCCGAAAATTTCATCGATGGTGGACTGGGCCATGGCGCGTTAAAAAGCAGATCTCAGACGTCACCTACCGCATTCAGCACGAGGCCAATGCACGACGGCGAAGGGTGGTGCATTTCAATCGCCTGAAGCCATGCAACACGGCCAGCTCAGCTGCAGCACCTCAATTGCAACCAGCGGCGCAACTGCACAATCCTGACGAGGACGACCTGAGATTTGACGGCATCCCAGCCGGCGCCCCATCCGGCGCCCCAGCCGGCGCCTCAGCCGGCGCCCCAGCCGGCGCCCCAGTCGGCGCCCCGGTCGGCGCCCCAGCCGGCGCCCCAGCCGGCGCCCAAGCCGGCGACCCAGCCGGCGCCCCAGCCGGCGACCCAGCCGGCGCCCCAGTCGGCGCCCCGGTCGGCGCCCCAGCCGGCACCCCAATCGGCGCCCCGGTCGGCGCCCCTGCTGATGTTCCAGAGCATCCAGAACAGCCTGTATTGCGCCGAAGTGAGAGGGCCCGTGCCCCGCCAGAATTTTTTGGTGAAGTGTATACTCATTGAATGCAGATTTTCTTAGATAGTTTTTTTTAAACATTGGCATTGCTTAAGTTCATTTTAATTTCCACTTTTATTTCCCTCAAATATTTATTCGTTCAAATATTCGATCAGAATTCGTCGAACTCATACTCGTAACTTTTTTTAACACAACGAAAAATGCAGAAAGTGAGTGGAACACTTTTTGAAAGAAGGAGAGCATTGTAAGATGGTTTGCTTAGTTGATTGCGTGTGCGCACGTTCACTAGCTCTTATGTACATTTGCTCGCTGTACAATGATAATATATAAGTGAATGCCTTGGCGCCCTGGGCAGCCAAGAGTCGGTCTACGCCTTAAGCCAATTTCTCGTTTTCGCTTGTTCTTACAATACGAATTCGTTAAGTAATAGAATATTTTTATATCTAATAATTAATGAATGCAGGTATTATGGACTCAGGTTAAGCATCGGAGGCTGCATAGGTACGAGTAGCCTAGAATTATTCTTAAAACACATAAGCCTTTACTAGCTTCAGAATTATCAACGACTAGCTACTGAAGTATCAAGGATTAGCTACTGAAGTATCAAGGATTTGCTACTGAAGTATCAAGGACTAGCTACTGAAGTATCAAGGATTAGCTACTGAAGTATCAAGGATTTGCTACTGAAGTATCAAGGACTAGCTACTGAAGTATCAAGGACTAGCTACTGAAGTATCAAGGACTAGCTACTGAAGTATCAAGGACTAGCTACTGAAGTATCAAGGATTAGCTACTGAAGTATCAAGGACTAGCTACTGAAGTATCAAGGATTAGCTACTGAAGTATCAAGGATTAGCTACTGAAGTATCAAGGATTAGCTACTGAAGTATCAAGGATTAGCTACTGAAGTATCAAGGACTAGCTACTGAAGTATCAAGGATTAGCTACTGAAGTATCAAGGATTTGCTACTGAAGTATCAAGGACTAGCTACTGAAGTATCAAGGATTTGCTACTAAAGTATCAAGGATTAGCTACTGAAGTATCAAGGATTAGCTACTGAAGTATCAAGGACTAGCTACTGAAGTATCAAGGACTAGCTACTGAAGTATCAAGGACTAGCTACTGAAGTATCAAGGATTTGCTACTGAAGTATCAAGGACTAGCTACTGAAGTATCAAGGATTAGCTACTGAAGTATCAAGGACTAGCTACTGAAGTATCAAGGATTAGCTACTGAAGTATCAAGGACTAGCTACTGAAGTATCAAGGATTAGCTACTGAAGTATCAAAGATTAGCTACTGAAGTATCAAGGACTAGCTACTGAAGTATCAAGGATTAGCTACTGAAGTATCAAGGACTAGCTACTGAAATATCAAGGATTAGCTATTAAAGTATCAAAGATTAGCTACTAAAGTATCAAGGATTAGCTACTGAAGTATCAAGGATTAGCTACTGAAGTATCAAGGACTAGCTACTGAAGTATCAAGGATTAGCTACTGAAGTATCAAGGATTAGCTACTGAAGTATCAAGGACTAGCTACTGAAGTATCAAGGATTAGCTACTGAAGTATCAAGGATTAGCTACTGAAGTATCAAGGACTAGCTACTGAAGTATCAAGGATTAGCTACTGAAGTATCAAGGACTAGCTACTGAAGTATCAAGGACTAGCTACTGAAGTATCAAGGACTAGCTACTGAAGTATCAAGGATTTGCTACTGAAGTATCAAGGACTAGCTACTGAAGTATCAAGGATTAGCTACTGAAGTATCAAGGACTAGCTACTGAAGTATCAAGGACTAGCTACTGAAGTATCAAGGACTAGCTACTGAAGTATCAAGGATTTGCTACTGAAGTATCAAGGACTAGCTACTGAAGTATCAAGGATTAGCTACTGAAGTATCAAGGACTAGCTACTGAAGTATCAAGGATTTGCTACTGAAGTATCAAGGACTAGCTACTGAAGTATCAAGGATTAGCTACTGAAGTATCAAGGATTAGCTACTGAAGTATCAAGGACTAGCTACTGAAGTATCAAGGACTAGCTACTGAAGTATCAAGGACTAGCTACTGAAGTATCAAGGACTAGCTACTGAAGTATCAAGGACTAGCTACTGAAGTATCAAGGATTAGCTACTGAAGTATCAAGAACTAGCTACTGAAGTATCAAGGATTAGCTACTGAAGTATCAAGGATTAGCTACTGAGGTATCAATGATTAGCTACTGAAGTATCAAGAACTAGCTACTGAGGTATCAAGGATTAGCTACTGAAGTATCAAGAACTAGCTACTGAGGTATCAAGGATTAGCTACTGAAGTATCAAGGATTAGCTATTGAGGTATCAAAGATTAGCTACTGAAGTATCAAGGATTAGCTACTGAAGTATGAAGAACTAGCTACTGAAGTATCAAAGATTAGCTACTGAAGTATCAAGGATTAGCTACTAAAGTATCAAGGATTAGCTACTGAAGTATCAAGAACTAGCTACTGAAGTATCAAGAACTAGCTACTGAAGTATCAAGGATTAGCTACTGAAGTATCAAGGATTAGCTACTAAGGTATCAAGGATTAGCTACTGAAGTATCAAGGATTAGCTACTGAAGTATCAAGGATTAGCTATTGAGGTATCAAAGATTAGCTACTGAAGTATCAAGGATTAGCTACTGAGGTATCAATGATTAGCTACTGAAGTATCAAGGATTAGCTACTGAAGTATCAAGAACTAGCTACTTAAGTATCAAAGATTAGCTACTGAAGTATCAAGGATTAGCTACTGAAGTATCAAGGATTTGCTATTGAGGTATCAAAGATTAGCTACTGAAGTATCAAGGATTAGCTACTGAGGTATCAATGATTAGCTACTGAAGTATCAAGGATTAGCTACTGAAGTATCAAGAACTAGCTACTGAAGTATCAAGGATTAGCTACTGAAGTATCAAGGATTAGCTACTGAGGTATCAAGGATTAGCTACTGAAGTATCAAGGATTAGCTACTGAGGTATCAATGGAGTGACTGTGACTGTGATGGAGTGACTGTGACTGTGATGAAGTGACTGCGAGTGTGATGGAGTGACTGTAACTGTGATGGAGTGACTGTGACTGTGAAGGAGTGACTGTAACTGTGATGGAGTGACTGTAACTGTGATGGGGTGACTGTAACTGTGATGAAGTGACTGTAACTGTTATGAAGTGACTGTGACTGTGATGAAGTGACTGTAACTGTGATGAAGCGACTGTAACTGTAATGGAGTGACTGCGAGTGTGATGGAGTGACTGCGAGTGTGATGGAGTGACAAGAGGTGAGACGGAGTGACAGTGAGCGTGAAAATGTGAAAGTGTGGGTCAGAGTGACAGCGAGTGTGAAAGTGTGACAGTGAGTGTGACAGAATGACAGTATGATGAGAAGAGTTTTGCACTCTCCAGATTTCTTTTTCAAGATGTCCCTGGCGCGACCGTCAAGAGAGTGAGGGGTAAGAGGGATATTTTCCAGAGCAATGGGAGCACTTCCCAAATCACAGGGGGCTGCCCAGCCAGCTGATTAAAATTAATTAGGTCCGTCCGAATGCAAATTAGTGGCCGCTGCGCCAGCTAGGGATGTGGGGGTGTCTTTCGCGGAATCTCTGAGTCCAGTCAGCAAGTATATGAGATCCTCAGGCCTTTATCAGAGTATAGCAAGTTTCCCTCACTCTGCGCTTTTGCCCGAGATTTCTGGCCAGCCGCTTTGAAGGATTTGAAAGACGAGGGAAAAAAACTTTTTTTCTCGGCTTCAAGAATGGCGGTCGGTCATGATTGCTGCTTTGAGAGAAAAAGAAAGTTCTTAACTTTTATTTTGTCTGGCTTCAGCGAGATTTCCAAGATAGGGTTTCCCTGTATAGGTTGCAAGTTTCTAGAAAATCTTCCTAATAGGGGTGCCACAGAGTTAATATTAACTAGGGCTGTGAATGAGAACTGCGAATGAGACAGTCGTGAAAATGAGTGTGATGGAGTGACTGTGAATAGGATGTAGTGACTGTGAATGTGATGGAGTGACTGTGAATGTGATGGAGTGACTGTGACTGTGATGAAGTGACTGTGAGTGTGATGGAGTGACTGTGAGTGTGATGGAGTGACTGTGAGTGTGATGGAGTGACTGTGAGTGTGATAGAGTGACTGTGAGTGTGATGGAGTGACAGTGAGTGTGATGGAGTGACTGTGAGTGTAATGGAGTGACAGTGAGTGTGATGGAGTGACAGTGAGTGTGATGGAGTGATTGTGAGTGTGATAGAGTCACTGTGAGTGTGATGGAGTGACAGTGAGTGTAATAGAGTGATTGTGAGTGTGATAGAGTGACTGTGAGTGTCATGGAGTGACTGTGTGTGTGATGGAGTGACAGTGAGTGTGATGGAGTGACTGTGAGTGTGATGGAGTGACTGTGAGTGTGATGGAGTGACTGTGAGTGTGATGGAGTGTCAGTGAGTGTGATGGAGTGACTGTGAGAGTGATGGAGTGACAATGAGTGTAATGGAGTGACAGTGAGAGTGATGGAGTGACAGTGAGTGTAATAGAGTGACTGTGAGTGTGATGGAGTGACTGTGAGTGTAATAGAGTGACAGTGAGAGTGATAGAGTCAGTGTAAGTATGAGAGACAGACAATGAGTCGTACAGAGTGACAGTGCTAGGGTGAGAGTTACAGTGAAATAGAGGGAGACTGACAGAATGAGACAATATTATGGTGAGGCAGTAAGAAATTAAATCAACACTACTTTTATTTGTATGGCAATTTTCAGTTCCAGATTTAATAACGTTATCCGACTAGAAAAATAATTCTTTAGTTGTACTTTAAGTTTAACAGCAGACTGCGGTATGTAACTTGCGAGTGACAAATTACCAAGCCAGGCTCATTAACCTCCTAAGTCTATAAGGCGGCTTGTGGGGGCGTCTTCTGACTTATTCACTTAATTTGGCGCCTTCTGACTTATTCACTTAATTTGGCGCCTTCTGACTTATTCACTTAATTTGGCGCCTTCTGACTTATTCACTTAATTTGGCGCCTTCTGACTTATTTACCGAATTCGGCGCCTTCTGACTCATTAAACTAATTTGGCGCCTTCTGACTTATTCACTTTATTTGGCGCCTTCTGACTTATTCACTTAAAAAGGCGCCTTCTGACTCATTCACTTAATTTGGCGCCTTCTGACTTACTCACTTTATTTGGCGCCTTCTGACTTATTCACTTTATTTGGCGCCTTCTGACTTATTCACTTAAAAAAGCGCCTTCTGACTTATTCACTTATTTTGGCGCCTCCATGGCGCCAACAATCTTGGCGCCTCCAGTCTAACGCTCGACTTTGTTGAGTTCCCAATTCGCTAGCCGCATCCACCCCCCAAGAATTCCTGACCAATGGGAACTGTGCTAGCCAGTATTTTCTAAGGCTTAATACCCTCACAGTAGTGTATAAAATATGCTGAAAAATTCCAATAGGAATTTTGTCCTCTTCGCCGCGTTATTTTCTCATTTGAAATGCTCAAATAAACAAATAATTCACGCGAGGTTCGATTTTAAACGAAAACTACAGCTCAAACTATGGAAGGTGTAAAATTAACCCGATCCAAGTCGCTGCCCGATTCGAGACTATTCGAAGCTTTGGTTCGAAAATTTTCCAGGTGAGCCATGTTGCCCCCCCCCCCCTAATCTTACCTCATTAGCACCTGTTTAATGAATGTATCCTGAGCAGTAATGCTCAGTAATGATGCTTAATACAGAAATGTCGTCGAATCCAGACTTGGGAATACTTTGTCAACTGGGGATCTGGGAGGGCGGCCGCCCAGCAACTGGGGATCTGGGAGGGCGGCCGCCCAGCAACTGAGGATCTGAGAGGCTGGCCCAGCAACTGAGGATCTAGGAGGCTGGCTCAGCAACTGAGGATCTGGGAGGGCGGCCGCCCAGCAACTGAGGATCTGGGAGGCTGGCCCAGCAACTGAGGATCTGAGAGGCTGGCCCAGCAACTGAGGATCTGGGAGGCTGGCCCAGCAACTGAGGATTTAGGAGGCTGGCTCAGCAACTGAGAATCTGGGAGGCTGGCCCAGCAACTGAGGATCTAGGAGGCTGGCTCAGCAACTGAGGATCTGGGAGGCTGGCCCAGCAACTGAGGATCTGAGAGGCTGGCCCAGCAACTGAGGATCTGAGAGGCTGGCCCAGCAACTGAGGATCTGAGAGGCTGGCCCAGCAACTGAGGATCTAGGAGGCTGGCTCAGCAACTGTGGATCTGAGAGGCTGGCCCAGCAACTGAGGATCTGAGAGGCTGGCCCAGCAACTGAGGATCTGTTAGGGCGGCCGCCCAGCAACTGAGGATCTGAGAGGCTGGCCCAGCAACTGAGGATCTGAGAGGCTGGCCCAGCAACTGAGGATCTGGGAGGGCGGCCGCCCAGCAACTGGGGATCTGGGAGGCTGGCCCAGCAACTGAGGATCTGAGAGGCTGGCCCAGCAACTGAGGATCTGGGAGGCTGGCCCAGCAACTGAGGATTTAGGAGGCTGGCTCAGCAACTGAGAATCTGGGAGGCTGGCTCAGCAACTGAGGATCTGGGAGGCTGGCCCAGCAACTGAGGATCTGGGAGGCTGGCCCAGCAACTGAGGATCTGAGAGGCTGGCCCAGCAACTGAGGATCTGAGAGGCTGGCTCAGCAACTGAGGATCTGAGAGGCTGGCCCAGCAACTGAGGATCTGAGAGGCTGGCTCAGCAACTGAGGATCTGGGCAGTCCATTCCCAGTGGCTCCTCTGGACGCTTTGGCTTCGATATTACCAATCTATTAATATTTCTGGGTGTCAGGACTGGATTAAGAGAGCTGGCCAGCTTCCAGCGCCCTCTCGGTCTGGGAATGTCTCGGCCCCGAACTGTGCAAATGATTTATGGTGCATGTTACAATACGCTGGGGAAAATAGGGATTTCAATGCATCTAATACATGTATAAAGATAGATATATATATATATATTTAGGTCTGCAAAACTGGGAGTTCAAGTCGTCAGACTATGTTTTATAGGATTTCGGGTGCTCAACTGGTGGATATTTTGTTGCGTCTGATTTTTGATTGTGGTGTCTTTGTTGTCTTAGCAATTGAGGTTGTTGTTGAAATCGAAGTTTTCGTAGTTTTGAGGTTATTGTTGTTGTTGTTGCTGTTGTTGTTGTTGAAATTGTGGTTGTTGTTGTTGTTGTTGTTGTTGAAATTGAGGCTGTTGTTGTTGTTGTTGTTGTTGTTGTTGCTGCTGTTGTTGTTGAAATTGAGGTTGCTGTTGTTGTTGAAATTAAGGTTGTTGTTGTTGTTGTTGTTGTTGTTGTTGGAATTGAGGTTGTTGTTGTTGTTGTTGTTGTTGTTGTTGTTGTCGTTGTTGTTGTTGTTGTTGTTGTTGAAATTCAGGTTGTTGTTGTTGTTGTCGTTGTTGTTGTTGTTGTTGTTGAAATTCAGGTTGTTGCTGTTGTTTTTGTTGTTGTTGTTGTTGAAATTGAGGTTGTTGTTGTTGTTGAACTTGAGGTTGTTGTTGTTGTTGAACTTGAGGTTGTCATTGTTATTTTTATTGATTTAATTGAGGTTGTTGTTTTTGAAATTGAAGTCGCTGTCGGTGTTGTCGGTGTCGAAATCGAAGTTATTGTTACTGTTGATGAAATTTTAAGTCCTTTGTTATTGTTATTGTTAAAATTGACGTTGCCATTGTTTTTTTCAATTTGAAGTTGTACTTTTATTATTGTAAGGGTCATGTACGGCTGAACCCTTGGCTAACATCAGCGGGCCAAATACAATTTGTCATTAGCTAGTACTGTAAGTAACTGTAAGCGCCAGAAACGGCAGGGCAGGAGTAATGGGATCAAAAGCAAGGAAAGATGCACGTGGAGAAAATGGCATAGCGAAGGTGGACAGCTAGATCGGTTTCCGCATTATGCCTTATTTATTTTTATTAGATTGTCGTCCAGAGCTTAAAAGTTGTGTCCGCAGCAACAGTTGCCGCATAATTTCACCGAAATGCTTTCATATTTCTGCTCTGTCTGTCCTTCACCAGCTTTTAGAATGATTTGCCATCTTTCTTTGACGGGAGAAGCATCCTCATTGGCCATTCCATCTAGAAGAAAAAATGCAAAAGCAATTAGCCGCAGATTCCTGCACTCCAACCGAAATTGCAATACGATTTATCTTTGCCTCGGCATCAACTGCTGGCTGCTGCCGCCGATACTGACGGGTCCTGTGGAGTTTCATCGCTCTTTTGAGTCAAGGAGGGTCTGGGAGCTGCGAGGGTGGCGGTAGCTCAGCAACTGAGGGTCTGGGAGCTGCGAGGGTGGCGGTAGCTCAGCAACTGAGGGTCTGGGAGCTGCGAGGGTGGCGGTAGCTCAGCAACTGAGAATCTGGGAGCTGCGAGGGTGGCGGTAGCTCAGCAACTGAGAATCTGGGAGCTGCGAGGGTGGCGGTAGCTCAGCAACTGAGAATCTGGGAGCTGCGAGGGTGGCGGTAGCTCAGCAACTGAGGGTCTGGGAGCTGCGAGGGTGGCGGTAGCTCAGCAACTGAGGGTCTGGGAGCTGCGAGGGTGGCGGTAGCTCAGCAACTGAGGGTCTGGGAGCTGCGAGGGTGGCGGTAGCTCAGCAACTGAGGGTCTGGGAGCTGCGAGGGTGGCGGTAGCTCAGCAACTGAGGGTCTGGGAGCTGCGAGGGTGGCGGTAGCTCAGCAACTGAGGGTCTGGGAGCTGCGAGGGTGGCGGTAGCTCAGCAACTGAGAATCTGGGAGCTGCGAGGGTGGCGGTAGCTCAGCAACTGAGAATCTGGGAGCTGCGAGGGTGGCGGTAGCTCAGCAACTGAGAATCTGGGAGGCTGGCCCAGCAACTGTAGGAGGTGAAGGCTGGCCCAGCAACTGAGGATCTGGGAGGCTGGCCCAGCAACTGAGGATCTGGGAGGCTGGTCCAGCAACTGAGGATTTAGGAGGCTGGCCCAGCAGCTGAGGATCTGGGAGGCTGGTCCAGCAACTGAGGATTTAGGAGGCTGGCCCAGCAACTGAGGATCTGGGAGGCTGGCCCAGCAACTGAAGATTTTGGAGGCTGGCTCAGAAACTGAGGATTTAGGAGGCTGGCCCAGCAACTGAGGGTCTAAGAGCTGCGAGGGTGGCGGTAGCTCAGCAACTGAGGGTCTGGGAGCTGCGAGGGTGGCGGTAGCTCAGCAACTGAGAATCTGGGAGGCTGGCCCAGCAACTGTAGGAGGAGCTTGAAGGCTGGCCCAGCAACTGAGGATCTGGGAGGCTGGTCCAGCAACTGAGGATTTAGGAGGCTGGCCCAGCAACTGAGGATCTGGGAGGCTGGCCCAACAACTGAAGATTTTGGAGGCTGGCTCAGAAACTGAGGATTTAGGAGGCTGGCCCAGCAACTGAGGATCTGGCTAGCCCAGCAACCGAGAATCTGGGAGGCTGGCCCAACAACTGAGGATCTGGGAGGCTGGCCCAGCAACCGAGAATCTGAGAGGCTAACCCAGCAACTGAGGATCTGGGAGGCAGGCCCAGCAACCGAGGATTTGGGAGGCTGGCCCAGCAACTGAGGATCTGGGAGACTGGATCAGCAACTGAGGATCTGTGAGGCTGGATCAGCAACTGAGGATCTGGGAGGCTGGATCAGAAACGGAGGATCTGGGAGGCTGGTGGCCTAGATAGAAACTGAGAATAATCCAGCGCCCCATCACCGCCTCTCCAGCATCCCCAGCTCAGTCGGCATGGCCGGCCGCAGCTGCAGCCTGCAGGACTCGCAGGCCCTCCGTGAGGCCTACTCAAGCAGCGAATGCGACTCAACATCTTCATCCTCATCGAGCTCTGAGAGCCTCTCCAGCTGCAGCAGCAGCGACTCGGAGGAATCCAACGATTGCTCAGCTTCCTCGAGTGCTTCATCAACGTCTTCATCCTCCTTCGAAGGATCGGTTCAGGTCGACAGCGTGTCGACAGATCGCCGCCCCGACTCCGATCAGTTGAGTTTCATCGATCTGCGAGGCGCCAGGAGGCGCCAAGATCGGCGCCAAGATCGGCGCCAAGATCGGCGCCCGCTGAGCGCGCTGTCAGAGGAGTCCACCGAGAGTGGCGACGGCAGCGCTTCGGCGTCAGCTGCTGCTGCATCGGCGGCAGCGGCAGCAGCTGGGCCTACAGCTGGGCCTAGGCCTGCCAGTTATATGATTTACTCAACATATCGGCGCTGGATTATCTAATTATATTGAGAATGGCTATAAGCCTATTCAGTACCTTGTTTGTTTTTATGTGAGAAAGTCTATCTGCTCAGAGAAATGAGCTACTAAAAGAGCACAAAATGTACTGCACATTCTCTGTTGCTTGATGAGAACAATGCGTATGGCTGATAAAAAATCTGTAAAGTCTGAAGTGTGATGTCCAACACGAGGAAAAAAGGAGGAAGAATGATGTGTCAGATTATGGAAAGAATGATGTGTCAGATTATGGAAATAATGATGTGTCAGATTATGGAAAGAATGATGTGTCAGATTAGGCATGAATGATGTGTCAGATTATGGAAAGAATGATGTGTCAGATTATGGAAAGAATGATGTGTAAGATTATGGAAAGAATGATGTGTCAGATTATAGAAAGAATGATGTGTCAGATTATAGAAAGAATGATGTGTAAGATTATGGAAAGAATGATGTGTCAGATTATAGAAAGAATGATGTGTCAGATTATAGAAAGAATGATGTGTCAGATTATGGAAAGAATGATGTGTCAGATTATAGAAAGAATGATGTGTCAGATTATGGAAAGAATGATGTGTCAGATTATGGAAAGAATGATGTGTCAGATTATGGAAAGAATGATGTGTCAGATTAGGCATGAATGATGTGTCAGATTATGGAAAGAATGATGTGTCAGATTATGGAAAGAATGATGTGTCAGATTATGGAAAGAATGATGTGTCAGATTATGGAAAGAATGATGTGTCAGATTATGGAAAGAATGATGTGTCAGAATATGGAAAGAATGATGTGTCAGAATATGGAAAGAATGATGTGTCAGATTATGAATAGAATGATGTGTCAGATTATGAGAAGATGATGTGTCAGATTATGGAAAGAATGATGTGTCAGATTATGGAAAGAATGATGTGTCAGATTATGGAAAGAATGATGTGTCAGATTATGGAAAGAATGATGTGTCAGATTATGGAAAGAATAATGTGTCAGATTAGTAAAGAATGATGTGTCAGATTATGAAAGAATGATGTGTCAGATTATGAAAGAATGATGTGTCAGATTATGGAAAGAATGATGTGTCAGATTATGGAAAGAATGATGTGTCAGATTATGGAAAGAATGATGTGTCAGATTATGGAAAGAATGATGTGTCAGATTATGGGAAGAATGATGTGTCAGATTATGGGAAGAATGATGTGTCAGATTATGAAAGAGTGATGTGTCAAGCTAGTAGTGTCAGCAAATTAAGGGGTTCATCATGAATCAATGTACTTACAAACGGTCTATCCGAAAATTCTAAAGACCTTCTACATTTTTGAGGATCAGTCATTCGAGTAAAAATGTGTTTAGTACTATTCTAAACAGAAAGTTCTACAAGATCCCCCTGTAGTCAATCAATGCCTTAAGTCAGGCCAAAGCAGTGCTTAAGACCCTAAAAGTACTCTTGTGCTTGCTCAGCTCGCGTGAAAATTTCATAACGAGTTGGTTCTTCAACTCTCATTAGAGACACTCGGTTATATGAGTAGGATGCGATCAATAGGGCTCAATGCACTACTTTATTCAATGAGTAGTACAGAAGCTTTTACATCGTATTATATATTTGGGTTCTGATAACAATAGTGCGGTTGTGAAGTACGCGAAATATATCGGAATTCCGTTGGGAAGAGGTCCACATATTACAGTTTAGATTTTGATTAAACTAAGGGCGAACTAGATCTAGGGGTGTCGGGCAGGGACAGAAATGTCGTTGGTGTCAGAAGGCGCTCAAATTTAGTGTCAAATTTTGGCACTGATATCTGGGTTGATTGCGCGCCAAATGATGTGTCAATTGGGCGTCAGAAGGGCACTGAGTTTATTGCCAGGAGGGGGCGCCAAGTTTATTGTCAGGAGGGGCCTGTAAATTTGTGTCAGGATGGGCGCTAAAATAAGTGTCAGGATGGCGCCAAATTTGGTGTTTGCAGGGCTTGTTCATACTCATTAAGGAATTTTATCCTTACACAACATTCACTCCTTTACTGATGAAATAACACGAGTTTATAAGGTTAACTGGAAGGCGTCAGAAGTCCGTCGATCAGTGCCTGATAAGTCTCACAGTGAAACAGGCAATGGCGGCCAGAACAAAGACCTGACAGGCTGACAAAGACCCCAGCTGACTGGCTGACTTGTACCAATCGTCTGGGGGGCAGTTATTGCCCCATCCGACACTGACTCCGTTCTCCTTGTTCTTGGCCGCAATGTAGGTCTGGAGCGGTGCGAAATAGTCAAGCAGGGGTTTGGCGCTGATCTGCCGTGTGCCGCTGATCTTGAACAGGGCCTCCTCCCAGTGCAGCGAGGTGCCGCTCTCCAGCAGGGCTCTGAAAGTTTGTTTGTTAATAATATAAACA
>NIVC01000124.1:285000-297500 GCA_002269645.1 Macrostomum lignano
AGATTCCCCTTCCCGAGATTCCCCTTCCCGAGATTTCTCTCCCAAGATTCCCTTCCCGAGATTCCCCTGCCCGAGATTCCCCTTCCCGAGATTCCCCTTCCCGAGATTCCCCTGCCCGAGATTCCCCTTCCCGAGATTCCCCTTCCCGAGATTTCTCTCCCAAGATTCCCTTCCCGAGATTCTCTTTCCCGAGACTCTCTTTCCCGAGATTTTCTTTCTGAGATTCTCTACCCAAGATTCCTCTCCCAAGATTCCCTTCCCGAGAATTTCTGCCTAAGATTCCCTTCCTGAGATTCCCTACGCCAGATTCCCTACCCAAGATTCCCTTCCTGAAGGGGGATTCCCTACGCCAGATTCCTTACCCAAGATTCCTTACCAGAAATTCCCCTTTCCAAGATCCCTTAATGGAGATTCCCTACTCGAGATTCCCCCTCCCGAGATTCCCCTTCCCGAGATTCCTTTTCTTCCATCATTCCTATCAAAGCCGGTCAACCCCACGCATTTTCAGCGCAACAAGCTGATCTCCCAAATGTCAAATGTCTACCGATTGGCGACAGTTGAAGATCCAATCACGAAGCATGAGATTCCTTTTTCACCTAGTAAGATACGAATTCGTTAAGTAATAGAATAATTTTTTATCTAATAATTAATGAATGCAGGTATTATGGACTCATGTTAAGCATCGGAGGCTGCATAGGTACGAGTAGCCAAGAATTATTCTTAAAACACATAAGCCTTTACTAGCTTCAGAATTTTCAACGACTAGCTACTGAAGTATCAAGGATTAGCTACTGAAGTATCAAGGACTAGCTACTGAAGTATCAAGGATTAGCTACTGAAGTATCAAGGATTAGCTACTGAAGTATCAAGGATTAGCAACTGAAGTATCAAGAACTAGCTACTGAAGTATCAAGGATTAGCTACTGAAGTATCAATGATTAGCTACTGAAGTATCAAGGATTAGCTACTGAAGTATCAAGGATTAGCTACTGAAGTATCAAGGATTAGCTACTGAAGTATCAAGGATTAGCTACTGAAGTATCAAGGATTAGCTACTGAAGTATCAAGGATTAGCTACTGAAGTATCAAGGATTAGCTACTGAAGTATCAAGGATTAGCTACTGAAGTATCAAGGATTAGCTACTGAAGTATCAAGGATTAGCTACTGAAGTATCAAGAACTAGCTACTGAAGTATCAAGGACTAGCTACTGAAGTATCAAGGATTAGCTACTGAAGTATCAAGGATTAGCTACTGAAGTATCAAGGATTAGCTACTGAAGTATCAAGGATTAGCAACTGAAGTATCAAGAACTAGCTACTGAAGTATCAAGGATTAGCTACTGAAGTATCAATGATTAGCTACTGAAGTATCAAGGATTAGCTACTGAAGTATCAAGGATTAGCTACTGAAGTATCAAGGATTAGCTACTGAAGTATCAAGGATTAGCTACTGAAGTATCAAGGATTAGCTACTGAAGTATCAAGGATTAGCTACTGAAGTATCAAGGATTAGCTACTGAAGTATCAAGGATTAGCTACTGAAGTATCAAGGATTAGCTACTGAAGTATCAAGGATTAGCTACTGAAGTATCAAGAACTAGCTACTGAAGTATCAAGGACTAGCTACTGAAGTATCAAGGATTAGCTACTGAAGTATCAAGGATTAGCTACTGAAGTATCAAGGATTAGCTACTGAAGTATCAAGGATTAGCTACTGAAGTATCAAGGATTAGCTACTGAAGTATCAAGGATTAGCTACTGAAGTATCAAGGATTAGCTACTGAAGTATCAAGGATTAGCAACTGAAGTATCAAGAACTAGCTACTGAAGTATCAAGGATTAGCTACTGAAGTATCAAGGATTAGCTACTGAAGTATCAAGGATTAGCTACTGAAGTATCAAGGATTAGCTACTGAGGTATCAATGGAGTGACTGTGACAGTGATGGAGTGACTGTGACTGTGATGGAGTGACTGTGATGGAGTGACTGTAACTGTGATGGAGTGACTGTGACTGTGATGGAGTGACTGTGACTGTGATGGAGTGACTGTGACTGTGATGAAGTGACTGCGAGTGTGATGGAGTGACTGTGACTGTGATGGAGTGACTGTAACTGTGATGGAGTGACTGTAAATGTGATGGAGTGACTGTGACTGTGATGGAGTGACTGTGACTGTGATGGAGTGACTGTGACTGTGATGAAGTGACTGCGAGTGCGATGGAGTGACTGTGACTGTGATGGAGTGACTGTAACTGTGATGGAGTGACTGTAAATGTGATGGAGTGACTGTGACTGTGATGGAGTGACTGTGACTGTGATGAAGTGACTGTAACTGTGATGAAGCGACTGTGAGTGTGATGGAGTGACTGTGACTGTGATGAAGTGACTGCGAGTGTGATGGAGTGACTGTAAATGCGATGGAGTGACAGTGGGTGTAATAGAGTGACAGTGAGAGTAACAGAGTGACTGTGACTGTGATGGAGTTACTGTGAATGCGATGGAGTGACAAGAGGTGAGACGGAGTGACAGCGAGTGTGAAAGTGTGACAGTGAGTGTGACAGAATGACAGTATGATGAGAAGAGATTTGCACTCTCCAGATTTCTTTTTCAAGGTGTCCCTGGCGCGACCGTCAAGAGAGTGAGGGGTAAGGGGGATATTTTCTAGAGCAAGGGGAGCACTTCCCAAATCACAGGGGGCTGCCCGGCCAGCTGATTAAAATTAATTAGGTCCGTCCGAATGCAAATTAGTGGCCGCTGCGCCAGCTAGGGATGTGGGGGTGTCTTTCGCGGAATCTCTGAGTCCAGTCAGCAAGTATATGAGATCCTCAGGCCTTTATCAGAGTATAGCAAGTTTCCCTCACTCTGCGCTTTTGCCCGAGATTTCTGGCCAGCCGCTTTGAAGGATTTGAAAGACGAGGGAAAAAAACTTTTTTTCTCGGCTTCAAGAATGGCGGTCGGTCATGATTGCTGCTTTGAGAGAAAAAGAAAGTTCTTAACTTTTATTTTGTCTGGCTTCAGCGAGATTTCCAAGATAGGGTTTCCCTGTATAGGTTGGAAGTTTCTAGAAAATCTTCCTAATTGGGGTGCCACAGAGTTAATATTAACTAGGGCTGTGAATGAGAACTGTGAATGAGACAGGCGTGAAAATGAGTGTGATGGAGTGAGTGTGAATAGGATGTAGTGACTGTGAATGTGATAGAGTGACTGTGAGAGTGATGGAGTGACAGTGAGTGTGATGGAGTGACTGTGTGCGATGGAGTGACAGTGAGTGTAATAGAGTGATTGTGAGTGTGATAGAGTGACTGTGAGTGTGATGGAGTGACTGTGAGTGTTATGGAGTGACTGTGAGTGTGATGGAGTGACAGTGAGTGTGATGGAGTGACAGTGAGTGTAATAGAGTGATTGTCAGTGTGATAGAGTGACTGTGAGTGTGATGGAGTGACAGTGAGTGTGATGGAGTGACTGTGAGAGTGATGGAGTGACAATGAGTGTAATGGAGTGACAGTGAGAGTGATGGAGTGTCAGTGAGTGTGATGGAGTGACTGTGAGAGTGATGGAGTGACAATGAGTGTAATGGAGTGACAGTGAGAGTGATGGAGTGACAGTGAGTGTGATGGAGTGACTGTGAGTGCGATGGAGTGACTTGAGTGTAATAGAGTGACAGTGAGAGTGATAGAGTGAGTGTAAGTATGAGAGACAGACAATGAGTCGTACAGAGTGACAGTGCTAGGGTGAGAGTGACAGTGAAATAGAGGGAGACTGACAAAATGAGACAATATTATGGTGAGGCAGTAAGAAATTAAATCAACACTACTTTTATTTGTATGGCAATTTTCAGTTCCAGGTTTAATAACTTTATTCGACTAGAAAAATAATTCTTTAGTTGTACTTTTAAGTTTAACAGCAGATTGCGGTATGTAACTTGCGAGTGACAAATTACCAAGCCAGGCTCATTAACCTCCTAAGTCTATAAGGCGGCTTGTGGGGGCGCCTTCTGACTTATTCACTTAATTTGGCGCCTTCTGACTTATTCACTTAATTTGGCGCCTTCTGACTTATTCACTTAATTTGGCGCTTTCTGACTTATTCACTTAATTTGGCGCCTTCTGACTTATTCACTTAATTTGGCGCCTTCTGACTTATTTACCGAATTTGGCGCCTTCTGACTTATTCACTTAATTTGGCGCTTTCTGACTTATTCACTTAATTTGGCGCCTTCTGACTCATTCACTTAATTTGGCGCCTTCTGACTTATTCACTTAATTTGGCGCCTTCTGACTTATTCACTTAATTTGGCGCCTTCTGACTCATTCACTTAATTTGGCGCCTTCTGACTTATTCACTTAATTTGGCGCCTTCTGACTTATTCACTTAATTTGGCGCCTTCTGACTCATTCACTTAATTTGGCGCCTTCTGACTTATTCACTTAATTTGGCGCCTTCTGACTTATTTACCGAATTTGGCGCCTTCTGACTCATTCACTTTATTTGGCGCCTTCTGACTTATTTACCGAATTTGGCGCCTTCTGACTTATTCACTTAATTTGGCGCCTTCTGACTTATTCACTTTATTTGGCGCCTTCTGACTTATTCACTTAAAAAGGCGCCTTCTGACTCATTCACTTAATTTGGCGCCTTCTGACTTACTCACTTTATTTGGCGCCTTCTGACTTATTCACTTTATTTGGCGCCTTCTGACTCATTAAACTAATTTGGCGCCTTCTGACTTATTCACTTTATTTGGCGCCTCCATGGCGTCAACAATCTTGGCGCCTCCAGTCAAACGCTCGACTTTGTTGAGTTCCCAATTCGCTAGCCGCATCCACCCCCCAAGAATTCCTGACCAATGGGAACTGTGCTAGCCAGTATTTTCTAAGGCTTAATACCCTCACAGTAGTGTATAAAATATGCTGAAAAATTCCAATAGGAATTTTGTCCTCTTCGCCGCGTTATTTTCTCATTTGAAATGCTCAAATAAACAACTAATTCACGCGAGGTTCGATTTTAAACGAAAACTACAGTTCAAACTATGGAAGGTGTAAAATTAACCCGATCCAAGTCGCTGCCCGATTCGAGACTATTCGAAGCTTTGGTTCGAAAATTTTCCAGGTGAGCCATGTTGCCCCCCCCCCCCTAATCTCACCTCATTAGCACCTGTTTAATGAATGTATTCTGGGCAATAATGCTCAGTAATGATGCTTAATACCGAAATGTCGTCGAATCCAAACTTGGGAATTCTTTGTCAACTGGGGATCTGGGAGGGCGGCCGCCCAGCAACTGGGGATCTGGGAGGGCGGCCGCCCAGCAACTGGGGATCTGGGAGGGCGGCCGCCCAGCAACTGGGGATCTGGGAGGGCGGCCGCCCAGCAACTGGGGATCTGGGAGGGCGGCCGCCCAGCAACTGGGGATCTGGGAGGCTGGCCCAGCAACTGAGGATCTGGGAGGCTGGCCCAGCAACTGAGGATCTGGGAGGCTGGCTCAGCAACTGAGGATCTGGGAGGCTGGTCCAGCAACTGAGGATTTGAGAGGCTGGCCCAGCAACTGAGGATCTGAGAGGCTGGCTCAGCAACTGAGGATCTGAGAGGCTGGCTCAGCAACTGAGGATCTGAGAGGCTGGCCCAGCAACTGAGGATCTGAGAGGCTGGCCAAGCAACTGAGGATCTGGGAGGGCAGCCGCCCAGCAACTGAGGATCTGGAAGGCTGTCTCAGCAACTGAGGATCTGAGAGGCTGGCTCAGCAACTGAGGATCTGAGAGGCTGGCCCAGCAACTGAGGATTTAGGAGGCTGGCTCAGCAACTGAGAATCTGGGAGGCTGGCTCAGCAACTGAGGATCTGGGAGGCTGGTCCAGCAACTGAGGATTTGAGAGGCTGGCCCAGCAACTTAGGATCTGGGAGGCTGGTCCAGCAACTGAGAATCTGGGCAGTCCATTCCCAGCGGCTACTCTGGACGCTTTGGCTTCGATATTACCAATCTATTAATATTTCTGGGTGTCAGGACTGGATTAAGAGAGCTGGCCAGCTTCCAGCGCCCTCTCGGTCTGGGAATGTCTCGGCCGCGAACTGTGCAGATGATTTATGGCGCATGTTACAATACGCTGGGGAAAATAGGGATTTCAATGCATCTAATACATGTATAAAGATATATATATATATATATTTAGGTCTGCGAAACTGGGAGCTCAAGTCGTCAGATTATGCTTGATAGGATTTCGGGTGCTCAACTGGTGGATATTTTGTTGCGTCTTATTTTTGATTGTGGTGTCTTTGTTGTCTTAGCAATTGAGGTTGTTGTTGAAATCGAAGTTTTCGTAGTTTTGAGGTTATTGTTGTTGTTGTTGAAATTGTGGTGGTTGTTGTTGTTGAAATTGAGGTTGTTGTTGTTGTTGTTGTTGTTGTTGAAATTCAGGTTGTTGTTGTTGTTGTTGTTGTTGTTGTTGTTGTTGAAATTCAGGTTGTTGTTGTTGTTGAAATTGAGGTTGTCATTGTTATTTTTATTGATTTAATTGAGGTTGTTGTTTTTGAAATTGAAGTCGCTGTCGGTGTTGTCGGTGTTGAAATCGAAGTTATTGTTACTGTTGATAAAATTATAAGTTCTTTGTTATTGTTATTGTTAAAATTGACGTTGCCGTTGTTATTTTTCAATTTGAAATTGTACTTTTATTAATGTAAGGGTCATGGACGGCTGAACCCTTGGCTAACATCAGCGGGCCAAATACAATTTGTCATTAGTACTGTAAGTAACTGTAAGCGCCAGAAACGGCAGGGCAGGAGTAATGGGATCAAAAGCAAGGAAAGGTGCACGTGGAAAAAATGGCATAGCGAAGGTGGACAGCTCGATCGGTTTCCGCACTAATGCCTTATTTATTTTTATTAGATTGTCGTCCAGAGCTTAAAAGTTGTGTCCGCAGCAACAGTTGCCGCATAATTTCACCGAAATGCTTTCATATTTCTGCTCTGTCTGTCCTTCACCAGCTTTTAGAATGATTTGCCATCTTTCTCTGACGGAAGAAGCATCCTCATTGGCCATTCCATCTAGAAGAAAAAATGCAAAAGCAATTAGCCGCAGATTCCTGCACTCCAGCCGAAATTGCAATACGATTTATCTTTGCCTCGGCATCAACTGCTGGCTGCTGCCGCCGAGACTGAAGGGGTCCTGTGGAGTTTCATCGCTCTTTTGAGTCAAGGAGGGTCTGGGAGCTGCGAGGGTACCGGTAGCTCAGCAACTGAGGGTCTGGGAGCTGCGAGGGTGGCGGTAGCTCAGCAACTGAGGGTCTGGGAGCTGCGAGGGTGGCGGTAGCTCAGCAACTGAGAATCTGGGAGCTGCGAGGGTGGCGGTAGCTCAGCAACTGAGAATCTGGGAGGCTGGTCCAGCAACTGAGGATTTAGGAGGCTGGCCCAGCAACTGAGGATCTGGGAGGCTGGCCCAGCAACTGAGGATCTGGGAGGCTGGTCCAGCAACTGAGGATTTAGGAGGCTGGCCCAGCAACTGAGGATCTGGGAGGCTGGCCCAGCAACTGAGGATCTGGGAGGCTGGTCCAGCAACTGAGGATTTAGGAGGCTGGCCCAGCAACTGAGGATCTGGGAGGCTGGCCCAGCAACTGAGGATCTGGGAGGCTGGTCCAGCAACTGAGGATTTAGGAGGCTGGCCCAGCAACTGAGGATCTGGGAGGCTGGCCCAGCAACTGAAGATTTTGGAGGCTGGCTCAGAAACTGAGGATTTAGGAGGCTGGCCCAGCAACTGAGGATCTGGCTAGCCCAGCAACCGAGAATCTGGGAGGCTGGCCCAACAACTGAGGATCTGGGAGGCTGGCCCAGCAACCGAGAATCTGAGAGGCCAACCCAGCAACTGAGGATCTGGGAGGCTGGCCCAGCAACCGAGAATCTGAGAGGCTAACCCAGCAACTGAGGATCTGGGAGGCTGGCCCAGCAACCGAGGATTTGGGAGGCTGGCCCAGCAACTGAGGATCTGGGAGACTGGATCAGCAACTGAGGATCTGGGAGGCTGGATCAGCAACTGAGGATCTGGGAGGCTGGATCAGCAACTGAGGATTTAGGAGGCTGGCCCAGCAACTGAGGATCTGGCTAGCCCAGCAACCGAGAATCTGGGAGGCTGGCCCAGCAACTGAGGATCTGGGAGGCTGGCCCAGCAACCGAGGATTTGGGAGGCTGGCCCAGCAACTGAGGATCTGGGAGGCTGGATCAGCAACTGAGGATCTGGGAGGCTGGCCCAGCAACTGATGATCTGGGAGGCTGGCCCAGCAACCGAGGATTTGGGAGGCTGGCCCAGCAACTGAGGATCTGGGAGACTGGATCAGCAACTGAGGATCTGGGAGGCTGGATCAGCAACTGAGGATCTGGGAGGCTGGATCAGCAACTGAGGATTTAGGAGGCTGGCCCAGCAACTGAGGATCTGGGAGGCTAGCCCAGCAACTGAGGATCTGGGAGGCTGGTGGCCTAGAAACTGAGAATAATCCAGCGCCCCATCTCCGCCTCTCCAGCATCCCCAGCTCAGTCGGCATGGCCGGCCGCAGCTGCAGCCGGCAGGACTCGCAGGCCCTCCGTGAGGCCTACTCAAGCAGCGAATGCGACTCAACATCTTCATCTTCATCAAGCTCTGAGAGCCTCTCCAGCTGCAGCAGCAGCGACTCGGAGGAATCCAACGATTGCTCAGCTTCCTCGAGTGCTTCATCAACGTCTTCATCCTCCTTCGAAGGATCGGTTCAGGTCGACAGCGTGTCGACAGATCGCCGCCCCGACTCCGATCAGTTGAGTTTCATCGATTTGCGAGGCGCCAGGAGGCGCCAAGATCGGCGCCAAGATCGGCGCCAAGATCGGCGCCCGCTGAGCGCGCTGTCAGAGGAGTCCACCGAGAGTGGCGACGGCAGCGCTTCGGCGTCAGCTGCTGCTGCATCGGCGGCAGCGGCAGCAGCTGGGCCTAGGCCTGCCAGTTATATGATTTACTCAACATATCGGCGCTGGATTATCTAATTATATTGAGAATGGCTATAAGCCTATTCAGTACCTTGTTTGTTTTTATGTGAGAAAGTCTATCTGCTCAGAGAAATGAGCTACTAAAAGTGCACAAAATGTACTGCACATTCTCTGTTGCTTGATGAGAACAATGCGTATGGCTGATAAAAAATCTGTAAAGTCTGAAGTGTGATGTCCAACACGAGGAAAAAAGGAGGAAGAGTGATGTGTCAGATTAGTGAAGAATGATGTGTCAGATTATGGAAAGAATAATGTGTCAGATTAGTGAAGAATTATTTGTCAGATTATAGAAAGAATGATGTGTCAGATTAGGCATGAATGATGTGTCAGATTACGGAAAGAATGATGTGTCAGATTAGGCATGAATGATGTGTCAGATTATGGAAAGAATGATGTGTCAGATTATGGAAAGAATGATGTGTCAGATTATGGAAAGAATGATGTGTCAGATTATGGAAAGAATGATGTGTCAGATTATGGAAAGAATGATGTGTCAGATTATGGAAAGAATGATGTGTCAGATTATGGAAAGAATGATGTGTCAGATTATGGAAAGAATGATGTGTCAGATTATGGAAAGAATGATGTGTCAGATTAGTGAAGAATGATGTGTCAGATTATGAAAGGAATGATGCGTCAGATGATGGAAGGAATAATGTGTCAGATTAGGCATGAATGATGTGTCAGATTAGTGAATAATGATGTGTCAGATTATGGAAAGAATGATGTGTCAGATTATGGAAAGAATGATGTGTCAGATTATGGAAAGAATGATGTGTCAGATTATGAAAAGAATGATGTGTCAGATTATGGAAAGAGTGATGTGTCAGATTATGAAAAGAATGATGTGTCAGATTATGAAAGAGTGATGTGTCAGATTATGGAAAGAATGATGTGTCAGATTAGTGAAGAATGATTTGTCAGATTATGAAAAGAATGATGTGTCAGATTTTGGAAAGAATGATGTGTCAGATTATGAAAGAGTGATGTGTCAGATTATGAAAAGAATGATGTGTCAGATTATGAAAGAGTGATGCGTCAGATTATGAGAAGAATAATGTGTCAGATTATGGAAAGAATGATGTGTCAGATTATGAAAAGAATGATGCGTCAGATTATGGAAAGAATGATGTGTCAGATTATGGAAAGAATGATGTGTCAGATTATGGAAATAATGATGTGTCAGATTATGAATAGAATGATGTGTCAGATTATGAGAAGATGATGTGTCAGATTATGGAAAGAATGATGTGTCAGATTATGAATAGAATGATGTGTCAGATTATGGAAAGATTGATGTGTCAGATTATGGAAAGAGTGATGTGTCAGATTATGAAAGAGTGATGTGTCAGATTATGAAAAGAATGATGTGTCAGATTATGAAAGAGTGATGTGTCAGATTATGAATAGAATGATGTGTCAGATTATGGAAAGAGTGATGTGTCAGATTATGAAAAGAATGATGTGTCAGATTATGGAAAGAGTGATGTGCCAGATTATGAAAAGAATAATGCGTCAGATTATGAAAGAGTGATGTGTCAGATTATGAAAGAGTGATGTGTCAGATTATGAAAGAGTGATGTGTCAAGCTAGTAAAGTGTCAGCAAATTGAGGGGTTCATCATGAATCAATGTACTTACAAACGGTCTATCCGAAAATTCTAAAGACCTTCTACATTTTTGAGGATCAGTCATTCGAGTAAAAATGTGTTTAGTACTATTCTAAACAGAAAGTTCTACAAGATCCCCCTGTAGTCAATCAATGCCTTAAGTCAGGCCAAAGCAGTGCTTAAGACCCTAAAAGTTCTCTTGTGCTTGCTCAGCTCGCGTGAAAATTTCATAACGAGTTGGTTCTTCAACTCTCATTAGAGACACTCGGTTATATGAGTAGGATGCGATCAATAGGGCTCAATGCACTACTTTATTCAATGAGTAGTACAGAAGCTTTTACATCGTATTATATATTTGGTTTCTGATTACAATAGTGCGGTTGTGAAGTACGCGAAATATATCGGAATTCCGTTGTGAAGAGGTCCGCATATTACAGTTTAGATTTTGATTAAACTAAGGGCGAACTAGATCAAGAGGTGTCGGGCAGGGACAGAAATGTCGTTGGTGTCAGAAGGCGCTGAAATTTAGTGTCAAATTTTGGCACTGATATCTGGGTTGATTGCGCGCCAAATGATGTGTCAATTGGGCGTCAGAAGGGCACTGAGTTTATTGCCAGGACGGGCGCTAAGTTTATTGCCAGGAGGGGCCTGTAAATTTGTGTCAGGATGGGCGCTAAAATAAGTGTCAGGATGGCGCCAAATTTGATGTTTGCAGGGCTTGTTCATACTCATTAAGGAATTTTATCCTTACACTGGAAGGTTAACTGGAAGGCGTCAGAAGTCCGTCGATCAGTGCCTGATAAGCCTCACAGTGAAACAGGCAATGGCGGCCAGAGCAAAGACCTGACAGGCTGACAAAGACCCCAGCTGACTGGCCGACTTGTACCAATCGTCTGGGGGGCAGTTATTGCCCCATCCGACACTGACTCCGTTCTCCTTGTTCTTGGCAGCAATGTAGGCCTGGAGCGGTGCGAAGTAGTCAAGCAATGGTTTGGCGCTGATCTGCCGTGTGCCGCTGATCTTGAACAGGGCCTCCTCCCAGTGCAGTGAGGTGCCGCTCTCCAGCAGGGCTCTGAAAGTTTGTTTATTAATAATATAAACATCAAAATATGAACTTAATCTCGTAATAACTTCACCTGTAGCTAATTGATTCTAATTACACGTGTAACTAACTGATGCTAATTACACGTGCAACTAACTAATGCTAATTACACCTGTAGCTAATTGATGCTAATTACACCTGCATCTAATTGATGCTAATTACACCTGCATCTAACTGATGCTAATTACACCTGCATCTAATTGATGCTAATTACACCTGCATCTAATTGATTCTAATTACACCTGTAGCTAATTGATGCTAATTACACCTGTACCTAATTGGTGCTAATTACACCTGTAGCTAATTGATGCTAATTACACCTTTAGCTAATTGATGCTAATTACACCTTTAGCTAATTGATGCTAATTACACCTTTAGCTAATTGATGGTAATTACACCTTTAGCTAATTGATGCTAATTACACCTTTAGCTAATTGATGGTAATTACACCTTTAGCTAATTGATGCTAATTACACCTTTAGCTAATTGATGCTAATTACACCTTTAGCTAATTGATGCTGGATGCTGCTAGCGGATGTTAATTGCGACTATTTCGACTTTTGTGGTAAAAATTAAAAGTTCAAAAATAGACAGATTTTATTTCCAACTGAACATTTAATAACTGTTTTAAGGGGCATTCAAAAATTCGGTTTTTTTACAAAAAGAGTTCGACCCGCACTCACTTGAGCTTTGCGCCGGCGGCAGAGTTGCCGTAGATACTGCATTTGTGAAAATTTTCCGTTACACCTGCGGCCTGGCACAGCGACTGGTGGAATTGAAACTGCAGCAGTAGGCTG
>NIVC01000124.1:302500-323442 GCA_002269645.1 Macrostomum lignano
TCAGGCTCCCAAATAGACCGCCAGTTTTCGGTCAGGAATGCAGAACAGTTTTACAACTGCGCAAGTGAACTGCTGGGCCACTCCGAGCTTTTAGAGGCAGGTGTGAGTGGCGCATCAGGTTAATTGCTGCATGGGGGTTGGGGGCTGATTGCCAAACACATCTTCTTCAGCTCTTCATCTGGGGGGTGGTGTCCCAACTGCAAATGGAAAACACAGAAAGCCCCCAACAAAATGCCAAGAAGATAAAAAGGCAAAGTTTGAAAAATCAAGCAGAACAAGGGCTGTTTTGACCTGAATATCCCCTGCACAAAAGCATGCATTTCTTCACCCCAATATGCCTGCTTTTGTTGGCTTCCACTGCTCTGTGCGGTCGCAGCAGAAATGAAACCGAAGCCAGAATTTGGCTGAAAGATTTCACTGAGATGTACAGAAAATATCTGACAGCAATGCACGAAGCAGCTTGGACTGCTCAAGTAGGCTTGAGTCCTGGCAACCAGAGTGAGAAGGCCGAGAATTTGACGGATTACGGAGAATTCCGCCGCATGAAGCGATTAGAAATGGATCAGCTGTTTGATTGGCGCAATTTTCGGAATGAAACCTTGAGACGATTGTTCTCCAAGGCGGCCGACATTGGCTTCTCTGTTCTGAACGATACGGAAAAACGAACGCTCGTGAGATCTCAGACTGTCATAAATCGTGTTGAAATTGCCGAGATTCCCTGCCCAAGATTCCCCTCTTAAGATTCCCTTCCCGAGATTCAATACCAGAGATTCCCCTTCCCGAGATTCCCCTTCCTGAGATTCCCCTTCCCGAGATTCCCCTTCCCGAGATTCCCCTGCTCGAGATTCCCCTTCCTGAGATTCCCCTTCCCGAGATTCCCCTTCTCAAGATTCCCCTTCCCGAGATTCCCCTTCCCGAGATACCCCTTCCCGAGATTCCCCTTCCCGAGATACCCCTTCCCGAGATTCCCCTGCTCGAGATTCCCCTTCCTGAGATTCCCCTTCCCGAGATTCCCCTGCTCGAGATTCCTCTTCCCGAGATTCCCGTTCCCGAGATTCCCCTTTCCAAGATTCTCTTTCCCGAGATTTTCTTCCTGAGATTCCCTACCCAAGATTTCTCTCCCAAGATTCCCTTGCCGAGAATTTCTGCCTAAGATTCCCTTCCTGAGATTCCCTACGCCAGATTCCCTACCCGAGATTCCCTATTAGAAATTCCCCTTCCCGAGATTCCCCTCTCCAAGATTCTCTTTCCCGAGATATTCTTCCTGAGATTCCCTGCCCAAGATTCCCCTCTTAAGATTCCCTTCCCGAGATTCCATACCAGAGATTCCCCTGCCCGAGATTCCCCTTCCCGAGATTCCCCTTCCCGAGATTCCCCTGCCCGAGATTTCACTTCCCGAGATTCCCCTTCCCGAGATTCCCCTTCCCGAGATTCCCCTCTCCAAGATTCTCTTTCCCGAGATTTTTTTCCTGAGATTTTCTACCCAAGATTCCTCTTCCAAGATTCCCTTTCCGAGAATTTCTGCCTAAGTTTCCCTTCCTGAGATTCCCTACGCTAGATTCCCTACCCGAGATTCCTTAACAGAAATTCCCCTTTCCAAGATTCCCTTAATGGAGATTCCCTACTTGAGATTCCCCTTCCCGAGATTCACCTTCCCGAGATTCCCCTTCCCGAGATTCACCTTCCCGAGATTTCCCTTCCCGAGATTCACCTTCCCGAGATTCCCCTTTCCAAGATTCTCTATCCCGAGATTCTTTTTCCAAGATTCTCTTCCCGAGGTTCCCTACCCAAGATTCGCCTCCAAGATTCCCTTCCCGAGAATTTCTTCCTTAGATTCCCTTCCTGAGATTCCTTACGCCAGATTCCCTACCCGAGATTCCCTATTAGAAATTCCCCTTTCCGAAATTCCCTTAATGGAGATTCCCTAATTGAGATTCCCCTTCTCGAGATTCCCCTTCTCGAGATTCCCCTTCCCGAGATTCCCCCTCCCGAGATCCCCCCTCCCGAGATTCCCCTTCCCGAGATTCCCCCTCCCGAGATTCCCCTTCCTGAGATTCCTTTTCTTCCATCATTCCTATCAAAGCCGGTCAACCGCACGCATTTTCAGCGCAACAAGCTGATCTCCCAAATGTCAAATGTCTACCGATTGGCGACAGTTGAAGATCAGTGATGGAGGGACTGTGACTGTGATGGAGTGACTGTGACTGTGATGGAGTGACTGTGACTGTGATGGAGTGACTGTGACTGTGATGGAGTGACTGTGACTGTGATGAAGTGACTGTAACTGTGATGAAGTGACTGTAACTATGATGAAGCGACTGTGAGTGTGATGGAGTGACTGTGACTGTGATGAAGTGACTGCGAGTGTGATGGAGTGACTGTGAATGCGATGGAGTGACAGTTGGTGTAATAGAGTGACAGTGAGAGTAACAGAGTGACTGTGACTGTGATGGAGTTACTGTGAATGCGATGGAGTGACAAGAGGTGAGACGGAGTGACAGCGAGTGTGAAAGTGTGACAGTGAGTGTGACAGAATGACAGTATGATGAGAAGAGATTTGCACTCTCCAGATTTCTTTTTCAAGGTGTCCCTGGCGCGACCGTCAAGAGAGTGAGGGGTAAGGGGGATATTTTCCAGAGCTAGGGGAGCACTTCCCAAATCACAGGGGGCTGCCCGGCCAGCTGATTAAAATTAATTAGGTCCGTCCGAATGCAAATTAGTGGCCGCTGCGCCAGCTAGGGGTGTGGGGGTGTCTTTCGCGGAATCTCTGAGTCCAGTCAGCAAGTATATGAGATCCTCAGGCCTTTATCAGAGTATAGCAAGTTTCCCTCACTCTGCGCTTTTGCCCGAGATTTCTGGCCAGCCGCTTTGAAGGATTTGAAAGACGAGGGAAAAAAACTTTTTTTCACGGCTTCAAGAATGGCGGTCGGTCATGATTGCTGCTTTGAGAGAAAAATAAAGTTCTTAACTTTTATTTTGTCTGGCTTCAGCGAGATTTCCAAGATAGGGTTTCCCTGTATTGGAAGTTTCTAGAAAATCTTCCTAATTGGGGTGCCACAGAATTAATATTAACTAGGGCTGTGAATGAGCACTGCGAATGAGACAGGCGTGAAAATGAGTGTGATGAAGTGACTGTGTGTGCGATGGAGTGACTGTGAGAGTGATGGAGTGACAATGAGTGAGATGGAGTGACAATGAGTGTGATGGAGTGACAGTGAGTGTGATGGAGTGACAATGAGTGTGATGGAGTGACAGTGAGTGTGATGAAGTGACAGTGAGTGTAATGGAGTGACAGTGAGTGTGATGGAGTGACTGTGAGTGCGATGGAGTGACAGTGAGTGTGATGGAGTGACAATGAGTGTGATGAAGTGACTGTGTGTGCGATGGAGTGACTGTGAGAGTGATGGAGTGACAATGAGTGTGATGGAGTGACTGTGAGTGCGATGGAGTGACTGTGAGAGTGATGGAGTGACAATGAGTGTGATGGAGTGACAATGAGTGTGATGGAGTGACAATGAGTGTGATGAAGTGACTGTGTGTGCGATGGAGTGACTGTGAGAGTGATGGAGTGACAATGAGTGAGATGGAGTGACAATGAGTGTGATGGAGTGACAGTGAGTGTGATGGAGTGACAATGAGTGTGATGGAGTGACAGTGAGTGTAATGGAGTGACAGTGAGTGTAATGGAGTGACAGTGAGTGTGATGGAGTGACTGTGAGTGCGATGGAGTGACTGTGAGAGTGATGGAGTGACAATGAGTGTGATGGAGTGACAGTGAGTGTGATGGAGTGACAATGAGTGTGATGAAGTGACTGTGAGTGCGATGGAGTGACTGTGAGAGTGATGGAGTGACAATGAGTGTGATGGAGTGACAATGAGTGTGATGGAGTGACAGTGAGTGTAATGGAGTGACAGTGAGTGTAATGGAGTGACAGTGAGTGTGATGGAGTGACTGTGAGTGTGATGGAGTGACTGTGTGTGCGATGGAGTGACTGTGAGAGTGATGGAGTGACAATGAGTGTGATGGAGTGACAGTGAGTGTGATGAAGTGACAGTGAGTGTAATGGAGTGACAGTGAGTGTGATGGAGTGACAGTGAATGTGATGGAGTGACAGTGAGTGTGATGGAGTGACAATGAGTGTGATGGAGTGACAGTGAGTGTGATGGAGTGACAGTGAGTGTAATAGAGTGATTGTGAGTGTGATATAGTGACTGTGAGTGTGATGGAGTGACAGTGAGTGTGATGGAGTGACAGTGAGTGTAATAGAGTGATTGTGAGTGTGATAGAGTGACTGTGAGTGTGATAGAGTGACTGTGAGTGTGATGGTGTGACTGTGAGTGTGATGGAGTGACAGTGAGTGTAATAGAGTGACAGTGAGAGTGATAGAGTCAGTGTAAGTATGAGAGACAGACAATGAGTCGTACAGAGTGACAGTGCTAGGGTGAGAGTGACAGTGAAATAGAGGGAGACTGACAAAATGAGACAATATTATGGTGAGGCAGTAAGAAATTAAATCAACACTACTTTTATTTGTATGGCAATTTTCAGTTCCAGATTTAATAACTTTATTCGACTAGAAAAATAATTCTTTAGTTGTACTTTTAAGTTTAACAGCAGACTGCGGTATGTAACTTGCGAGTGACAAATTACCAAGCCAGTCTCATTAACCTCCTAATTCTATAAGGCGGCTTGTGGGGGCGCCTTCTGACTTATTCACTTAAATTGGCGCCTTCTGACTCATTCACTTAATTTGGCCCCCTTTGACTAATTCACTTTATTTGGCGCCTTCTGACTTATTCACTTAATTTAGCGCCTTCTGACCTATTCACCTAATTTGGCGCCTTCTGACTTATTCACTTAATTTGGCGCCTTCTGACTCATTCACTTAATTTGGCGCCTTCTGACTCATTCACTTAATTTGGCGCCTTCTGACTTATTCACTTAATTTGGCGCCTTCTGACTTATTCACTTAATTTGGCGCCTTTTGACTCATTCACTTTATTTGGTGCCTTCTGACTTATTTACTTTATTTGGCGCCTTCTGACGCATTCACCTAATTTGGCGCCTCCTGACTTATTCACTTTATTTGGCGCCTTCTGACTTATTCACTTAATTTGGTGCCTTCTGACTTATTTACCGAATTCGGCGCCTTCTGACTCATTCACTTTATTTGGCGCCTTCTGACTTATTTACCGAATTCGGCGCCTTCTGACTCATTAAACTAATTTTGTGCCTTCTGACTTATTCACTTTATTGGCGCCTTCTGACTTATTCACTTAATTTGGCGCCTTCTGACTCATTCACCTAATTTGGCGCCTTCTGACTTATTCACTTAATTTGGCGCCTTCTGATTTATTCACTTTATTTGGCGCCTTCTGACTTATTCACTTAATTTGGCGCCTTCTGACTTATTCACTTAATTTGGCGCCTTGTGACTCATTCACCTAATTTGGCGCCTTGTGATGCAACCATGTCGCCTCCTGACACCAATCTTGGCGCCTCCAGTCAAACGCTCGACTTTGTTGAGTTCCCAATTCGCTAGCCGCATCAACCCCCAAGAATTCCTGACCAATGGGAACTGTGCTAGCCAGTATTTTCTAAGGCTTAATACCCTCACAGTAGTGTATAAAATATGCTGAAAAATTCCAATAGGAATTTTGTCATCTTCGCCGCGTTCTTTTCTCATTTAAAATGCTCAAATAAACAAATAATTCACGCGAGGTTCGATTTTAAACGAAAACTACAGCTCAAACTATGGAAGGTGTAAAATTAACCCAATCCAAGTCGCTGCCCGATTCGAGACTATTCGAAGCTTTGGTTCGAAAATTTTCCAGGTGAGCCATGTTGCCCCCCCCTAATCTCACCTCATTAGCACCTGTTTAATGAATGTATCCTGAGCAGTGATGCTCAGTAATGATGCTTAGTACAGAAATGTCGTCGAATCCAAACTTGGGAATACTTTGTCAACTGGGGATCTGGGAGAGCGGCCGCCCAGCAACTGAGGATCTGGGAGGCTGGCCCAGCAACTGAGGATCTGGGAGGCTGGCCCAGCAACTGAGGATCTGGGAGGCTGACCCAGCAACTGAGGATCTGGGAGGCTGGCCCAGCAACTGAGGATCTGGGAGGCTGGCCCAGCAACTGAGGATCTGGGAGGGCGGCCGTCCAGCAACTTAGGATCTGGGAGGCTGGTCCAGCAACTGAGGATCTGGGAGGCTGGCCCAGCAACTGAGGATCTGGGAGGCTGGCCCAGCAACTGAGGATCTGGGAGGCTGGCCCAGCAACTGAGGATCTGGGAAGCTTGCTCAGCAACTGACACTCTGGGAGGCTGGCCCAGCAACTGAGGATCTGGGAGGCTGGCCCAGCAACTGAGGATCTGGGAGGCTGGCCCAGCAACTGAGGATCTGGGAGGCTGGCCCAGCAACTGAGGATCTGGGAGGCTGGCCCAGCAACTGAGGATCTGGGAGGCTGGCCCAGCAACTGAGGATCTGGGAAGCTTGCTCAGCAACTGAGGATCTGGGAGGCTGGCCCAGCAACTGAGGATCTGGGAGGCTGGCCCAGCAACTGAGGATCTGGGAGGCTGGCCCAGCAACTGAGGATCTGGGAGGCTGGCCCAGCAACTGAGGATCTGGGAGGCTGGCTCAGCAACTGAGGATCTGGGAGGCTGGCCCAGCAACTGAGGATCTGGGAGGCTGGCCCAGCAACTGAGGATCTGGGAGGCTGGCCCAGCAACTGAGGATCTGGGAAGCTGGCCCAGCAACTGAGGATCTGGGAAGCTGGCCCAGCAACTGAGGATCTGAGAGGCTGGCCCAGCAACTGACACTCTGGGAGGCTGGCCCAGCAACTGAGGATCTGGGCAGTCCATTCCCAGCGGCTACTCTGGACGCTTTGGCTTCGATATTACCAATCTATTAATATTTCTGGGTGCCAGGACTGGATTAAGATAGCTGGCCAGCTTCCAGCGCCCTCTCGGTCCGGGAATGTCTCGATCCCGAACTGTGCAGATGATTTATGGTGCATGTTACAATACGCTGGGGAAAATAGGGATTTCAATGCATCTAATACATGTATAAAGATATATATATATATATATATATATATATATATATATATATATTTAGGTCTGCGAAACTGGGTGTTCAAGTCGTCAGATTATGTTTGATAGGATTTCGGGTGCTCAACTGGTGGATTTTTTGTTGCGTCTGATTTTTGATTGTGGTGTCTTTGTTGTCTTAGCAATTGAGGTTGTTGTTGAAATCGAAGTTTTCGTAGTTTTGAGGTTATTGTTGTTGTTGTTGCTGTTGTTGTTGTTGAAATTGTGGTTGTTGTTGTTGTTGTTGTTGTTGTTGTTGTTGTTGAAATTGAGGCTGTTGTTGTTGTTGTTGTTGTTGTTGTTGCTGCTGCTGTTGTTGTTGAAATTGAGGTTGCTGTTGTTGTTGAAATTGAGGTTGTTGTTGTTGTTGTTGTTGTTGTTGAAATTCAGGTTGTTGTTGTTGTTGTTGTTGTCGTTGTTGTTGTTGTTGTTGTTGAAATTCAGGTTGTTGTTGTTGTTGTTGTTGTTGTTGTTGTTGAAATTGAGGTTGTTGTTGTTGTTGAACTTGAGGTTGTCATTGTTATTTTTATTGATTTAATTGAGGCTGTTGTTTTTGAAATTGAAGTCGTTGTCGGTGTTGTCGGTGTTGAAATCGAAGTTATTGTTACTGTTGATGAAATTATAAGTTCTTTGTTATTGTTATTGTTAAAATTGACGTTGCCGTTGTTTTTTTCAATTTGAAGTTGTACTTTTATTATTGTAGGGGTCATGTACGGCTGAACCCTTGGCTAACATCAGCGGGCCAAATACAATTTGTCATTAGTACTGTAAGTAACTGTAAGCGCCAGAAACGGCAGGGCAGGAGTAATGGGATCAAAAGCAAGGAAAGGTGCACGTGGAAAAAATGGCACAGCGAAGGTGGACAGCTCGATCGGTTTCCGCATTATGCCTTATTTATTTTTATTAGATTGTCGTCCAGAGCTTAAAAGTTGTTCCGCAGCAACAGTTGCCGCATAATTTCACCGAAATGCTTTCATATTTCTGCTAACTCTGTCTGTCCTTCACCAGCTTTTAGAATGATTTGCCATCTTTCTTTGACGGGAGAAGCATCCTCATTGGCCATTCCTTCTAGAAGAAAAAATGCAAAAGCAATTAGCTGCAGATTCCTGCACTCCAGCCGAAATTGCAATACGATTTATCTTTGCCTCGGCATCAACTGCTGGCTGCTGCCGCCGATACTGACGGGTCCTGTGGAGTTTCATCGCTCTTTTGAGTCAAGGAGGGTCTGGGAGCTGCGAGGGTGGCGGTAGCTCAGCAACTGAGAATCTGGGAGGCTGGCCCAGCAACTGTAGGAGGATCTTGAAGGCTGGCCCAGCAACTGAGGATCTGGGAGGCTGGTCCAGCAACTGAGGATTTAGGAGGCTGGCCCAGCAACTGAGGATCTGGGAGGCTGGTCCAGCAACTGAGGATTTAGGAGGCTGGCCCAGCAACTGAGGATCTGGGAGGCTGGCCCAGCAACTGAGGATCTGGGAGGCTGGTCCAGCAACTGAGGATTTAGGAGGCTGGCCCAGCAACTGAGGATCTGGGAGGCTGGCCCAGCAACTGAAGATTTTGGAGGCTGGCTCAGAAACTGAGGATCTGGGAGGCTGGCCCAGCAACTGAGGATCTGGCTAGCCCAGCAACCGAGAATCTGGGAGGCTGGCCCAACAACTGAGGATCTGGGAGGCTGGCCCAGCAACAGAGAATCTGAGAGGCTAACCCAGCAACTGAGGATCTGGGAGGCTGGCCCAGCAACTGAAGATTTAGGAGGCTGGAATGGATCAGCAACTGAGGATCTGGGAGGCTGGCCCAGCAACCGAGGATTTGGGAGGCTGGCCCAGCAACTGAGGATCTGGGAGACTGGATCAGCAACTGAGGATCTGGGAGACTGGATCAGCAACTGAGGATCTGGGAGGCTGGATCAGAAACGGAGGATCTGGGAGGCTGGTGGCCTAGATAGAAACTGAGAATAATCCAGCGCCCCATCACCGCCTCTCCAGCATCCCCAGCTCAGTCGGCATGGCCGGCCGCAGCTGCAGCCTGCAGGACTCGCAGGCCCTCCGTGAGGCCTACTCAAGCAGCGAATGCGACTCAACATCTTCATCCTCATCGAGCTCTGAGAGCCTCTCCAGCTGCAGCAGCAGCGACTCTGAGGGATCCGACGATTGCTCAGCTTCCTCGAGTGCTTCATCAACGTCTTCATCCTCCTTCGAAGGATCGGTTCAGGTCGACAGCGTGTCGACAGATCGCCGCCCCGACTCCGATCAGTTGAGTTTCATCGATTTGCGAGGCGCCAGGAGGCGCCAAGATCGGCGCCAAGATCGGCGCCAAGATCGGCGCCCGCTGAGCGCGCTGTCAGAGGAGTCCACCGAGAGTGGCGACGGCAGCGCTTCGGCGTCAGCTGCTGCTGCATCGGCAGCAGCGGCAGCAGCTGGGCCTACAGCTATCGCACTGCCAGTTATATGATTTACTCAACATATCGGCGCTGGATTATCAAATAATATTGAGAATGGCTATAAGCCTATTCAGTACCTTGTTTGTTTTTATGTGAGCAAGTCTATCTGCTCAGAGAAATTAGCTGCTAAAAGTGCACAAAATGTACTGCACATTCTCTGTTGCTTGATGAGAACAATGCGTATGGCAGTAGAAGGCATGAGGGGGCTTCTGGGACAAAATTTTTCACGTCCTCCATAATCCACCTAAATCCATCCATATTATCCCTGACAGAATCAGAAAAAAAGGGGGGTCGCACTCGCTCACAAAACGTCCTCCATAATCCACCTAAATCCATCCATATTATCCCCGACAGAATCAGAAAAAAGGGGGGTCGCACTCGCTCACAAAACGTCCTCCATAATCCCATTAAATCCATCCATATTATCCCTGACAGAATCAGAGCAGGTGTCCACTGATACCTGTTATGCTCACTGACACCGACATCCACCCATAGCATGTTCGAAACAATCAGAAAATAATCTGCATTCTTCTCCCCACATTCAATCCGCAACGTGCTACCACATCCCAAAGACTTTAAATCATCAGCGCAGGGTCCTTACCCTTTGAAAAAAAATTAAATTCTCAATAAAAATGTTTCCAGTTGTCTCTCCGGGTTCTTATTACAAAGCGGACGAGCCTAATTACAAGAGCAAGTACCGATGCAAACTAGAATGCAGCGAGTACATGAGAAAATATTGGCCCGGCATTGAAATCAATGTCCCTAATATTAATCTAGCTCTCCAAAGACACTGGTTTCATAAGTATGGAGTAACCTACGTAAAAGATTACGACAGCTACTATAACTTTGCAGAAATCATTAAGCAATTGCGTTAAAAAACATACTGAGTTCATTTATTCGCAAGTATATTTACATAAAACAGGAGGAAATAAGGAGGAAAGAGCAGACACTGAGTGTGCAGGGCTATCCGGCTGAGAATTTTCTTCCGCGACGTGCAAGCTAGTTGCAAGGTTGGAAATGAAACAATCCAAAATCGATATTCTTCGGATTCAGAATAATATTGATTTTCCTCCCGGTCATTTTGTGAACAGCACTTTCCTGTATTGTCAGGAATTGGCACGAGTTTAAAAAAAATCCTGGAGATCCAGGAAAGTGTTTAGAAGACTACTATGAGTAGCTTACATTAATAAAATCCCAGAAAAAAATTGTTGATAACTAAGAAGTGAATCTTCATCAGCAACAAATGATCGGCGAAGTTCGTCAAACACCATTTCGGTTCTCATGGCATAGTTGCGATCCTGGGTCTCCATGGCCGCTCTTGAACGAATTCGCTGGTTCTCAACTTTTTCATTGAAGAAATTGTGGAGAACTTCTTGAATTCGCTCTGATGCCTGCTCGTCGGCATCTAATCCTTCAACAAGGCGACCGTCGTGGAGATTTTCTAGGTCGGTCGAGTAGAACGTAATTTTTTTGTGAACTAAAAACAAAGATTTAATTAAAATAAGAGAATTTTCAATTCTTAACACAGGATAGAATTTCAGTAAGTAAAAAAAACGAATAAACTTACAACATAATGAAATCAGCAGCCACAACGGTGCAGTATTGCGTGACGAAGAACGTGTGCGAGCAAACTGAGCTGAATTTTCTTGCTTGCTTTAACTAGCTTCCGAGCGATCGATTCCCTCCACCCGCTTCCTTCCCTCCGGTTGTCAAAGCGGAAAGGAATGCACGCGTGGAACTTTGCGCTCCCTCAGAAAATAGCAGTTACCCCCCCCCCTTTCAAAATGCAGCTGTTGCGCTTGGCTGCGAATAATCTTTCCCGACTCAAGCGTCTCTCTCAACCCCCAGCTCTTTCAGCAGTCTTCCTAGTACCTCGTTTGGAGCGCACAAAATAAACCCCGCTCCCGAGCGTCCGCCCTCTCTCCCAGTGCACCCGCCCTCTCTCCCCAAACACCCACCCTCGGCGTCCATTCCCAACCCTAACTTTGTTTTACCAAAAATAACAGCTTTAACTAGCTTCCGAGCGATCGACTCACGAAATCCGCTTGAAGCCCCTATATTGTCGAGTCTCCTGAGCATTTCTTTGTCCCAACGATTCTTCTCCTCAGGAAAATCTCTATACTTAACGTCGTGCCACATGCAGACAGAGTCTAGCTCGTTCACAGGCTCATGCCCAGGATGTGGATTATTGTTTTTATCTAGCTGTATTTCAAGTGGATTCAAAGGCCCGCAATATTTATAGCCGGGAAGTGTCCAGCCTTTGTTCGGATGAGGAAGCTTTTCTATCAGTCCATGTGAATCTAACTTACCACCAGAGCGCTGCATTATTTTATTTAAAATTTTCTTTTTAAATAAATGACAGATCAGAAACTTAAAAAACTCTACTACAGCGACAAAGGTTTCTTTGTAGGCAAAAATGCCGTTAGTAAACTCATGGAGCTGAGTAAGGAACCAAAAGCTAAAGTAGAAAAGTGGCTCTCTAAGCAAGCAGTCTACCAAGTCTATTTCCCACCAGTAAAATTTACAAGACCTCACTTTAGCATCTATAAACCTAATGAAGCGCACCAAGCAGATCTTTTGTTTCTCCCTAATGACTCAGGCTACAAGTATGCTCTCACAGTAATAGACATTGCTTCCAGATATAAGGAAGCTCGCCCACTCAAGACGAAGAAGTCAGAGGTTGTTGCCAGCGCACTGCAAGATATTTATAAAAACTCTCCGCTCACATACCCCCAAATCTTTATGACCGACCCGGGTAAGGAATTCATGGGTGTAGTGAAATCCCTTATGGAAAAGAAAAACACAGAGATTCGCTATGGCAGAACAAACTTGCACAGAGACCAGGCTTTTGTGGAAAGATTCAATCTAACTCTAGCCAAGAGACTATTCACTAAGCAGACAGCGCAAGAACTCAAACTGAGTGCGGGGCAATACTATACCAAGTGGACAGAAAGACTCCCCATTGTTATAGAGCAACTGAACAATGAAGTCACACGTATGACTGGATTGAAACCGTCCCATGCAATTAAACAAGACACTGTCAAACTTAAGGCAACTCAAAGAACAGACAACAACACTACAACCCCACACAACACACACAACACAAAACACACCTCGAACTACCCTCAGCTTCCAGGAGTTGAATCACCATACATACTGACAAACTCTGAGTTTCTACGCTTTTTATATCTACCTGGAGAGCTAGAGAAAGACACCAAAAGAAGAGCTACAGATCCATACTTCAGCCTTGATGTACATAAAATAGACAGACATTTTACATCCGACTCTGGAGAGTATTACTTTTTATCTCAGGCCTTTAACCCTAAATCCCCCACGCGGTCATTCACTAGAGCTGAACTCCTAGTGATACCAGCTGACACAGAAATTAATTAAAATATTAAAATAAAAAAATGACAAAGATTGAAACCAGAACCATCAATAAACTCAATAAAATCATTGAATCAAAGAGACCAGGTCTTATATCAATAAAAGGTGCCAAAGTAAAAGTCGATCCCGTGCAGCAAATAGTTCAGTGTAATGAGCAAAGACACAGCATCACAGATGAAAAGTTAGGAGGAATCCTACCATTAGCAGCTCTTATCCCGATTATTGCAGGCGCTGTAAGTGCCGCAGGTGGTGTAGCTGGAGGTGTAGCAACTGCTGTTAAAGCTGGGAATGATAGGGCCCACCAGCTTGAATTGCAAAAGATTGCAAGAGACAAAGGTATAACAATTAAGGCAGGAGAGGGCTGCCCCGATCGTGATGATTGTGAGAATGAAAATTCTATAAGCAAGTCTGACATTGTCAAAGCAATCATGACACTGCACAATGCTGGGTTTACAATAATGCGGATGTGATGAGGTTTAAAACCCCACTTTATCCAGCTTCATAAACCTAGCGCTACTTATAGGATGTAGAAACAGTTCAACTTTTCTATCAGGGTGGTCACCCTCAAAAATTTTTTTATTTTAGAGAAAAAAATGCCAAAAGCTAATCCAGCAAAAGATTTAGTCAACAAACATTTTTCAAAAGGCGTCTCATTTCAAGACAAAAGTAATTTACTAAGAGAAGCATGTAAACAAAAGTTTAACACCGACCCTGGTCACCTGGGAAGCTATGAAAAACAGTTGGAAATCATCAATCAATTAGAATCCAACCAATATGCGCCTATGCAAAATCCTGCAAAGGAACACCAAGAGAGGAGTCGCAACTTAGTTAACAAATATGAAACTCTTACTGGTGAAAAAGCAAAGTACCCACAAAATAAGCAGGAACAAGAGAAATTAGAGCAATTAATCCATTTAAAAGAGTCGGAGCTTGCCACTGAAGAGATTAATTTTGCACAGAGGAAGTTTACAGAACATTACATCGAGTACACAATCCCAATTAACGACACCAACGGTACCACCGCAAACATCTACGACTATAAAGACAGCATCCAATCAGTTGTTGATCACACACTCAAAACACGCAAGACCTTTAAACTACAGATATCATTCAAGATTGCGTTTTATATGCCTGCAAAACCCACTGAGCATCTCGAGTATTACATGACAACAAAGGCAAAGCCATTCACCCCTACAGACACACTGATCCTTTCCTTCAAGATGTCACTAAGAAAATTGAAGCGTTTACATCCAGAGGTTCTGGATGGGTCGTGGGAGGGATTCAAAGAGCGACTGTCATGGTCATGAAATATGACCCACTTAAAGCCTCCTCTTATATAGAGCTCCCGCATAAGCTAGCCGGCAAAAAAGCTTGCATAAATGTTAAAAATAAAGACAATTGCTGTGCTCTATGGGCAGTTCTTTCTGCACTTCTTTATGATAGTGTCCCTCACCACCCCGAAAGAACCTCAAATTATCAAAATTATTTCAACTACTATCTCATCGAATGCGAAAAGAAGGGAATCAGGTTTGACAAAGGAGGCTTGGCGATCTCTCAGATCCCAAAGCTAGAAGAAGTGTTTAATAACAAAATTAGAATCACAGTCTTTGAATGGAGTGAAAAAACTGAGAAAGTTCAACCGGTCAGATGTAGCAAAGACGTTTTAGATCCGAGGGGAAAAGGCGGACTGAAGTGGATCTTCTAGTGATTGGTAATTTACTAGAGGAGGCTCACTATGTTTGGATTAAAGATCTTTCAAGACTCATTCACAAGCAGTTGAATAATCATCACGAGGCTGTTGCCATCTGCCGCTTGTGCCTTAAGCATTACAGTGGACCTGAGCGCTTTGAAAAACTAACAGAGCATGAATTATCATGCGAGGATCACCCAACAAACTGCTCTCTTCCTTCAGCTGAAGAGAAGTATCTCCGGTTTAAGAACTATCACAAGATGGAGAAGCTCCCATTTGTTGTATATGCTGATTTCGAATGCTCAATCATGCCAGGAACTCAAAAATTAACTCAAAAACAAACTCAACTCAAAAACAAACTCAAACTCAAAAACATGTCCCCAACTCAGTAGCATATGCCTTTATTACTACAAAAGGACTTGTTGAGTATAATTATTTCTTTGGAGAGCAGTGTGTGGAGCAGTTTATTGCCAGAATGTTAGAGTTGCAAAGAGTAATTAGCACCCTTCAACCTGTTCCAATAAGTATGTCTGAGGAGGATGAAAGCAATTTCCTATCAGCAACTCATTGCCACATCTGCAGGAAACATTTAACTTGCACTAATATTAAAAACCCCACCGTTAGGGACCACTGCCACTTTACTGGGAAATTTAGAGGTGCAGCGCATAACACCTGTAATCTAAAGCTAAAATCGAACATTCATGATCTAACGATATTTTGTCACAACGCAAAGAACTATGACATGCATTTAATAGTTGAAAAAATCGGCATGATTCCAGACATACACCTTGATTGCATCGCAGAGAACAAGGAGAAGTTTAAGTGTGTTGATATTAAACAGGATAATTCGGGTACAGGTAAAATAAGACTGAAGGATTCATATCAATTTCTAGCTGCCAGTCTAGACGAACTAAGCAAGAATCTAAAAGATGAACAATGTACATATACAAAGATGTTTGCAAGTAAAATTACAACAGTGATGAATCATTTAAACTCCTGAGAACCAAAGGCTTCTACCCTATGAAAATATTACTGGGTATCACGTATTTGAAGAAGGTTTACCACCACAGGAGAAGTTCTTTTCAAAGCTAACAGACTCTGGAATCTCTGACAAAGACTATGAGCACGCGAAGCATGTCTATAATTACTTTAATTGTCAAAACTTCTTCCAGTATCACCTGCTTTACCTCTACACAGATGTGTTTCTGCTGGCTGATGTGTTTGAAACCTTCAGATACACCTGGTACACAGCATATGGCCTCGATCCAGCACATTATGTGTCTCTGCCTGCCACTAGCTGGGAATCTTTGCTTAAAATGAAATGGGATCAAGATCCAGATTGGTACATTGAACTTCTTACAGACATTGACATGTACAATTTTGTCGAATCGTCAAAGCGAGGGGGATCTCAATTTGCGTTAACAGGTATGCAAAAGCAAACAATCCCTACATTGAATCTTACAATAAGGAGCAGCCCTCAAACTACATTACTTACTTGGACGCTAATAATCTCTACGGGTGGCGATGAGTCAAGATCTTCCAGTTAGAGATTTTCGATGGCTACCCTCATCAGAATTCAAATGGGACTTTTCATTGGCTGCCATTTATGAGTTGATGTTTACATTCCACCAGAGCTTCACGACTATTTCTCTGACTTTCCACCCTTCCCAGAGAACATCAAGTGCCCGAAAATAATCGAAACTCCCAATGATAATAATGGAACTTGGCACCTGTCAGGAACAGAAAAAGAACATACAGAGAACTAACACAGAATCTAAACAACAAGACACGTTACAAAATCCATTACAAACTGCTTCAGTATTTTATCTCACTTGGTTGCAGGGTCACCAAAGTTCACCGGGCTCTTACATTTACAGAGGAAGCGTGGATGAAACCCTACATTGATAAGAACACCCAGTTTAGGACCAAAGCAACCAACGACTTTGACAAGAACCTCTTTAAGTTGGCCAACAACTCTGTCTATGGCAAGACTCTTGAGAATGAGCGGAAAAGAACAAACCTGAAACTTGTTACCTCATCAGAGCCTGCTGTTATTCAGGCAAATATGTCAAAGCCAACATTCAAAGAACTCCATATCTTTAATAGCTACTTAGGTGTGATCATATTTTACAAAACCAAGGTGACGCTGCGCAAGCCGATCTATACAGGTGTCACTGTTCTCGACGAATCAAAACGTCTGATGTACCAGTTCTTCTATGGCATGAAGCAGCAGTACAAGGATAAAATGAAACTCTTGTACACTGACACAGACAGTTTTATTATGGACATTCAAACAGAAGACATTTATCAGGACATGCTGCAGCAAAAAGATTTGTTTGACTTGTCTGAGTATGATGAATCTTGCAGGACACAGAATGGCGATCAAGTGTTTGACGCTACTAACAAGAAAGTGATTGGGAAAATGAAGGACGAGATTGCTGGTGACATAATCACTGAATTCATTGGGTTGAGAGCAAAGTCCTATTTTGTAAAATGTGAGTCGTCAGACCCAATTAAAAAATCAAAGGGAATTCCGAAACGTGTGGTTAGGAAGGAAATTAATGAAGCTGAATACAGAGACGCCTTGAATTGCAACAAAAAGACATCACATGAGTTCTCAAAGCTACAATCTAAAAACCATATTATTCACACAATTCAGCAAAAGAAGATTGGTCTGTCAGGTGCAGATAACAAGAGATTCATTTTTGATGACAATATTAACAGTCTACCGTTCGGGCATTGGAGATTAGGCTTAGGAGATTGGGTTTAGGAGGTTGAGGTTGGGTTTAGGAGATTAGGAGATTGGGTTTAGGTTTAAGAGAAAGTTTAATAAAACTCAAAAAATGACGACAAATAACTTTCTGGAAGATTTGGCTAACGAACTGGAAATCCCAAACTTTAGAGGAATATTTATGAGGGACACTCTGCCTGATTTTCCTCTAAGAAAGGAATGCGGCATCATGAACTTTGACACCACCGATAAGCCAGGATCTCATTGGGTTTGCTGGGTGATTGATCCCGATCGCAAGCACAAGTGTTATTACTTCGATAGCTATGGGACGGCAGTACCAGAAGAGCTAAGAAATTATATGAAGGGAAAAAAAATAAAAAAATTTATCGCTCAGACTTTATTCTCCAAGGTCTTAGCAGTGATATTTGCGGTGAGCTGTGCATGACTGTTTTGTATGCAATGACCAAAACACGAAAGACCTACAAGGAAATTATTCGTACCTGTGTTTCATAGGGTTCATTGTGCATTTCTCGTTGTCCTTACCGAATTTCTCGTTGTCCTTCTTTCCGCATAATGTTGAAGAACTTTCTCGAGTTCATTTCTCAGCTGACTCATGTCATCAGTACCGACCATGTTCAAGTTCATTCGAATTGATTGTTCATAAAGATCCTGAATGGTTTTGAACTCATCCTCTGAAATGAACTTATCCTCGATTGCCCTTGAAATGTACCCTATGATTGAAGTGTGCACCCCTTTCTCTTTTACTTGCTTCTCCTGTAGCTGCTTTAGTTTTTTTCGCCTGTTTCGCGCTAATGCTCCAGTAATTGCTGAAATAAGTCCACATGCAGCACCACAGAGCCGAGCGGGATTGCGATTGGGGCTGTGATGACTGGCAACACTGAGACAGCTGCAGCAGACCAGTAGAACACACACAGATCCTAGAATCATATTGCTGTAGTCGAAAAATTTACAGTGGCTGTCATAGCGCTTAATTTTCTTTGTGTTGTGGAAAATATTTTTTTCAAGATCATCTCGCATTTTTTGAATCTCCACTAGTCGAAACTGCTGAGAGTTACAAGTAATGACGGGGTAGAGTTTTTGTTGCTCATATTGAGGTGCATTCAGATTCGGTGCATTCAGGCTTTGTGTGTTCGAATTCGGTGCCATTGGTTTGGTGCTGTCGGTATTTTAGGTTCAACGTATTGAGACTGATCGTATAGAGAATTTTGTTGGGCCATTTTTTTCTCTAGAAAAAATAAAAAAATTAAAAACTACCCGGTTGAAAGATCTGTTTTCTTTTTGATAATTCCATCTGCACCGCCGGTTGTCTAGGCGGCTCTCGTGACGCCGGAGGATCGCGAGTCCAGCAGGCAGCGGCTGGGCGGCTGACGTTTGAGAGCGTGCCGGATTACTCCGGGGGGTCCAGAGCTCCTTCTACTCGATCTGTAGACATGACCGGACGAGCAGTAGATTCTGCTTCATCAATAGCAATATCACGAAGATTGAGTGTTCTCTCCAGACGATCAAGCCTCCTTAGTATTTTACCCCAAGAGCTATACATTCCGTTTAGATAGCTACTGTGTGATACATCCTTTCTCTTTAATGCTTCAAGTCTTTCTTTGATTCGATCATGCAACGATGTTGACTGAGTCATGAACTCTTCTAAATTCCTCACTTTACTGTGTTGGTTGCGACGTTTTCTTTAATTCTATCATGCAACGCTGTTGACTGGTTCATGAACTCTTCTAAATTATTCACTTTAGCTGTGTTTGTGAAAACTCCTCCTTCAAGAATACGCATCCGTCTATCAGTGGAATTTCCCAGAAGATTAACTGTGATCTTAAGCGTTGATTGCGAGACTATCGAAGTTATTTCTGACCTAAGTTCATTAGTTGCGTTTAACAACGGCACATAAAGCTTATCACTTTCAAACTTCTGCCTAGCTACTTTAAGCCTGAGATCTTCCATGTTTATTTGCAACTGGTGCATGGAGCGCTCAGGGCTTTCAGTCTGTTTTTATTCAGTTTGATCTCTGGGATCTTTTCGTCGCTGTTGATATATCGCCTGTCAAGGATGGATATTTGAGCTGATGTAAGAGCGCTGTTGCCAGAAATGGATTCACCTGCAAAGTTTATCGACATCTTTTAATAGCAAATTTTAAATTACAGTTCTTTTTTCTTTGCTGATAATCACAAACTGGTAAGGCTGATTCCACTTGTCATAGCAAAGATTAACGAATTCCTCTTGTGAAATCTTTCTGCTTGAGTTTTTTGTTGGATTTATGAAATAGGCAGGCGCAATGACCTCATTGTAAAATCTTTTTAGCCTGTCCTGTGGAATGGTTGGAAACAGGAGAATCAGATTGCAGTTCCCACGAATTGTTTTGTTCGGGAGCTCGAACCAATTCTGTGCAATGTAAATTACATTACAATTGTTATGTCGCCCTCTTGTAAAATAGTTTTCTATCTGCTTCTGTGGGCCTGTCATACAATCATCAAAGACGATCAAATGCTTTCTCCCCTTTTCTAGCTCATCTGGTTGGGGTAGAAGTTTGGTCTTTGGATCAGCCTGTGGATCTCCATAGGTGAACACTTTAATGTTCTGCCATTTTTCATTGTCTTTGAGGTGCTTTGCATATTCAGGCAGCTACAATTTCAGGGTTACTGGGAAGGCATTTGTTGGTTATTAAAACATGCAATAATGTCCTCTTTGTTCAGCTTGTTTTGAATCCAGAAATCAGCATTTTATACTCATCTTGATACAGTGTGGGAGAGTAGATGTGCAGAGTGTCATAGTCGATAAAGCCAGGTCTAAGAAGCATGTTAAAGACTCTGAATGTTTTACCTGAACCTGATGAACCAACAACAATGCATCTGAAGTGACTCGGATTGACTCGTGATGAGAAAACTTAATCTGATTACGCGTCCAGTGAGGATTGAAGTCGTTTGAAAGTCCATTTTTTCTATGATGAAAAAAAAATTAAATAATAAATAATTTAGAGTGTGTCATTTCGGGACTTGATGTGTCATTTTGGGACTTAGATGTGTCATTTTGGGACTTAGATGTGTCATTTTGGGACTTAGATGTGTCATTTCAGACTAGTCTTATTATCTTACTATGTCTTGTACCCTGAAAGTACCCTTTAGTCAAATTTGAAACCGCTTCCCTTTTTAATGCTAGCTCTCATCTTCTCATAGACTGCAGGGTCCACATGTCTGGATTTGGGGCCAGCGGGCCAGCTTGAATCTCTGTTTAGGTGTTACAGTATCCTTTATCTTTTTGGCTGCTGTGGCTACACTGCCAGCCGCTTCGGCAACGTTCTTGATGTTCTCTTTGTTCTCTCCAATGACCTTAAAAATCTTGGCCCCTGAGCGATCAAATCGGCAACCGTTCCCTGAGCGTTCTTTTCTTGGATAGTGGCCTGCAGGGAAAAGTCCAGATCCGCGTTTAATGAGATTAAGTTCCTCTTTGTCATAGTATTTGTCAATGTCTTTTCGAAAATAAATGGCATTTTTACTTGAAATAAATTATTTTTTGTTGAACCGTGAAAGCAGAAGCTCTCTCGCCTCTTATCGATGTATTTTCTCTCAAGCATTTTATTGAGGATGT
>NIVC01000125.1:0-98896 GCA_002269645.1 Macrostomum lignano
AGAGGCGAAGCATGTACCTGATGAAGACGCATTACTGCCGCAGGTGTACTGGCACGGCCTGGTCAAGGTCGCTGGAGGGGCCCGCGCCCCTTAGAAAAATGTTCGATCTGTTTCGAAGGACGTCGAAGTCGGCGTGAAAATATAATTCTGCCAGGCATTCCATTGTTAATCTTCACACGCAATTGAACCTACGCTCGCACAGGAAGCCTGACTGAAATGATCCAAATTGAAGGTTTTGCAACTATGGAGCAGAGAAGAAACTTTGGCAACCGTTGTAGACTTTGATGCGAGCCAATTAATTCCATTGTTGTGATTGATCATCACAGAAATTTTCTCGATTTCGCAATTTCTAATACTTCTCATTCTAATGAAGAAGTTCATGCCATAAAAGTATTGCTTCTCTTTCTTTACTTGTCTGAAAAAATAGGGATTAAAAATACTTTTTCTTCTACACTGCAGATGTACACTCGCCAACATGTTACGTAAAATTTCAACCCCGAAAACAGTGGTCAACTGTTCTCAGATCTCAGTCCCGAGTGACACAATTCACACCAACACCCGCGGTTCTTGTCTCAACTGTGGGCGATTCAAAATTCAAAACAAGGCGCTGGCGTAGGCTGGTGAAGGGAGAGTGGAGAGTTCTGGCTACAGTTTGATTAAAGCTGCCACTGTTACTTCTCAGTCCTCATGAACTGGTTTGCTCAATTAAATGCACAGCCTTGTTAAAATTGTTAACCAAATGACAAATGCACCTTACTACTGAAAGCAGTAGAGGTCGCATATGTCACAGAGGGTTTTGCTTCTGTCTTTGCAAAATATCCTAAAAAGCTGTCACCAAGTTGTGAAAGGGCTAAATCTGTACTTTCTTAGAATTAGTCTGAGTGTTAGTCTGAGTAATGGTCAAAGTATACGTCTGAGTATTAGTCTGAGAATTATTCTTAGTATAAGTCTGAGTATTTATCTGAGTATTTTGAGTAATATTCTGAGTATTTTTCTGAGCACTGGTTATCCTTATATCGGTAGCGTTTCTACTCTATACTGGTAGCGTTCTCACTGTTATTCTGGTAGAGTTATATGCAAATTTGGCCTGAGCGGTATATTACTATTATTACTACTGGTATGTACGTTGCGTGTATATTCTTTATAGTTCTAGCGTTTCTGAGATCAGAGGGTCACGGCCTCGATATTCTATAAGTCTGCTTCGAGATCTACTTCGTCTTCCTCCCTTCTGGTTCTCTATTTCTCAGTAGCATATACGGTATATCGTCCTTCTACTTCACTTCGTTATAAAATGAATTAACTTGGAAAAACAATCTTAAATTACAACTTCCTTCTTTCTTATCGAATCACGGTGGGCGAGGTTGTCTCTTCCTCCGCTGAATTCGCGTCTATTTATACTATTTTTCTTGACTATTTAAAACAAAAATTAAATCGGGAAAATATTTTGGGAAATATGAGTAGTTAAACAAAAAGTTTGCTTAGATTCGCGAGGATTTAAAAATGCATTAAATTTTTATAATTTTTCGAGTAAAATAAAAACAAGGAAGAGAGAGGCCTTCCACACATACGAGTTGTAATTACGAAATTTACGCTAACGCAATACAACTACGCGAGGGTCAGGCCGCACCGGACTCAGTGACAATTTTTTAACAGTGTGACAGTTCGCCCTTGGCCAGTCGGCCGATGCAGGAGAGTCAGCACCAGCGGGTTCTGATCGCTGCACTCGTGGCTCCTCAGGCAGTGGCCCAGCAACATCTGGCGTCTCTGGCTTTGGGTGACACTGAAGCAGGGCTGGAACGCGAGCCCGCCTCATCGGGTCTCTGGACGACAGTATCTCGGGATTACGCACATCCAGAGCGTACCGCAGCAGCTAAGGACCTGTGGAGTGCGTCCATCGATTGCTCTCTCGCTCTGGTCATTAGCACGGCCTTTAATGCCGTACGTTCAGAAGTTCCCTCCTGGAGGAGTTGAAGAAGCTCCTGAGCTGGTGCGCTGCTCGCCAGGCCTGGGACCTCCTGGATTCAGCACCATGGAGCCGAAGTAGCTGAAGTCCTCTCGCACTCAGAGATAACACCTCGGTTCGGCAGGTCAGTGTAGGCGCATTGTCAAAGCCGAGGCGCTCTCCTCGCAGAAGTCTAGGCAGGGCGCGCTGAGCAGTCAGGAGCCGCGACACAGGAGCGATAATATCATCGGCGTACGCGAGAGCAGGCAGCGTCACTTCAGGGTGCCGGGAGCTTCGACGCGGAACAGAACGCAGCTGTCGTCACAGAGCAGATAATGTCGCAGTCATATAGCTGCATCTACACTAGATTTGTTACAAAAAACTTGGAAAAAAATGAGAAAAATCCGATATCGCGAACTGCTTTCAGTCAAGCCAACGAGTTCCACGGGAAATTTTCAAACTTTTTGCCTCCTGCTGTAACAAAAAGCTGCATTGATACGAGCGTACAGGTACAAATTCTGAGTTAAGAAACAAAATGCTGCTTTGAGCCAACTGAAAAGTAGTTGCAGCATGCACTGCAGTTTTGGCTGTTTTAAAACTGCAATTCCTAACAGCTTTGCCTTTTGCTATTCCAAAGGCTTGCTGCTTTCGCTTTCTTTTGGGCAGGCAGGCAGGCAGGCAGGCAGGCAGGCAGGCAGGCAGGCAGGCAGGCAGGCAGGCAGGCAGGCAGGTAGCAGGCAGGCAGGCAGGCAGGCAGGCAGGCAGGCAGGCAGGCAGGCAGGCAGGCAGGCAGCGCAGGCAGGCAGCCAGGCAGCCAGGCAGGCAGGCAGGCAGGTAGGCAGGCAGGCAGACAGACAGAGAGACACTAAGTCAGACAGACAGACAGACAGACAGCCAGACAGACAATAAGACAGACAGACAGACAGGCAGACAGACAGACAGACAGACAGACAGACAGACAGACAGACAGACAGGCAGACAGACAGACAGACAGACAGACAGACAGACAGACAGACAGACAGACAGACAGACAGACAGACAGACAGACAGAAAATAAGACAGACAGACAGACAGACAGACAGACAGACACTAAGACAGACAGACAGACACTAAGACAGACAGACAATAAGACAGGCAGACAGACAGACAGACAGACACTAAGACAGACAGACAGACACTAAGACAGACAGACACTAAGACAGACAGACAGACACTAAGACAGACAGACACTAAGACAGACAGACAGACACTAAGACAGACAGACACTAAGACAGACAGACACTAAGACAGACAGACACTAAGACAGACAGACACTAAGACAGACAGACAGACACTAAGACAGACAGACACTAAGACAGACAGACACTAAGACAGACAGACAATAAGACAGACAGACAGAAAATAAGACAGGCAGACAGACAGACAGACAGACACTAAGACAGACAGACAGACACTAAGACAGACAGGCACTAAGACAGACAGACACTAAGACAGACAGACACTAAGACAGCCAGACACTAAGACAGACAGACACTAAGACAGACAGACAGACACTAAGACAGACAGAGTCTAAGACAGACAGACACTAAGACAGACAGACACTAAGACAGACAGACAATAAGACAGACAGACAGAAAATAAGACAGGCAGACAGACAGACAGACAGACAGACACTAAGACAGACAGACAGACACTAAGACAGACAGACAGACACTAAGACAGACAGACACTAAGACAGACAGACAGACACTAAGACAGACAGACACTAAGACAGACAGACAGAAAATAAGACAGGCAGACAGACAGACAGACAGAGTACGGGTGAAAACAAATTTAGTAGCCCCTGACCGGAAATTCTTAGAACTTTTTTCTAACTGTCCCCATTTTTGCAATCGAAGGAGTCAACTGTCAATCCTGAGTGAGCATGATCGAGATGGACGGCTATATATAGTCAGTAACAATGGCCGAATATTAGCTCTTAAAGTTCACTGCTGCTGTTCCACCTTTTATATAAACTTCTTTTGTAGTGGAATGCTGCTGCAACAGTAACCTCCTGATGCTTGGTGTGCACTTTTTAAAGTCAATACCTTCTTATCTACTTTATCTACTCTTCCATCTCCCTATGCTACTAAGATCCTCTGTTTGCAACCACCCCCCTTGTTGCAATACCGTAGTTTCTTCCCCAAAGAGCGGAGCTTCTCAGCTTCCCAGTCTCTCCGCACTCCCCATTTACATCTTTCGCATCTTTCGTAGACATTTCTCTGTTCCAGCTTTCTTCTACGTAGAAGCAGGAGAATTGCAAAATCAATGAAAGCCGACAGGCTGGCCCGGGCTGAGTGGCAGGCGGTGACGTCAAACAGAGCGTGAAACTGGCGTGGAATTCCGGGCAAACAGAGGCCTACGAGCACCGGTGCCTCCTTTGCTGCGGCTGGCAGAGCTGCTCACTACAATTTTGGCCAAGGAGCCTCAGGCCTAGAATCCGGATTGGAGACTAAGGTCTTTGCTGCGGCTGGCAGAGCTGCTCGCTACAATTGTAGCCAAGGAGCCTCAGGCCTAGAATCCGGATTGGAGACTAAGGTCTTTGCTGCGGCTGGCAGAGCTGCTCGCTACAATTGTAGCCAAGGAGCCCCAGGCCTAGAATCCGGATTGGAGACTTTTCAATGACTATTGCTATGAACTTTACTGATGGAGTTCTAGGCATAGCATCTAAATAAGACTTTGTTAAGGCATGGGTTTCTAAACCTGGCATCTGCAAAATAAAGGGTGACTATATAACCGTAGTTAAACAGGGAAGTGAGAAAGAGGAGAAGGTTGGCAAACATTTCCACTGGGTTTTCTTTCGGCTTCTAAAAACTGGCAGCCTGAAAAAAACACAGCCAACAAAAGAGCACAGAAGGGGGTATAGAGGAACTTCGCACTGAAGTGAATTCCTTCTCAGGCATTGGTTCTGGAGTAGGTTGTGAGCACACCAACTCTCTTATTCACCATCTTACTCAATCGCTGGATGCAGCATCAACTCAGTCGCCAAACATTTAGACAGATTTATAAAAGTTATCCAAATTTTATGAGCTAATTTTGTGCTCAAACAAGGAATTACATTTCGCGGAAAGTCTTAGCGACACATCGAGCAAAACTCCATGTCTGAAATTAGCCGAAGAAATTGAACTTCACTGAGAGAGTCAGCATTCATGAGTCAGGGGAGTTGGAAGAGTTGGGAGAAGTCAGGAAAATTTAGAGCAAATCGGGGGAAGTTAGTGGACTCACGGAACTCCGGGGTCATGACTCAGGGGAGTCATGAGTCAGTGGACACAAAGAACTCAGGGAAGTGGATCATCATGATTCAGGGGAGTCATGAGTCAGAGGAGTCATGAGTCAGGGGAGTCATGAGTCAGAGGAGTCATGAGTCAGGGAAGTCATGAGTCAGAGAATTTAAAAAACTCAGGGAAGTCATGATTTAGGGGAGTCATGAGCCAGGGGAGTCATGAGTCAGGGGAGTCATGAGTCATGAGTCAGGAAAGTCATGAGTCAGAGGACTCAAGAAACTCATGGAAGTCATGATTTAGGGGAGGCATGAGTCAAGGGAGTCATGAGTCAGTGGACACAAAGAACTCAGGGGAGTCATGAGCCAGGGGAGTCATGAGTCGGGGGAGTCATGAGTCGGGGACTCAAGGGACTCAGGGAGACGTGAGTCAGGAAAGTCATGAGTCAGAGGACTCAAGAAACTCACGGAAGTCATGAGTTAGGGAAGTCGTGAGTCAGGGAATTCATGAGACAGAGGACTCAAGGAACTCAGGGGAGTCATGAGTCAAGGGAGGCATGAGTCAGGGGATCATGAGTCAGAGGAGTCATGAGTCAGAGCCGCCAAAAGCCAGCTGGGCGATCCGGCGAGCATCTTTGGAGTAGCGCAGCACCCTGCCGATGCCAGTCACCGACTGTAGTGGGACCCGGGCTCCGCGCCTATCGCTCTGGTAGCCGAGGTGCAGGAAGCGGTGCACCCCGTAGGTACTGGGCAGCAGGACCTGCGGCCGAAGACTCGGATCATCGGCGAAGTCACCGGAGCTCAGCGAATCGCAGGCTTTCAACTTCAGGGAGAGTTCCTGAAGATCGGCTGGACCGAGGCTGGGCAGCAGGCTGCGGTAGCGACCTGCGCGAGGCGGGGTCCGGTGGAACTCTAGCGGTAGCTACTCCAGTCATAAACCATATGAGGCGGGGTCCGGTGGAACTCTAGCGGTAGCTACTCCAGTCATAAACCACATGAGGCGGGGTCCGGTGGAACTCTAGCGGTAGCTACTCCAGTCATAAACCATATGAGGCGGGGTCCGGTGGAACTCTAGCGGTAGCTACTCCAGTCATAAACCATATGAGGCGGAGTCCGGTGGAACTCTAGCGGTAGCTACTCCAGTCATAAACCACATGAGGCGGGGTCCGGTGGAACTCTAGCGGTAGCTACTCCAGTCATAAACCATATGAGGCGGGGTCCGGTGGAACTCTAGCGGTAGCTACTCCATTTATAAACTGCGTGACTGCCTTTAGAGAAGCATTAACGCTGCTGCCACTACTGTAGTTCTCACCTGTCTTTGTTTCCTCTCTCATTACCTTTCCTGGGAGCTGTGCTCCTGCATTACTAATTGATTCCCTACTAGTTAATTGAGTTTGCTAAGCCATTATAATGCAGTCCTTAATAGTCCAGCAATGAGCACTGGGGAGAAGGAAGTGTGGCACAAGACTATGAGGCCTGAGTGGACCCACCCAGGCCTAAAAAGTTTCCATCCAACGCGCTGCTAGAAATGGACTCACCGCAGTGATTGCGGAACCTGGCCAGGTTGTCAATGAATGGCGAAAATGCCTCGGATGGCAGGATGACCGGAGCCGAAGTCGGGCCCTGGTTAGCAACAAATTTCTGCAGGATTTCCGTGAGCGCCAGCGGTCCAGTGGATCTGACGATTTCGGAGTACTGGCCTGAGTTGTCGGTTATGAATTGTTGGGAAATCCACGATGATAATTGGCTTGATTTGAACTGGGAGATTCAGTGGAAGGTGATCCCGGGAGCATTTAACATCGGACCTATCAGATCTAGCATTTCACCTAGGAAATCGACTACTTAACCTAGGAAATCTACCAGTTCACTTAGAAAATCTACCGTTTCACCTAGGATATCTACCATTTTACCTAGGAAATCTAGCATTCCACCTAGGAAATCTACCGTTTCACCTAGGAAATCTACCATTTTACCTAGGAAATCTAGCATTCCACCTAGGAAATCTAGCATTCCACCTAGGAAATCTACCGTTTCACCTAGGAAATCTACCATTTAACATAGGTTATTCACCATCTTGCCTCGGAAATCTACCAGTGTTACGAGAATCTATCAGTAGGTTTTGGAAAAATCTCAGTTGACTTAGGAGACCTAGGAAATCGACCATTTGACTTCAAATCCTACCAATAGGCTTAGGAAATTATCAAGCGTCGCTCACCTGTCCTGCGCGGAAAATATCGCAACGTCTCCACCAGGTGGACAAAGAAGGGATGGCCGGGTGTGCAGCCCATCACTGAGTTCATAGCGGCCAGCGGTATGTTGTACAGAATGGCCGTCTGCTCCCAGCGCTCCCTGTCTAGAAAGCAGCCTTTGGCGGTCTGCACCAGCTGGTCTACCGGCCGGATGCATTCCACATCCATGTCCATGTACAGGCCTGTTGAGCCAAGGGGATTTCATTAGGACCGAAATTTCATGTCGTGAAGCTTAAGCTACGTGAAGTTTAAGCGATGTGAAGCTTACGCTACGTGAAGTTTAAGCGATGTGAAGCTTAAGCTACGTGAAGTTTAAGCGATGTGAAGCTTACGCCACGTGAAGTTTAAGCGATGTGAAGCTTAAGCTACGTGAAGTTTAAGCGATGTGAAGCTTACGCCACGTGAAGTTTAAGCGATGTGAAGCTTAAGCTACGTGAAGTTTAAGCGATGTGAAGCTTAAGCTACGTGAAGTTTAAGCGATGTGAAGCTTAAGCCACGTGAAGTTTAAGCGATGTGAAGCTTAAGCTACGTGAAGTTTAAGCGATGTGAAGCTTACGCTACGTGAAGTTTAAGCGATGTGAAGCTTAAGCTACGTGAAGTTTAAGCGATGTGAAGCTTAAGCTACGCGAAGTTTAAGCGATGTGAAGCTTAAGCTACGTGAAGTTTAAGCGATGTGAAGCTTAAGCTACGTGAAGTTTAAGCGATGTGAAGCTTAAGCTACGTGAAGTTTAAGCGATGTGAAGCTTAAGCGATGTGAAGCTTAAGCGATGTGAAGCTTAAGCGATGTGAAGCTTAAGCGATGTGAAGCTTAAGCTACGTGAAGTTTAAGCGATGTGAAGCTTAAGCTACGCGAAGTTTAAGCGATGTGAAGCTTAAGCTACGTAAAGTTTAAGCGATGTGAAGCTTAAGCTACGTGAAGTTTAAGCGATGTGAAGCTTAAGCGATGTGAAGCTTAAGCGATGTGAAGCTTAAGCGATGTGAAGCTTAAGCGATGTGAAGCTTAAGCTACGTGAAGTTTAAGCGATGTGAAGCTTAAGCTACGTGAAGTTTAAGCGATTTGATGCTTAAGCTACGTGAAGTTTAAGCGATGTGAAGCTTAAGCTACGTGAAGTTTAAGCGATTTGATGCTTAAGCTACGTGAAGTTTAAGCGATGTGAAGCTTAAGCTACGTGAAGTTTAAGCGATGTGAAGCTTAAGCTACGTAAAGTTTAAGCGATTTGATGCTTAAGCGATGTGAAGCTTAAGCTACGTGAAGTTTAAGCGATGTGAAGCTTAAGCTACGTGAAGTTTAAGCGATGTGAAGCTTAAGCTACGTGAAGTTTAAGCGATGTGAAGCTTAAGCTACGTGAATTTCAGGCGAAGTGAGATTGAATGCATAAATATTAGGTCTGTTTCAAGGGTATCCTCAAAACGATCTTTCAAAACGTTAAGCACCGAAATGATGACGCTCAGGTGAAATCTAGCTGGTTTGTTTTATGTTTCACCTCTGAAAAAAGCTACAAGCTAAATTTCTGTGTTCTCTAAACAATTTGTCCGATTTTTTATGATTCTACCCAGAGCAATAATGCAAAAAATGGGACTTTTTACACGTGAAAATCTCGTTTTGGAACTAGTCAGTCTAGTAAAACAAATGCATGTGAAAGAGTAGACAGGGTTCTCTTGTAGTTCAAGAACCACGGCATAGGACTACAGAACTTAAGGAGACATTGGCAGAGTTTCGCTTGACTTTCGATGTTTGATAGCATTTTTAGTCCTTAAAGGGACTTCCTCATTATCTACTGATGCGTATTACGGACAGACAGTTTATGTAATATCGCCTGAAGGTTAAGCTGCTTGCGTCACTACTTTAGGGACCGTTAGAAGTTAAGCTTGTGTCATGACGTAACAATGGTGTACTACATTACTATCAACAAATATTTAAAGACACAATTAGCAAGATGGGAAATCTACATTTTGAAGCTGGGATGTATTTGGTCTGATGGGGCTTCATCAGTTTATCGACAAATATCCTTTAACACCATCTTAGTCTATTGAACCGTGTCCAGCAGAAGGCTGCCAGGATCATTGGTGAGCCCTTCAAAGTTACATATAGCCTTAGCACTCGCAGAACTGTTGGTGGACTGGCTTTTGTCCATAGACTTCTGCGCGGTCAAGGCTCCAGTGGCTTCTCCCTCTGTTTGCTTCACAGTCGCACTAATGGTCTTCGCTCGAACAGCAAACAGCACAGCTTCTCATTTAATCTTCCTTGCTCTAGAGCAGAGCATACTGTAAATTATGGAAGCACTAGCTAATCCTTGGATCAAGCCATCTATTTTCAAGAGCCAGGTGTCTCAATGACCACCTTGATGAGTTTGTTAGACTTCTCTTTTCCTTGTCTTGTTCTCCTTCCATTCTCTCCTTTTGTCTTCTTTCGCTTCTTTTCCGCTTTACCTCTTCGTAGCCATGGGGCACCATTGGTGCCATTGGTCCTTGACCACTGCTATGGTGAGTGCAGCCTAAGCCAGAGAGTCTTGTAATGGAAATTGCATCGCCCACAGTTGAGACGAGAACCGCTGGTGTTATGGTGTGATTTGCGTCACTTAGGGCTGAGATCAGAGAAAACTTGATCACTGCTGTTTTCGGGATGGAAACTTAAACGTGTTCTGGAGTTTAAAAAAATTTAACCACAACGGGAGCAAGAGATTTGCCCGCCGAGATTTTCCCGCCGAGGTTTGCCCGCAAGGCTTTTTTACTGCAGCGCATTTTTCCCGCTAGATTCTATCTGCATTGCCTCCCCAATGCTGAGTACCGCGTAAGTCTTAATAAAGAGATTTGGGGGACAAAGCGAAACGGCATATGCATGAACTATAATAGCTCACCGATGTACCCCTGGGGCCCTGCATTTATACAGAACTGAATACCGACAAGAAAAATATGAATTTGATATGCAGTTACTATCAAAACTGTTGATCGGGTAAATCTCTTTATTAAGACTTACTAAGCATTGGAGGGCAATGCAGACAGAATCTGGCGCATGGAAAAATGCGCTGCAGTAAAAAAGCCTTGCAAGCGAACCTCGGCGGGAAAAGCTCGGTGGGTAAACCTCGGCGGGAAAAGCTCGGCGGGAAAAGCTCGGCGGGAAAAGCTCGGCGGGCAAACCTCGGCGGGAAAAGCTCGGCGGGCAAACCTCGGCGGAAAAATCTCGGCGGGCAAACCTCGGCGGGAAAAGCTCGGCGGGCAAACCTCGGCGGGAAAAGCTCGGCGGGCAATTTGTCTGCGGGCATTTCTCATGGACCCAAATACAACACTTAAATTCCAAGCATCCGGAATCCAAATTCAGGATGCCAAAAAAGAAATTTGATGCATCATGACACGTTCTGACACAAAGGCCTAGCCTGAAATACAGAATCTAGCTTATCTCAGCATCAATGCGGAAAATAAAAAGAGAAATGTTGGCCTTCATTAACCCGGGCGGCAAACATTGTTGCTAACCTCCAAAGTGTCGAATCACCAAGTAGCGACCAAAGTCGGCCCGCTGCAACGGCTGCCGGTAGCTCATATAGGTGCTGTTCAACTGGGGATAATGATCCTCAATCAGTTTAATCACGTCCTTGTCTGTCCAAAGCGCGTACGAATAATTCAGAACGATAGAACAGGATTTGATGTACTTTATGTAGACAGCCGGAACTTGGTCTGTTTCGTAGAATTGATGCAGAATTCTCGGAAAACTCGCTGCGGCGCGAGTCTGGGATCGCACGGTGGAGGAGGCGGGTGCAGCGGTCTCTGTAGGCCAGGTTACTGGAGCAGCCAAGGGTGGCAACCGGAGTTCGGCCGGTACAGACGCACCGGTGGACTGCAGCAGCATCAGAAGGGCGCCGGCTGACAGAGCCAGACTCGCCAACAGGCAGCAGATGAGGCTGCGCTGGCGCCATCGTCTTCGCTGGCAGGGCATCGCCAGAATTCAAACTCATCGATTGATGCAGAGTCGTGGAATTTTAACTGGATACTCACTCACTCTCTCTGCTTAGAAGCTATGCAAACATGGGCAGCCCAGGCAGAAAGTTTCTGACTGGTTGAACCTTCTGTCTCCAAGCATCCTGGGCTCTGCTCCCCTCCCCCCCTTTGCCCGAAAAACTCAGGAATCTCCCAATCTCCCTCCTGTTCAGATTCCTGCGGCATATGGCGGGACAGCCACTTCACCAATTGGAGGTCGGGTGCGTTGTCAAGGAGGCTTAGAACCAGAACCTGGCGTCGCCACCCCGCCTTGCTTTCCGACAACTGTAGTAGGCTCAGTCTCAGTTCACTCACACAACATACGGGCTGTACTAAAAATGAGCTGCCTCTATCTAGGTATCTATATGATTGATTTTAAAAAACGCCTCAACTGATCTTCATCAAATTTGCACCGTTCGATCAAAAATCTTCCAGTGACGGTACATGTGTCGTGGCTAAGAAATTTCTCAAAAAACAGACATTTTCAAAGGCCAAGCTGAATTTTCGACTTAAAATTCATTGTAAGAGTTGTGATTCTGATTCGTCAGTTGACTGACTGAATTGTGACTCTGACTTGAATTGCGTCACAATGTGGAAAACACAATTTAAAAGCAAATCACAAGATTGCATTGCAACTTGGACTTGGTTTTAGCTGAAGATGGATATTGACTGACTGAGAGATCGATTACATCATAACTGCTTCTTATCAGACTTAATGTAAGTCTTAAGAATATGTGATACAAATTTATGTCATCAATTCAAATTAATGAGCTAGCCTAGATGGCGACAGATGGAAGCGACCTGGCTTCGAAGTTACTACAATAGAAATGCATACTTAATAATAATAATAATAATTGATTACACCTGCCCTAATGGCCAGATGTGCAACCGACAGCTCAGCCGCAGCTATGGCGCGGCGCATCTGAGGCTGCGTACGGCTGTTCAGTCCAAGGACTGGGGGGTCGCCACACACCCTCAATCACCCCAGCTAATGCTGGCACCCATTCTACGACCTACAGCTGGGTGAACTGAAGCAATGCAGAGTTAAGTGTCTCGCTCTCAAGGACACAAATTGTTCCAGTGAAGAGAATCGAACCCCCGACCTTCAAGTTGTGAGTCCGGCGCTCAAACCACTGGGCTACAGCCCGCCTGTAGGCTCTCGAAAGCAGTGGCCTCATCCCGTCATTATCCTCTTCAATCTCGCCAACTTGATTAAAAAATATCAACTTGGTTTCCCCTATGCGGAACAAACTGCGCGCGTGAGCAGCACAATGGGAGATTAGCTGGGCGTTGTGAAAGCCTTCATTCATTTCCATTTCCCCGAGGAGCGGGAATCTGCTTCCGGAAGAAACACCGCTATTGGGTTACGGCGATTATTGACGGCGAAGGGAAACACAGAAGGGCAGTTGGAACTACGAGTATTTGCCAGTAATAATACTAGAGTAAATAAAAGTACATTGATTACTAAGAGTATTAACAAGACAGTTATATCAACTTTAAAAAGCTCATGTGATTTTGCTAATTCAATTAAACAGAACAAATATAGTACTTAGATTATACATACGTAGTAGATCTAAGGCTACCTAAGGTTATTTCTGTAGTTATTAGAAGGTATCGGCATATTTCTCAAATGACATTTAGAATGATCTCGAGGGAATCGGGAGCGATCTCTAGAGGGAATCGGGAGCGATCTCTAGAGGGAATCGGGAGCGATCTCTAGAGGGAATCGGGAGCGATCTCTAGAGGGAATCGGGAGCGATCTCTAGAGGGAATCGGGAGCGATCTCTAGAGGGAATCGGGAGCGATCTCTAGAGGGAATCGGGAGCGATCTCTAGAGGGAATCGGGAGCGATCTCTAGAGGGAATCGGGAGCGATCTCTAGAGGGAATCGGGAGCGATCTCTAGAGGGAATCGGGAGAGATCTTTAGAGGGAATCGGGAGCGATCTCTAGAGGGAATCGGGAGCGATCTCTAGAGGGAATCGGGAGCGATCTCTAGAGCTTGAGGAAATCGGGAGCGATCTCCAGAGCTTGAGGGAATCAGGAGCGATCTCCAGAGCTTGAGGGAATCAGGAGCGATCTCTAGAGCTCGAGGGAATCGGGAGCGATCTTTAGAGGGAATCGGGAGCGATCTCTAGAAGGAATCGGGAGCGATCTCTAGAGGGAATCGGGAGCGATCTCTAGAGGGAATCGGGAGCGATCTCTAGAGGGAATCGGGAGCGATCTTTAGAGGGAATCGGGAGCGATCTCTAGAGGGAATCGGGAGCGATCTCTAGAGGGAATCGGGAGCGATCTGTAGAAGGAATAGGGAGAAGCAAGAGTGATGTCTAGAAAGAATCGACAGAGATCTCTCGAGGGAATCGGGAAGAGATCTCTAGAGGGAATTGAGAGAGATCTCTATAGGGAATTGGGAGAGATATATAGAGGGAATTGGGAAGAGATCTATAGAGAGAATCGGGAAGAGATCTCTAGAGGGAATTGGGATGAGATCGCTAGAGGAAATCGGGAGAGATCTCTAGAGAGAATTGGAAAGAGATCAATAGAGAGAATCGACAGAGATCTCTCGAGGGAATCGGGAAGAGATCTCTAGAGGGAATTGAGAGAGATCTCTATAGGGAATTGGGAGAGATATATAGAGGGAATTGGGAAGAGATCTATAGAGAGAATCGGGAAGAGATCTCTAGAGGGAATTGGGATGAGATCGCTAGAGGAAATCGGGAGAGATCTCTAGAGAGAATTGGAAAGAGATCAATAGAGAGAATCGACAGAGATCTCTCGAGGGAATCGGGAAGAGATCTCTAGAGGGAATTGAGAGAGATCTCTATAGGGAATTGGGAGAGATATATAGAGGGAATTGGGAAGAGATCTATAGAGAGAATCGGGAAGAGATCTCTTGAGAAAAATTGGGATGAGATCGCTAGAGGGTATCGGGAAGAGATTTAAAGAGGGAATTGGGATGAAATCGCTAGTGGGAATCGGGAGAGATCTCTAGAGGGAATCGGGAAGAGATCTTTAGAGAGAATCGGGAAGAGATCTCTAGAGGGAATCAGGAAGAGATCTCTAGAGGGAATCGGGAAGATCTCTAGAGGGAATCGGGAAGAGATCTCTAGAGGGAATCGGGAAGAGATCTCTAGAGGGAATCAGGAAGAGATCTCTAGAGGGAATCGGGAAGATCTCTAGAGGGAATCGGGAAGATCTCTAGAGGGAATCGGGAAGATATCTCTAGAGGGAATCAGGAAGATCTCTAGAGGGAATCGGGAAGATCTCTAGAGGGAATCGGGAAGATCTCTAGAGGGAATCGGGAAGATATCTCTAGAGGGAATCAGGAAGAGATCTCTAGAGGGAATCGGGAAGAGATCTCTAGAGGGAATCGGGAAGAGATCTCTAGAGGGAATCGGGAAGAGATCTCTAGAGGGAATCAGGAAGAGATCTCTAGAGGGAATCGGGAAGATCTCTAGAGGGAATCGGGAAGATCTCTAGAGGGAATCGGGAGCGATCTTTAGAGTTAATTAAAAAAACCAAGGCCAAAAGACAAGTCCAACTGCATGCATATGAACTGGCGCAGACAGTGCCAGACGAACACACAACCGATTTGCAATGCGCATTATATTGTAGCTTATTTAACGTTCACGATAGCCTACTATTAGTAGGAAACAAAGCAAATAAAGAGTATGTTCATATTTCTGTGTACGACGGGTGAAAAAGACGGATAAAAACCAACGATGAATACAAAATAGCTGCGTATAAAATATATTCTAGTTAATGAAAACTGTAGGGCTTTTGAGATTCATTTAATTTTTACCGTAAAAACAGTTTTGAAAAGTTTATATATTTATAATATTAAACATCAACAATAGCTAAATAGCCGTTTTAATTTCTTACTGAACACTGAGTATTTCGCCAAGTAGTGAGTCACTGCAAGCCAGTAAAATGGCTTATTCAGAATACTGGATAGGCATGGCATGGCATGCAGTTACGTCATCGAGATTTTCAGTTTTTAAAAAGTGAAAAATAACTTTTGTACAGATAAAATACCGCTTGAATAAAAATACTTCTTTGTTTTTGCAAGAATAAGTTTAAATTAGTTATTAATGACGATTAGATATGCGACAAAAAAATCCTTGGGTAACATTAACTTAGATACTGGTTAATTGAATCATTGCTGTGGTACGAACCAAAAGAGGTCTGAATAATGTCAAGCTTAAAAATTCAAGGAAGTTCCCGCTATGACATACGGCGGTTACAAAAAATCCCCGCAGTGAGAATGTTAGGGTAATTCCTGATATATAACAGTTAGGGAGATCCCTGCCATATAACAGCTAGGGGAATCCCAGCAATGAAACAGCTGGTGGAATCCATGCAATAAAACAGCTAGGGGAATCCCAGCAATGAAACAGCTAGGGGAATCCTAGAAGTGAAACGGCTAGGGGAATCCCATCAATAAAACAGCTAGGGGACTCCTAGAAGTGAAACGGCTAGGGGAATCCCATCAATAAAACAGCTAGGGGAATCCTAGAAGTGAAACGGCTAGGGGAATCCCATCAATAAAACAGCTAGGGGACTCCCAGAAATGAAATGGCTAGGGGAATCCCATCAATAAAACGGCTAGGGGACTCCCAGCAATGAAACAGCTGGTGGAATCCCTGCCATAAAACAGTTAGGGGAATCCCAGAAATTGAAACGGCTAGGGGAATCCCAGAAATGAAACGGCTAGGGGACTCCCAGGAATGAAACGGCTGGTGGATTCCCTGCGATAAAACAGCTAGGGGAATCCCAGCAATGAAACAGCTGGTGGAATCCCTGCCATAAAACAGCTAGGGGAATCCCAGAAATGAAACGGCTAGGGGAATCCCATCAATAAAACAGCTAGGGGAATCCTTGTTGAATGGATAAGAAAATCCTCGTAAATATTTTAAATATTTCGAAGTCATTGCTGTAAAAATAAGAGAAATCCCCACTACAAATCGTTTTGAGTAATTCCAAATGTAAAAACACCAGGGAAATCCCAAGCATAAATAATTAGAGTAATCAATTTACGCAACAGCCTCACAATGCAATACGTTAACGGAAAACACGAAAAAATGTTTCTATTAGGCGTGATTCTCGCGTTAATGCTCATGCGTCGATTGCTCATGATTAAAATGATAATAATTATTGATAAACCAGCAGCAATCAAACAGCTTCACAAAGCATCAGGATGCGCAGTCTCGGCATTGAGCCGGTGCACCAAATCTAAAGTGTACTGAAGAAACTCGGGCCTGTGCAGGATCTTCAGGTGCTCGGCGCCAGGTATGGTGAAGTTAAACACCGGCTGGGCCTGCGCCCCGCCGCCCCACAGATCGGCGCAGGCGGCCAGACTCCGGCTGTTCACCGTGCCGTCGCCGTCGTCCCAGTCGACGTCCGGCTGAGCGTCCGGCCAGTCGGCGTTGCTGCGCCAGATTAACCGGCCGGGCGTCTTCAATCCGTAGCCGTAGACGCAGTGCACCTGGACAGTAATTCATTGATATTCAAGCATTTCAGATTTCTTTTATTTTTGCCTACTAATAGTAGGCATCAACGAAAACTAAGGGAAAACCGATTCGCAAATTACAGTGGCGAATTACAGAGTAGCACTAAAGAACTGAATCAAGACCGAACAAAGACTTTAAGACCCCGCCAATAGTTTAGGGAACAAATAACCTCATCAATAGGGTAGGTAACAAAGACCCCAACCAATAGATGATTAAACAAAGACCCTAACCAAGACCCCAACCAATAGATTAAACAAAGACCCCAACCAATAAATGATGAAACAAAGACCCCAACCAATAAATGATGAAACAAAGACCCCAACCAATAGATGATTAAACAAAGACCCCAATGAATAGATGATTAAACAAAGACCCTATCAATAAGTAGCAATTACAGAGCCCACCGTAATGACAACCAAGACAAACAAAAAAACGACTGCACAAAGATTAGTTGAGACAATTAAAACAAACAAACCTCAACACCGGGCGGCAGGTCGGGCCGGTAGCCGGCCACAGCGGCGGCGCGCATGCGGCTGCCCAGCTGATAGCCAATATCGACAAAAAACTGATCGTACTCAGCGGTCGAATAGTTCCTACCCGGCCGGCTGATCAGAGTCTCTCCGGCTGGCCAGAATTGCGGATGCGGCATCAGCAGCGCCGTAGACGTCAGCGAGCGTTGCAGCGGTCGCATGGCCAGCGGCCGCTCCAACGGTATGTCCAAGCTGTCGCCGCTAGACATCAACCGGAGAGCTTTAACGGCGCCGCCTAGCGGAGCGGCGACGGCTAGCAAAGCGCGCACGTGACGCCGTTTCCAATCTGGCGTCTGCTGTTGCAGCATGGCCAGCGTCACTGTGTTGCCGTAGCTGTGCGCCACCAGCAAGCAGGGCCGGCCGGCGTTGGCAGCCGTGGTGGCTTCAATTAGCGACTTCAGGTCGGACTGCGGGCAGCCGATTGTTGAGCAATAGCTTCTTTTTAGTGAGTGGGATTCATTGTTAATACATGTACAGCTTAAAAGTATTTCTTAGATTTGTGAAATTGGTATTTCTATGGCTTCTTGAAACGGGTATTTCTACAGGTCTTGAAATGGGTATTTCTAAAGGTCTTGAAATGGATATTTCTACAGGTCTTGAAATGGATATTTCTACAGGTCTTGAAACGGGTATTTCTACAGGTCTTGAAATGGGTATTTCTACAGGTCTTGAAACGGGTATTTCTACAGGTCTTGAAATGGGTATTTCTACACACCTGAAACTGGGGATTATCATGCACGCCTCGCCTAAAATCGAAGGGAGCTCCGCGCAGCGTAACATTCCTCCGATAGCCGTAGGCTACCAGCTTGATCGCCAGATCGTTAAAATAGGCGCTCGCAGAGATTTTCGAATCGTCAAAGTATTCAACCGTGGCCGTGTCGCCGAATCCAGGCACTCTGGTGACCACTTTCGGCGAATTCGATGTCAGGTTAGTAGCCGGATCGAACACTAGGCGGAAATCGTCCACCAGACAATCCACAGTGCCGGCATTCAGCAGCTCCAGGTTGAGCCAGATCGGATAGAAGTCCGCCGTCCGCTTCGAGCACCAGAAATGAGGCACCGACGGTTTGCCGTCCAGCCGAGCCTGAATCTGGCTGCCGCCGTCGCCGGGGATCAGGACTATGGGAGTTTTCGGCTGGGACTGATCGGCGTAGCGCAACACGCTGGCGTCTGCTACTGGAGGCACCAGTAGAAGATGCAACAGCAGCAGCAGCGGCAGCAACGGCGGATGCTGCTGCGTGAGCATTGCTAAGCTAAATTTTCACTCGGCTTGCTGAAAAAATAGAATTTACAGTTTACAGTACAATAAAAATGCGCCACATAAACTACTTACTAAGTAGCTTTTGAGCTGTTTTAACTATAGTCTGATAATATAGGAGACTATAAGAAAATTTTCCATTTCTGAACTTGAAGATTAATTTGTGCACAAGCTATATGAGATGCTATTTTTAACTATGAACTGATACACAAAGTCAGTGATAAAAGCACAGAAGAAAAATATCTAATTAAATCCCCGTTAAAAGCAGACTCATAAGTGCTACACAACTGGGATAGAGGTGAGACAAAGCTTTAAAGCTAAGGTCGGCAAAGTATTTTTACCTTAAGGGCCAGATAAAAGAACCTTAAGGGTTGAGAGAGAGAGAAGAGGAAAGGAGAGATGAAAGAAGAGAGGAGATGAGAGAGAAGGGGAGAGGAGAGGAGAAAATAGGATAGGAGAGAAGAGAAGACGCTGAAAAGAGACACAAACCCTGAGCTGGCCGCATTGCTATTGTGAAGATTCAAAGGACCCGATGGCCGGATAGAGAGGCTTCGCAGGCCGGAGTTTTCCGACCCCAGGAAAGCCAAGAATTAAGAAACTAGGTCTTGTCCTTCCATCTCACATTAAACAAAACAGGCATAAACTTCACTTGCACACGCACTATCAGCAATCTAAACGCAGCTAATTTGTAACAAAAGTACTACATTTCTGCATTCGAATAGCTAACCACGTGACAGCAACGAATCTGGCGCTAAAGTATGTATGTAAACAATCTACAATCTTTAAGCAGCAGAAGTTTAAGCAGCCACCTACCTTATCGAAAATCCGACTTGTTTAATGTAGTTGAAAATAACATTAAATGCAACTAATGCAATTCATTCCTCTAAGCTTTTTATAGACAGTCAATAATGCCACCGATTTCACTTGTGCGTCAATTTGCACAGACAGATCTGGGCAGAGGGTGACGGGCATGAGTGACGCCTCAGGTGTATTAAGCTAGAGGGTGGGCATCTGCTCGTTGCTGTCCTGTTATGCCACAGGTGGGTCAAGATAACAAAAGTTGTTGATTTAGTAGGCCTAATAGGCACAGCAATGCCTAGACGCTTTTCTCCAGACAGGGCATCTTAAGCATAGTAGAAATTGCCAAATAGGGAATCAAGCTAAATTTCTAGTGAATAAATAGTCGAGTGGATTTTAAAGTAGCAGAAAATTCAATATTATTCATTTACATTATTCACATCGAGATATTTACAACATATCGAGCAGATTTCAAGTGACAAACTATATGTAGTCAAAACAATGCATAATGCATAATGTTTTCTATAATGCATAATATGCAGTACAATGTAATGCAGTGATAGTTTCAGTATTATCATCATATCCAAAGCTAAAATATGAAATGAATAGTTTAAAAAAAACTAGAGTTCCACCATAGCTATGGATATGGCAACAGGAAGTTATTGATATGGAGGTTTTTAGACAGAGCATACAGATGTGGATATGGTCAGTGTTGGGCACTGTTAATGAAAATCTTAACTTCTGTTTATAGCAAAAGCATTAGTGTTAAAACAAAAAAATCTTAACTTTTTAACTCCTAATTTCATTAAGTTAACTGAAAGTTAACTGATAATCATTAATAAGCATTAATCCATTAAAGTTAACACAGAAAATACGGAAATCCTGCATGTTTTTTCCAAAACAGATTTCGTATTGCACGTCTTTGCTATTCCCTCTTTTTAGCGAAACACAGAGGTCATCTAAGCAATTTGAAAGCTAAAAAAGTAATAAATAATCATTTTAAAAACTTGCATGCATAATACTACTAAAAGTAAAGCATATGGTAAAAAGTAACTTATTTTATTTGAAACTTAAAAGCTAATAACGAGAAATTCATAATTAAATATGCATAGGAAGGTTGTTTCAGTACCATTAGCAGGCGCAGCAGAAAGTTGCGAAAGATTGGGACAGAAGTGAATCAAAGCGATCAATGCTCACGCGCAAGAAATAAAGTTTCACACTATTTTAATTCATTATTTTAAAGTTTATTTGTAAGAAATTGTTAATTACATGTACATCTGTATGATCATCGTCATAAATAGAGATTATATTTAGGCATATAGGTAAGCTCAAATACGTTCATAATGTTTAAACTTCTTGTAAGACTTCTATTTTCGTTCCTTCTTTGTGTCTTTGGTCATTGACATAGACACTACCGTTAATGATGAATTTATCATTAATTCACAAAATTTTTAACGCAAATTTGTTAATCCGTTAGTTCAAAAAAATCTTAACGACAGTCCATTAACGTTAATGAAAAATCTTAACGCTTATTAATGCTTATTAACGGATTAATGCTTATTAACGGACTGGTGCCCAACACTGGATATGGTTATGGGAACACATATTTCCTATATTTAGTTCCCATATCTACACCCTTCAATAAATTGAATGAGACTTGAAAGACTGTTAGAGTCATTGATTTGATGAGTGGGGGTAGAGCAAAGTGAGCTCTTAAGCCCCTGGGTTAAGGGACTCAAACATATTTTTGACACTATAGGAAAAAAGAAAAGGGAAAAGAAAAGACAGAATAGACAAAAAGGCAATTACATTGATAGGAATTGAGCACTATAGATGCATTCTATAGAACTCTATTCATAACTGTATTCCTGTGGCTATAATAGCCAATAGTGAGAGGTCCCAATGCCTAATGCCAATGGCACACTGCAACCATGGCAAGAAAGTTATAGAAAATTCACTAGCTATGGATACAGATATGGAGATAGTTAGGCTACAAGAAAAAGAAATAAAAAGAATATAAAATATGACCATAGATATATATATAAGAAAATTTTGATTATAGCAAAACTCTAGAAACTTTAATAACTAGTATAATATTAAACTTCTACTTTACAATTATTTCATCTAGGCCATAATAGTCATATAAATACAAGTTCCATTAGGCAATACATAGAAACTTTTTAGATTTAGTTATATAGATTTATTGTCAACATAGGCCTATATCTATTGTTAGTTGGTAGGCAAAAAATGGCCAATTTACCATAGACTATTTTAGCCAATAGCTAATCATAAGTAAAGCAGTTAGTTTTATTAGCAAATAAGCATATAAAGATAAATAACAACTATTAGTCTAGGCAAAACTGAGTCAAGTCATGTTTGCAAGCAAAGAAGGATAGATATAAACAGAACCATACCAAAGTGACAAAAGTATTTATTTGACTTTATAACACAAAACCATGTACATCAATAGACAAATGCCTTCTGATTGGCAGGGGTTAAAACCATGCACACTGGCAAGCACAAATATATAAATGGGTAAGGTTAAAGCAATAGCAAACAAGAATGATTAGTCATAGAAGGGAGAGAGAGAAAGAGAATGAGAAAGAGAAAGAGAGAGAAAGAGTGAAACAATGTGAAAACTAAAGTTTACATTTAAGTATTTAATATTGTTAACATATATAATTTTATTAGTTATAGTTTAAGAATGTTATGAATAAGTAATACAATAGGTTTGGATTTAAAGGATAGAATCTCATTTTAAGAAATCTAGAAAACTTATAATAGATAACTGATAACTAAACAATTTTTGCCAAAATTTGAGTCACTAAGTAACCATTTTTGAGTCTTAACCTATTTAGTCAATACTTTACCTCTTTAAATTTTTAATTAAACCATAAAAATGTTCAAGCATTTGATAAGAAAATAGCTTAATGATTCAGAAAAACTTAGGCTACTTTAATTAAGTCTACTTTGTCTTTGCTAGCTAGAAAACAAAAATTTTTTTAGATAGTTCCTTTTATATCATTATAATATTTAAATAATAATAGATAATATTAGATAGTTATAGTATGCCTATTTGTAGGCCTATACTAGGCTTGCAAAACACAAAGAAAATATATTAGCTATTTGTATAAAAGGCTATTAATCTAAATAATTAAGCCAATAAATATTATTGAAATTCAATAACAATTCTATATAATAGAAAACTAAAGTATAAATAACAGCTCAAGCAATAAACTTATTATCAAAATGGCTAGCTTGTATACATTAAGTTTCTTTGACAATAATTGGGCCTAATAAATAAGAATAATAAGAATAATAAGTATCTAGTAACTCTAATAACTAGATACTAGTTACTAGATATTTAGTTATCTAGTCATAAAAATAAGTATCTTAGATTATAATAGTCATACTCATAAATCATTCATGAATCATGAATCAATAGTCATGAATAAATTCCACTTAAATCATTTATATCATCTAGTGGCTAGTGTCATTATCAGGCAAAAAACTAAGATTAAAATAGTCTTAAATTTAAATGCCAACTTTTGCTATTAGCCATATTGCGGAAGGTGTAGTATACGCCGGAAAATTCCGGCGTACAAATGCTTTAGCTGGCGTACATCTGGCGTACAAACGCTTTAAGTGGCTTACATCTGGCGTACAAATTCTTTGGCTGGCGTACATCTATCGTAACCGGAGGAAATGCAACCTCCAAGCACAATCATCTGCTTACAATTCTTAACTATACTTGTTCAAGCTTTCAGCGCAGCATACATAAGCATTGATGTACGACACCATTACGTAAATTACGCTAAATAGGTAATAAAGTTACTTTGCAAAGTTATGACAATACATTAAATATTTAAACAATATATTAAAGTTTTTTTTTAAAAATGTATCTTAACTAGTAGTAAACATAAAAACTTTGTTTTACTAATTATTTTCGTTTTTTAAACGATGTACATTTTTTTTAATTTTACTTTTTTACGGTAATTTTTTGCTGCGCGCCTCGGCATGCTTCTTTCATAGTTTTTGTGCTTGTTAATAATGCATTTTTTATTGGCGTACAATTTACTAGAACCCTTAATTGGCGTACTTTATTGGCGTACACTTTACTATATAGCCAGATACTTTCCGGCGTACATATAACACGATCCGCAATATGGGCTATTAGTACCAGGCGCATAGGCAGGATTCACATCAGGGGGGGGGGGCAGAGACATAAATTCATCTCTGATGGAAGCGATGGAAGCAAAATACAAGGCAGTAAAAAAATACCTCCTCCAGGGGGAGGGAAACGTTTTACAATTTTTACAATTATATTCCACTAAATTCCGTTAAAATATTCAACAACCTTTCTACTTACAGCTGAAGTCGACTTAGTAATTACTTATTAAGTCCGACTTGGCTGCATTCTGCAGCAAATGTTTGCCTATATAAACTAGAATAGCCAAACAAACAACTATTTCGATTTAGGTTTGCGCAGTGTCCATGAATTTTTTTCATGTTAAAGTGTCAATTTTTAAGCGGTTGTTTAGGCAAATTGCTTGCTAAAAGTTATCGCAGTTTTATTAAAATTAAACAAAAAACCTTGATAAAAGCAATATTCAATACTGATATTCTAAGAAATTATTATAAGCAGTTGTTTTTATTTATAAACTATAGAAAAACTGCATTAAAAGCGATCATTTTTATTTTTCCTTTGTTTGGTTACCACAAATCACTACTGTACACACACGGACTATACGGATACGACGATTACCCGTAACCCAGGCCGAAGCATAAATTTGTAAAGGTAAAGTGCAGCGTCCACTAAATGCGCCATAAATAGATGTCAGTTGAGGACTTACTATGGATCGAATTATACTCGGCAACAGTCAAAAGTAGCACCCATAGCGAGAAGAAACTTTTGTGAGACTCGCGACTGAAGTAGTCCTAGAGAGAAATTTACACTCTCACTGCTCAACTCCTCAAGTAAATGCTCATTATAAGGGGTGTTGATTCTAACTGTTGCTACAGAATCTATTGTGCGAATGACAAGGTGTAATGAATAAATGTACAGAGTCCTTTTATTTAATTTATGAATTGACAGCTCAGCTGTAAGATTCCTTAGCCTTGGTCGCCTTAACTTGTCTTAAAATAGAGCAGAGGGAAACAATAAGTATTTAAAATAAGTAACCTAATTTCCTAATCTTCAATAATGTAAGAAGTGTAAATAATTTCCAATTTAATAAACTTAGTTTCAGATTATTGAAAGTAATACTATTTGTAGCTATAATTAATGCTATATTATATGAAGTTCTAATATATTGTTGTAAAACATTTTATTTATTTTATTTATTTATTTATGAATAAACAATTACAAAACCACAGTCAGTCAAATTTACCTAATATATTCACATTACAACTCTAGTTTTATAAAATATAAATAAAATATTCATATTTTTTGTTTATCTATAAATTAGATAAGCCTTTGTTATTTATTTAAGGTTGGCATGAGTCTAAATACATGATGATGATTATACTGCAATATAATAAAATTATAAGAAACACATTATCTTTAAACCCCTTAGCAGGATTGGTTAAGGATTTTTAAAATAGAAAAAGACTATATAACAATTGTTTTATTCTTGAATTGATTAGTGATATTCCTTTTAAATATATCATTATGTGACAACTTTTTGACCCTTGATTCTAATTTTGAAAAATATAGGTTAGCATTAGCCATTCTTTAACAATATACTCCAATAATTTACTTTTTTATTTTTACCCAAGTGTCTTTGAATGCAAGAGCAGAACTAACAGTTTGGCTTTGGCATAATTATAAAGGCTTTTTAATTTTCAAGAATAACTTCTACTACATGTGTTTGCTGGTTACTAAATAGCAAGTAAAAATATTTGGCAATGAAGTCATTAATTTAGAATATTTTAATCATTATATAGTTTGATTGCAGTCTCCATGCTGAATCACACTTGATAGCCAGGTCTAGCTTTTTAGAACAAACTTGCTGTAAGTTGACAACATCCACTTTTCTCCTAATCAAATCTGCCCCAATAACACTTAATTGCATGCCTGCCCATACCAGAGACTCAGCCATGAGTGGCATGCGCCTCGACTGCAAAATCTATGTTGGCGAACTGCCCAGAGACGCTGAGGAACGAGAAATTCAACGCGCTTTCAAATCCTACGGCCGCGTTCGCAACGTTTGGGTTGCGCGCAACCCTCCAGGGTTCGCGTTTGTAGAGATGGAAGATCCTAGAGATGCAGAAAAGGTAACCGATAGTTTCCAGAATCTCGTGTTGTTCCACTACTGCTTCAGATTCTTTAAGTCTAACTAGATTGTAGCTAATAGAAATTCGCCCCGCCATTACATTTTTGTCAATCCATTGAGAAAAAATAAACGCAATAGATACTACTTAAAACAAAATGCTAAATGCTAAAATGCTAGTGTTTTACATGTTTAATTAAATTAAAGGCGGCCAGATCGCTAGACGGCTCTGTAATTTGCGGCGTTCGAGCCCGTGTAGAAATGTCAAGCGGCCGGTCGCGGCCAAAATCTCGTCGCGGCTTCGATCCGGACGATCGCTGCTACGATTGCGGCGCTCGCGGCCACTACGCTTATAACTGTCCGAAAACTGGGCGTGGCAGAGGCGCCGCCGCCAACGGGCGCGATGGCAGTCGAGAGAGACGGCGCGGCAGGTGAGCAAAAATGCAAACTGCAAGCTATAATTTGCGTACGAACCGGTCTTATAGTATTTTTGCAGTTAAACTTGTTAGTATGTAAGTGGCGATATTCTACTTGAGACACACATTGACAGTTCTTTACACATGCCTGATTCAAGCGTGTGAAGTTTTAGTGCGTGTTTCCTGTAGCCAGTATAAAAGTGACTCTAAAAGTTGCTCATGTGTCTGTATTCAGAGGCCAAGCATTTATCAAAAGTTTCAATAAAGCTAGTTTCAAGAGAAGGAAATACCAATCTCGGAGAATTTTCTGTGATTTTTAAAACTTTTAATACAGTTAGCACTGCTCTTCAATTTTATAGACAAAAAATCGCCTTTCGAATACGTTTCTAGCTGATCTGCACTAAGTCATCGCGCCCGATACGTTAATAGCTTGGAGTTCACCTCTCGAGCTCTCGGCAACCTATATGCCATTTGCCGTTCGATTCTGACCTTCTCTGTATGCCCATTGCATCTTGGCGCCTGCATACTGCAGTCAGCTTGTCGAGACGGCAGCCAACTGATCCGACCGGCTGCCCGATCCGCGGCTGTCTTCTCTCTTCCTTTTCTGCAGCTGCGTGCCTAGCTACAACTGGCCTGGTCTTCCGTTTCCATTCTCCCTCTGCTGCTCTTCGACTCGACTGCATACGCAACGGAAGTTGAGAGTCGCGTTGCAAGCTCACCTCTCGCTGCATGACACAACTGCACAGTCTCCGACGGAGCCAAGGAGAAGAGGAGACAAATTAAGGGAATTTCTCGGGATCTGAGGGAGTTTGGAGCCGCGGCAGTTATCATTGTTTGCTTCGTTGCAGCAATCAGCAGTTAATCTTCTCTACACTCATCAAATCTGAGTATCAAGTGTAAAAATTGTGCATTAATATTTTATTACAATTTGCTGCTATTGCGTGATGCCTTATCCAGCATAATTATACTTCTGGGTGATTCGTAATTTGATTTATAGATATTCTTATTAATGAAGTCGCCAGCTAGCTATAAGGAAGCAGCCTGTTCGTTAATTTTTTTCCAGACGCAGCCCATCCAATTCGGATCGCAGCGATAGTCGCAGCCGCAGTCGCAGCCGCTCGCCGCCGCTGCGTAGGAAGCGTTGAAGAATTTCCTTGTCGGCAGAGAACTGCAGCGTGAAATTGGTGAGTACAGAGAACGACATAATTAGCTTGACTTCATTTTCAGCTTAGTAGTGATTGCCTTTTGAGTTTAAGTTTACACCAAACACTGCTTTCAGAATTTGTCATCTGTAAGGAGCTACAATTGCGGTTTCAGTGCAACTGCAGAATGTGTTGAACAATTTATAGCCCATATACTCTACATAATTGAACATTGATGTTGAGCAATTCGCAACAATATTACTGTTGATTTTCACTCATTCTCTTTAGTCACGTTGAACCACAGATACTAAAATGACTAGACTCAGGCATAAAGGGTACGTTAGGGTTAGGGTTAGGGTAGTAAAACAGCTTTCTACTTTCAGTTCAGTAGCAAAGAAGAATACATAAGCTATTTTATAGAAATAAAGGCAGCTGAAATGACTTGAATAAGCTTGAATAAGAAATAATGACTTTGATAAGCTTAGAAGCCAAGCTTGCAGGCGCAAACAACTTGCTTATTGGTTCAGCAATAATGTACATTGGCCAGTCCACTGAAATGTACATGGCAGTTTTAGGCTGGAATTCCGATAAAGGCAATAAAATTGGGGCGGGACGGGGGTAGCGTGGAAAGGCGCGATTGGAGGGTTTAGAAGTTGGAAGTTAGAAGTTGAGGGTAAGAGCCAATAAATGAGCCTTATCTTTAAAAATACATTAAAATGCTTCAGTTTAACTTACTACTGAACTGAAAGTAGCTTACATGCAAATGTGCTGAGTGGCTCATCTGGTTATTCTAGTATTTGTGCGTTGAACCAGTAGATTTCGGTCTCTGAAAACAGTATATAAAATTAAGGATTTATTACACACCACTTGACACCCATTTGTCCCATTGTTTTATGCTGCTTTATCACTTTCTCGCAGCCAATGCCCAAGTTATCCTGCATAAAGCCTAAAAATAATGAAAAAACAAACAAATACACTCACGTCCTTTTAATTATTAGATGTCTGTGCTTTAAAATTATTTAAAAAGGCTTTGTTATACGAATTTAAATCATTAATAAATGTATAATTAGTATTGTAGAGACTCATTCACCGAGCGTAGCACACAGCACAACAGTCTGCTTGCTTAGAAAGAATATAGAATATACGAGCGCAGGGATGCCAAATAGCACTGTGATTCTGATGCTTCAAAAACGCAGCTGGTATAGTGCTGGGTGTAGTTTTTCTGCAAGGCTCCAGAAACAGACTTTACTGGGCATAGGAAATCGATCTTTAGCTGTCTTTAACGTTAGCAAATAAATAATCCAATGCAGGCCTACGTGTACTTCGTCTGGTAGAAAGGCGGGCCGTTGATAAAATAAAGCCTCCTATTCTGACTCACGACTCCGACCCAATAGGGCTGGTAATGGCTGGCCTGCAGCAAGTTATACATGTACATGTGGCACAGAAGGGCCGTTTAGTAAAAGTTTTGGTAAAACGTTGCAATTTTTCATGAAACGCCGTAGCGGACCGAGCAAAACAGTTTGTCACGGCTGCAGCGGTCACTGTCAAACTGGCGGGTTGGAGGTTGGAGCCAGCCGGTCGGATCGCTAGACGAAGCGGTCAGCTAAATAAGATTGGAGTAGGAGTCGTCCAGACTAAGGAGTATTGTGTACTGCACGGTGTCATCTGTTGAAGGTGCCGACGGCGTCGGAATGCTTGAGATGTCCAGCAGTTGAGGTTTTGCCCACTGTAAAGGCTTGATCAGAGAAACTCTAGAAATTCACACCAGGGGTTATCTATATAGTCACCTGCTGCCGCCTGTTAAAGGTCCAGAAGCTCTACCTTCCTGGGTGAAGACCAGTGACCAACGAATTCAGAGCTGATGCAGACACGTGGTCGACGTGCTGATGGAATTTGGAGGCTTGGCAAGGTTGCACTGAGGCAGTGTTGATTGGCTGAATACACTGGCGCTACTACGTATCGTGCAGATAAGTGTTGATTTTCAGATGTTTTGACGCAAAAAACGCAAATTATACTACTATCTGAAAATGAAGTAAGTAGTATACAAAAACGCTATCCTAAGCGTGATATGGCAATATGTAGTTGTAATAATCCATGTGCTCATATATGTACATTAATTCCATGTTCAATAATCCCTATCTATCTCAAATTGGATATGTACATTAATTCCATGTACATTAATCCCTATCCCAAATTGTCTATCCCCAATTCTATATGTACACTTACATTAATCTACAGTGTCATCCCCAGACGGTCTGAGCGCGCACCAAAATTACATGTACAATACTACATGTACGCAGAGGCGAGAATTACTAATCTCATCTACTACCAAATGAGTCAACACACAGTGTAGCTCACAACGTAAATGTATATTTCCAATGTACATTTCTCAGACAGATTTGAATAATACTGATCGGAGTCTATATGTACATCGATAGCCTCTATACTCATATCCGCTACATACTCCAAAAATTAGGTATGTACATTTTCACCCTCGGAGACTGTAGGTTTGAATATGCTGATAATTTATTCAAAATCACTTATAAAATACACATACTTTCATATAGAGGCGGGCCTGTACAAACTCGCCAAGCGATGGGGTGGAGGTTGCGTCATCCAAGCCTCTCCCCAAGTCAGACCCCAAATGCAGGACTGTGTTGAAGCAGTGCTTTATATTTCTATATTGACAGTGTGGATGATACAAGACCTTTAATTGGTAATTATCAACTGCTACTGCTTTACGGTATATCCTCACCCCTCGAAGCCCTATACTGAATGTTGAATCACCCTTTAACTCGGACCATAGTCAAATTCAACCCTGTTCGAAAACAGCCACCCCTCCGATGTTCACCAGACACAGCGCAGACCCCATAACAAATCGAGCTAAATTTTAACACTCGCCCCTGTTTTCTCTGTCCCCCCTTCTAAATGCCAAGGAATTTCGACCCTCTCTCCATTTTCAGTGTACAGACAGATCTTTCCACAGCACAGACCCTATATTAAACTTCAAAACCCCGCTCTTCTCCGATTACGTCATCCATGCCGCCCCAGATAGCAAGAAACCAACTTTTAATGCACACATCAACCCCCGCGAGCAAATCCGAGTCCGCCAACCTCTACCTGCATTGACAAACCCCAGCTGCATTTGTAAATGTACACAGCCTATGAATCAGTGTCTCCACCGCATGCAATTCTGATTTACTTGATTCTAAACTTTGTAAATTGTATAAGTCACCCTTGCGTTATACTAGAAGTAGTGAAGTCCACATATTTAAATACGTGAGGCTATTCAATTCTGCCTCTCCGCCTCCCCTACCTTCTCACTTCAAGCTTTCAGACTTGGTCTTTGAGACGGTCGGTTTAATCTGTTAGAAGCAGGAATGAATCATGCACTGACCTCTCCATACAAAGTAAAGTTGGAATTTCAGACAAGAAATTTGGTTATTTTAAAAGCTAAATGACTAGAAATGCACATTTTTTTCATTAAAATGCAGCTTTTTACAGTTTTTTTACGATTTTAACCTTAAAATGCAGACTTTGTTGATCAAAATCAGTAGTTTCATCACTAGAAACCATACTTTCAACAGCTAATTTGTCCAAATGTCGCTTTCAACTTGACCTTAGACTGCTTTTAAGCAGGAATGAACCCCACACAAACATCCACAAGCCAGCCCAAAATCATCCAAAGACATGGCTATTGAAGCCTAAATTGCTAGAAATGCGCATTTTTTTTCATAAGAAAATACAAATTTTCACATTAAAATGCAGACTTTATTGATCAAAATCAGTAGTTTCATCACTAGAAACCATACTTTCAGCAACTAATTTGTCCAAATATCGCTTTCAACTTGACCTTAGACAGCTTTTAAGCAGGAATGAACCCCCCACGAACATACACAAGCTAGCCCAAAATCATCCAAAGACGGCTGGCTGTTGAAGACTAAATTGCTAGAAATGAGCATTTTTTCATAAGAAAACACAAATTTTCACAGTTTTTACGCATTTTTTACGTTAAAATGCAGACTTTATTGATCAAAATCAGTAGTTTCATCACTAAAAACCACAATTTTAACACAAAATTATCACAAATTCTACTTCTGGAACTCTGAGACAGCTTTGAGCAGGAATTATAATCGCACACGGATTACCCGAGCCAGTCCAATTTTCACTAAAGCCATGGTTTTTTTAAAGCTACTGGTAATTCTTAGAATTTCTCATTCTTTCGTTTAATAAAGGCCAATTTTCACAGTTTTATTATTTTCTAACGTTAAAATGCGAAATGCGAATTGATCAAACTTAGTAGTTTCATCCCAAAAGCCATAATTTCAACCGCTAATTTGTCCAAATGCTGAGTTCAAAGTTGGCAAGAGACAGCTTTCGAGCAGGAATGAGTCACACACTGATCTCCATATGCACACCCCGGCCCAAGTTGGAATTCCACCCAAGACATTTTCATTGAAAGCTAAATTACTAGAAATTGCACATTTTCGTTTTAAAAAGGTCAATTTTCACAGTTTTTACTCTTTTTAACGTTAAAATGCTGACTTTATTAAACAAAATTAATCACTTCATCAGCAGAAACCATAATTTTTACAACTTAATCGTCAAAATGCTGTTTCATCATTCAAATGTATGTATTTGGTACATGTAATACCCCTCAAGAAGTCAGGGAAGGGATTATTCTTGAATATTGGGTTAAAACGTACAGTTTGCTATAAACCTAGCTATAATAATTTTAACATATACAGTCGGCGAAGCGGCCCGTTGATTTCGATTGGCATTTAAACTGTCCCTCCCAGACCTCTCTCTCTCTCCTTCTGCACCCACCGAGAAAAGTGACTCATGCGGCAATCAGTTTGACAGGTTTAGTAATATTACTGAATTGGCAAAACAGCCAACACCCAATGGTCATATTAGACTCGTCTTCACAGCACAGACCCATGTAGAACAGAACCACTCGTCCCTGTCTCTCTGACCTTACCATTTCTAACTGTCAAGGTATTCCGACCCTCCCTCTCCAATTTCAGTGTACAAACAGATATTTTCACAGCACGGACCCATATATTGAGCCTCCTCCAACCAAAACCCTATCTTGATTACGTCATCCACCTCCCCCATAGGAGCAGTTAGCAAGAAACAAAATTTTTCGATGCACATATGAACACTGTGGAACCATGCAAAATCGCACATCTACGGGTCGATTTTGATTGACAATTTAATACCTTTTGTTGATGCTGCTGTGTACAGTAGTCTTATTTCCGAAGCTCCTAGCAGTCATCTTTTAGATGTGGTGAATCAGTGTTGTTTTTGCCAACTTTACATCTTGATTCATCCTCCAAATTCTTCAACTCTGACCATATTCAATAATTTAACCCATGCAAGTAGATTTGCCAATTCGCCAAATTAGCCAATACGAATGGGGCCAGAGGACCCACCCAAATCGAGCCCTTGTCTCTCTCAGGCCTCTCTCTCCTACACATACCCCAGAAAAGTGACTCATGAGGCAATCAGTTTAACAGGTTCAGTATACTGAATTGGCAAAACAGCAAACACCCAATGGTCAATGGACTCGTTGACCCAATTTGACCCAACCAAAGCCCTATCTCTGATTACGTCATCTATACATCCCCATAGAAGCAGTTAGCAAGAAAAAAATTTCGATGCACATATATGAACAATGCGAACCAAGCAAATCCGCGCGTCTACCAAAGCCAACCCTACCCTGCGTGCTGTAATTGCATTTGTCAATGTACACACCCTATGAATCAGTGTCTCCTTCTTTGGAACACACGAAGGCATTAGTCAGAAAGTTTGGATGCAATTAAAAACTCTCTCGATGCTTTGCGTATAAACGAGTAATCGATTGAATCAATTGTACACTTGACACATTTAATTACGTGCTGCCATGCAACGGAAACAGCATTTTGACGATTAAGTTGTAAAAATTATGGTTTCTGCTGATGAAGTGATTAATTTTGTTTAATAAAGTCAGCATTTTAACGTTAAAAAGAGTAAAAACTGTGAAAATTGACCTTTTTAAAACGAAAATGTGCAATTTCTAGTAATTTAGCTTTCAATGAAAATGTCTTGGGTGGAATTCCAACTTGGGCCGGGGTGTGCATATGGAGATCAGTGTGTGACTCATTCCTGCTCGAAAGCTGTCTCTTGCCAACTTTGAACTCAGCATTTGGACAAATTAGCGGTTGAAATTATGGCTTTTGGGATGAAACTACTAAGTTTGATCAATTCGCATTTCGCATTTTAACGTTAGAAAATAATAAAACTGTGAAAATTGGCCTTTATTAAACGAAAGAATGAGAAATTCTAAGAATTACCAGTAGCTTTAAAAAAACCATGGCTTTAGTGAAAATTGGACTGGCTCGGGTAATCCGTGTGCGATTATAATTCCTGCTCAAAGCTGTCTCAGAGTTCCAGAAGTAGAATTTGTGATAATTTTGTGTTAAAATTGTGGTTTTTAGTGATGAAACTACTGATTTTGATCAATAAAGTCTGCATTTTAACGTAAAAAATGCGTAAAAACTGTGAAAATTTGTGTTTTCTTATGAAAAAATGCTCATTTCTAGCAATTTAGTCTTCAACAGCCAGCCGTCTTTGGATGATTTTGGGCTAGCTTGTGTATGTTCGTGGGGGTTCATTCCTGCTTAAAAGCTGTCTAAGGTCAAGTTGAAAGCGATATTTGGACAAATTAGTTGCTGAAAGTATGGTTTCTAGTGATGAAACTACTGATTTTGATCAATAAAGTCTGCATTTTAATGTGAAAATTTGTATTTTCTTATGAAAAAAAATGCGCATTTCTAGCAATTTAGGCTTCAATAGCCATGTCTTTGGATGATTTTGGGCTGGCTTGTGGATGTTTGTGTGGGGTTCATTCCTGCTTAAAAGCAGTCTAAGGTCAAGTTGAAAGCGACATTTGGACAAATTAGCTGTTGAAAGTATGGTTTCTAGTGATGAAACTACTGATTTTGATCAACAAAGTCTGCATTTTAAGGTTAAAATCGTAAAAAAACTGTAAAAAGCTGCATTTTAATGAAAAAAATGTGCATTTCTAGTCATTTAGCTTTTAAAATAACCAAATTTCTTGTCTGAAATTCCAACTTTACTTTGTATGGAGAGGTCAGTGCATGATTCATTCCTGCTTCTAACAGATTAAACCGACCGTCTCAAAGACCAAGTCTGAAAGCTTGAAGTGAGAAGGTAGGGGAGGCGGAGAGGCAGAATTGAATAGCCTCACGTATTTAAATATGTGGACTTCACTACTTCTAGTATAACGCAAGGGTGACTTATACAATTTACAAAGTTTAGAATCAAGTAAATCAGAATTGCATGCGGTGGAGACACTGATTCATAGGCTGTGTACATTTACAAATGCAGCTGGGGTTTGTCAATGCAGGTAGAGGTTGGCGGACTCGGATTTGCTCGCGGGGGTTGATGTGTGCATTAAAAGTTGGTTTCTTGCTATCTGGGGCGGCATGGATGACGTAATCGGAGAAGAGCGGGGTTTTGAAGTTTAATATAGGGTCTGTGCTGTGGAAAGATCTGTCTGTACACTGAAAATGGAGAGAGGGTCGAAATTCCTTGGCATTTAGAAGGGGGGACAGAGAAAACAGGGGCGAGTGTTAAAATTTAGCTCGATTTGTTATGGGGTCTGCGCTGTGTCTGGTGAACATCGGAGGGGTGGCTGTTTTCGAACAGGGTTGAATTTGACTATGGTCCGAGTTAAAGGGTGATTCAACATTCAGTATAGGGGCTTCGAGGGGTGAGGATATACCGTAAAGCAGTAGCAGTTGATAATTACCAATTAAAGGTCTTGTATCATCCACACTGTCAATATAGAAATATAAAGCACTGCTTCAACACAGTCCTGCATTTGGGGTCTGACTTGGGGAGAGGCTTGGATGACGCAACCTCCACCCCATCGCTTGGCGAGTTTGTACAGGCCCGCCTCTATATGAAAGTATGTGTATTTTATAAGTGATTTTGAATAAATTATCAGCATATTCAAACCTACAGTCTCCGAGGGTGAAAATGTACATATACCTAATTTTTGGAGTATGTAGCGGATATGAGTATAGAGGCTATCGATGTACATATAGACTCCGATCAGTATTATTCAAATCTGTCTGAGAAATGTACATTGGAAATATACATTTACGTTGTGAGCTACACTGTGTGTTGACTCATTTGGTAGTAGATGAGATTAGTAATTCTCGCCTCTGCGTACATGTAGTATTGTACATGTAATTTTGGTGCGCGCTCAGACCGTCTGGGGATGACACTGTAGATTAATGTAAGTGTACATATAGAATTGGGGATAGACAATTTGGGATAGGGATTAATGTACATGGAATTAATGTACATATCCAATTTGAGATAGATAGGGATTATTGAACATGGAATTAATGTACATATATGAGCACATGGATTATTACAACTACATATTGCCATATCACGCTTAGGATAGCGTTTTTGTATACTACTTACTTCATTTTCAGATAGTAGTATAATTTGCGTTTTTGCGTCAAAACATCTGAAAATCAACACTTATCTGCACGATACGTAGTGGCGCTTATGGGAAAATCCGCCCTGGCAGAATCGTCGAATACACTATATCTGGATCGTCCGGGGGCGTTTGAGAAGGTGCGCAACAAAAATTTGGCCCGTGTTCTTAAATTTTGTGTGCCTGCGTTGCTCCGTTCCGGCGCAGCAAAGCAATTGTCAGGGCGGAAAATGCTTGGGACTCCTACTGTTAATGAAAGTATTAGCTACATGCATAGCATTGAAGCAGCATGCAGGTATCCGGCTGTCACATTGATTGGAAGTTTCATGTCGGTTCGGTTGCGCTGACGTTATCAGCGCATAATTACGTACAATATGTGTACTGAAAAAGTTTTTTGACGATGCCTTGCGAAATATTTAAAAAATTTTCTTGTATTTAAAATTTGCTGACATACTCCACAAATTCTACTAATAGTACTCGTAGCAGTACAATTGAAAAAATCAACAAAGAAAGAAAATTACCATTTGGGTTGAAAATAATATATTTGTTCTCTGGGAATGTTTTTAGAATTGTAGCTGTGTAAAAAAACGTGAGAAAACAAGACAGTTAGGCTCTTTGGATTAAGAGATACTACTAGAAGTAATACATGTTTGGTACGAGACCTGATAAACATGATAGATATCTATGAGCTGTTATAGAAAATCTGTATTGAATAAAACAAATAGTTCAATAAGTTTATTAGAGAAAACAAAACACTAATTAGGCGCTTTTTGTCATCTAACTACCATGCTATTAATAATGCCCGAATGAAATTGGGCTCAATCCAAATAAAACATATGCGAATTGGTGCAGTTGTAAAAATACCAGTTATCCAGCTAATATAAGCCATTTATGGTGAAAACAAGCTTAGAATGCTTAAAATATTGAGTTTTTTATAAAAATTTGAAGTTTTTCTTATTAAAGTGCAAATTACCAAGACGTTGATGCTCGAACACAAACATCGAGTCAAAATATATTATAATGATCAATTTAAGTAAAAGTACAGTTTAACCGTGTCAATATAATAGCTGTAGCTATAGTTTTCAAAATAATTTTCATTTTTTGATCTCGCTTGGAGCATTGGCAGAGTCTGGCTGGTAGCCGGAGTTGTTGAAGTACTCGTAGTTGTACGGAGGCGGCTGCGGCTCCAACGGCTGCTGCTGCGGCACCGAGCTCGGGTTTGAGATTTGAGGAGGAGGCGGCTGCATCGAATTCGGGTAGGCGGCTGGAGCCTGCATCGGATTCGGGTAGGCGGCTGGAGCCTGCATCGGGTACGAGCCCGGAGGCGGTGGCGGATTGGCCGCGGACGCAACGGCAGCAACGGGTAATCCGCCCGCCATTTGGTTTCGGCGGGCCATCAGTCTGGAAGTTCGTTGTCGATAGATTCGATAGCCTAGAATGGAGCCGCCCACGACAAAGATTAAGGCTAGGAAAGCTGGCCAGTAGCGCCTAAAAATCAGCGTCACTTCAGAGGGATTGGCCTCGGACCACTCTTTGATGTAGAATGATAGTCTATTTGGATTGTAAAACTTGTTGGCCGGTGTGCCGCCTTTTGGAGCGGAGCACAGCTGGGCAAAGTTCGAGTAGCAGTCGGCTCGATATAACGAGCCGGTCTGGTAAAAAACGCATGGACAGTCGCTTGTTCCTGAGCAGTACGATGGAGTCTTCGGCACGTCGTACAGCCTGTGGTGGGGTTGGTGCGATATGCTCTGTAACTGATTTATTTTTATTTATAGCGAGTTGTCTTAGTGACAAGCTGAGAAAATTCGTAAAAAAATAGCGCAGTGCATGGGCTTTTGGACTAAACACACGATGAATAAAAAATTAAAGCTTTAGTTTCGGAAAATAAATTTAGAAGTGCCCCGAGACAGCTTATTTTGGAGATTGTAGCCTAGTGGTTCGAGCGTTGGACTCACGACTGAAAGGTCGGGGGTTCGATTCTCGTCCCAGTTGGAACAATTTGTGTTCTTGAGCAAGATACTTAACTCTGCATTGCTTCAGTTCACCCTTTGGCGACATCGTCCAACAACCAGCACTGACGGCAACTCTGCCCATTCCGCTGACTCATGAGCACATGCTGGTACAAAGGCGCGGATACTGTACGCTGGCACGCACGCATTCACATTGTGTACAGCGGCCCTGACTTTCTAATCGTCAGGCATGTACACTCTCTGTAACTCGGGGGTTGGCCTTCATGGCTGTGAATCGCACAACAACCTCCGTAAGCCAATCGCACGAGCCCCAAATGAATGAGCACGGAATCGAACCACAGAGGTCTCCGCGCGAGAGTCGAGCGCGTTTACCGATGAGCTGCCCTACCCCGCTTTTTTAGGAAGGCTTCAGTGCGATTGCCTACTAGACCTAATGTACATGCAACTTATGGTTAATCGCAAACTTCAGATCGATCTTAACTTAGGCCGGTTTTTAAGTGCTCTCAGTGAGCCGCCACCTGCTAGATCAATCGGACACTCACGACATGTGAAAGGGCTCGCCAGTGAGGAAGTACAACTTGGTATTCTTGGAGCTGTACTCCATGACGCCGACCCAGTAGGGCCTGCTGTCGGCAACCAGAGCCTCCAGGGTGCCTGTGCTTGTAAAGTCGATGGCGAGGTTCGCCTGCAGCATGCGGCACAGCTCAAACGCCTGGTCGAAGGTGACCAAATCGTTCTTTGCCGGGTTTCCGTAGCAGACGGAGCCGCTGCTGCGCCATCCGTACGGGCAGTCACCGCTAAAGATTGGCGCCACGGACAGCAGCGCCGAAGGCTCCATCGAAGGCGGAGCATCGGAGACCAGACGAGCCTCGAACCAGCTGCCGGATCCAACAATAAGATGCCGACAGCCAACTGTTGACGTAGATGAATTTGTCACCTTCAAAATCTGCGAACGGGTGGCGTTCCTGATGGTTAGCGAGTTCGATCCGGACAGCTGAAGGCTGTCAATAGCGACTGAGAAGCCGGTGCTGCTGCGGGTGGCGCTGAAGTTCAATGCGTGAACGAAGCTGGAGCAGCCGCTTGTGGCATTGACAGTCAGCTGGGCTGATGTGTGAGAGGAGATTCTCAGCTGTTGATAGCTCTGGCAGCGGGTGGCAGTCGCCGTGGCAACGATGCTGAGCGCCGTTGCCAGTAGCAACGGGAACGCGACCGGTGAAAATCGAGGATTCTGAAATGCGGCCATTTCTAAGTGTATAAATTGAATGCTAACTCGAATCTATTTGAATAAACAGAAAATATAGTATACTGCTACTGCCTGATGGCTTAGTCGTTAGAGCGTCGGACTCAAGACTGAAAGGTCGGGGATTCGATTCTTGACTACTCACTCGGAACAATTTGTGTCCTTGAGCAAGAAAGTTAACTCTGCATTGCTTCAGTTCATCCAACTGTAAAATGCTAGCAAAGTGGTAGAATGTCAGACTGATTTAATAGTATTTTGGTTAACTAACTTATTTAAGACTATATATAAATAATAGACGTACTCCACGTAGTCAATAGCCTAATAATGAAAAATTATTGCAACAAAAACTTCTTTTAATGGAGAAAAAATCGATTCATATTGAATTTTATTGCTTGGGAATGCTTAGTGTTCAGGTTATAAACTGTTGCAGATAAACGCATCCGTAAAAAATAATTTTGGGTTATAAATGACTAGAAAAAACATATTGGGTTGCAAGCCACAAACCAGTGTTGAATAATAAAAAAGTTAAGATTTACCACACAGATTTTTAAGGCAAATGAGCCTTCAAAAAAATCTGATAGGTTATAAAAAGCAATACCAATTAGGCGCTTATACAGTCCTATAAAATACGATCTTTGAAGCCAATAGCTACTTCGGATAAAACGGCTGGTTGTTGCAAAAAAAGCGACACTTTTACGCTGGTGCAGGCGAGTGAAAAACCATAAGCCAAACTAGAAATCTAAAAAGTAACCATGCAAGGTGCTGAAAATTTGAATAGGAAAATATGATTTATTGTGTATTGATCAGAATAAGAGCTCAGTTGCTTGTAAATAGAAACTTATCATATGTTATTTATGACAAAAAATTATGAAAAATATAGATTTTCATATTCATGAGATTGGTCACTCCTGATCCGCCCTACGAGAATCACTCCTGATCCGCCCTACGAGAATCACTCCTGATCCGCCCTACGAGAATCACTCGTGATCCACCCTATGAGAATCACTCCCTGATCCACTCTATGAGAATCACTCGTGATCCACCCTATGAGAATCACTCCTGATCCACTCTATGAGAATCACTCCTGATCCACCCTATGAGAATCACTCCTGATCCACTCTATGAGAATCACTCCTGATCCACTCTATGAGAATCACTCCTGATCCACCCTATGAGAATCACTCCTGATCCACTCTATGAGAATCACTCCTGATCCACTCTATGAGAATCACTCCTGATCCGCCCTACGAGAATCACTCCTGATCCGCACAATGAGAATCACTCCTGATCCGCCCTACGAGAATCACTCCTGATCCGCACATGAGAATCACTCCTGATCCGCCCTACGAGAATCACTCCTGATCCGCACAATGAGAATCACTCCTGATCCACCCTATGAGAATCACTTCTAATTCGCACATGAGAATCACTCCTGATCTACCCTATGAGAATCACTCCTGATCCACCCTATGAGAATCACTCCTGATCCACCCTATGAGAATCACTTCTAATCCGCACATGAGAATCACTCCTGATCCACCCCATAAGAATCACTCCTGATCCGCACATGAGAATCACTCCTGATCCGCACCATGAGAATCACTCCTGATCCGCACATGAGAATCACTCCTGATCCGCACAATGAGAATCACTCCTGATCCGCCCTACGAGAATCACTCCTGATCCGCACAATGAGAATCACTCCTGATCCGCCCTACGAGAATCACTCCTGATCCGCACATGAGAATCACTCCTGATCCGCACCATGAGAATCACTCCTGATCCGCACATGAGAATCACTCCTGATCCGCACAATGAGAATCACTCCTGATCCGCCCTACGAGAATCACTCCTGATCCGCACAATAAGAATCACTCCTGATCCGCCCTACGAGAATCACTCCTGATCCGCACATGAGAATCACTCCTGATCCGCACATGAGAATCACTCCTGATCCGCACAATGAGAATCACTCCTGATCCGCACAATGAGAATCACTCCTGATCCGCACAATGAGAATCACTCCTGATCCGCACATGAGAATCACTCCTGATCCGCACAATGAGAATCACTCCTGATCCGCACAATGAGAATCACTCCTGATCCGCACAATGAGAATCACTCCTGATCCGCACAATGAGAATCACTCCTGATCCGCACAATGAGAATCACTCCTGATCCGCACATGAGAATCACTCCTGATCCGCACAATGAGAATCACTCCTGATCCGCACATGAGAATCACTCCTGATCCGCACAATGAGAATCACTCCTGATCCGCCCTACGAGAATCACTCCTGATCCGCACAATGAGAATCACTCCTGATCCGCCCTACGAGAATCACTCCTGATCCGCACATGAGAATCACTCCTGATCCGCACATGAGAATCACTCCTGATCCGCACCATGAGAATCACTCCTGATCCGCACAATGAGAATCACTCCTGATCCGCACAATGAGAATCACTCCTGATCCGCACATGAGAATCACTCCTGATCCGCACAATGAGAATCACTCCTGATCCGCACAATGAGAATCACTCCTGATCCGCACAATGAGAATCACTCCTGATCCGCACAATGAGAATCACTCCTGATCCGCACAAAGAGAATCACTCCTGATCCGCACATGAGAATCACTCCTGATCCGCACATGAGAATCACTCCTGATCCGCACAATGAGAATCACTCCTGATCCGCACAATGAGAATCACTTCTGATCCGCACATGAGAATCACTCCTGATCTGCACAATGAGAATCACTCCTGATCCGCACATGAGAATCACTCCTGATCCGCACATGAGAATCACTCCTGATCCGCACATGAGAATCGCTCCTGATCCGCACATGAGAATCACTCCTAATCCGCACATGAGAATCACTCCTGATCCGCACATGAGAATCACTCCTGATCCACCCTATGAGAATCACTCCTGATCCGCACAATGAGAATTACTCCTAATCCGTCGGTGAGAATTGTTTTGTCCACAATGGCCTGTTCTTTTTCACAAAGCTCCACCTTGTTTCGAAGCTGAAACAACTAAATAAAAAAGAATGATAAACCAAATACCAGATAAACATCAACAGAGGTAAATTATAGAAACAGCCATCACGGCAACAATTGTAAAGCACTCCAATTCCGATAAAACGGTTCTGACTATTAACATTCTCGTATGTCGATGAGTTTCACTTCTTGTTGTCGCTCGGTTCAGCGTCACCAGCAGCGGCCGAGTCAGGCTGGTAGCCGGAGTTGTTGAAGTAACTGTACGGAGGCGGCTGAGGCTCCGGCGCCTGCGGCTGTGGCGGCACGGAGTTCGGGTAGGAGACTGGAGGAGGCGGCGGCTGCATCGGGTACGAGCCCGAAGGCGGAGGTGGTGGCGAAGTAGCCTGCGTCGGATACGAGCCCGGAGGCGGCGGCGGATTGGCTGCGACGGTCGACACGCCGACAGGCATCTGACGCCGGCGCTCCATCATTCGAACGGCGCGCATTCGAAAAAATACGCGGAAACCGATGGCCGAGCCGGCCACCACAAGGCCGAAAACGAAGAAAGCCGGCCAGAAGCTGCTGAACCGAAGTATCCATGCGGTTGGGTTGTCGCTCGTCCGCTGTCCGATATAGACTGAGATTAGCTGGGGATTGTAATACTTGGCCGGTCGGCCGACATTTGGAGCGGAGCACAGCTGGGCAAAGCGGGAGTCGCAGCTGGCTCGATAAAACGAGCCGCTGCGGTAGAAGACGCATTCGCAGCTGCTGGACCACGAGCAGTACGATGATGACTTCGATACCTTGGACAGCCTGCGGTGGGGTTTGGTGCGATCTCCCAGTTTGAATGTGACTATTACAGTTGCACTGATTCATATGGTGAGCTTACATGTATGCCTGTTTGCACTAAAATACAGATGGCTAAAATAACAAATCTTTGCAGGAACGGCTGTGGGCTTCCTGGCGCAATGGGCGCCCATTCTGCTGACTCCCGGGGCACATATGAGCGTAATAGCAGCAATTAGTAACATTAGTAGCTTGCTATCTGGGGGGGGTAGCTATCTAGGGATTCTTTCTATCCAGGGATGCTTGCTGTCTGAGGGACGCTTTCTATTAGGGATTCTTTCTATCCAAGGATGCTTGCTGTCTGAGGGACGCTTTCTATCTAGGGATTCTTGCTTTCTGGGGGTGTTTGCTATTTGGGAGGAATGCCTGCTATCTTTGCAAAGGCTTTATTTTGTTGTTTCGTTTTGTTGCTTTTAGAAAAAAGAGATTCATAGCAAACAATTTTGTCCGTGACAATTTTACTCCAATAAGGCGTTTTTTAAAACTGAAAACTGAAGGACTTGGTTCTTAAGAAAATGTGCTTTTTGAAAGGATTTGCATAAGTTTTGCTCCTTGCTTATTGGCCGCCCCAAAAGGGGCTTGTGTGCGAAAATTAGCCTGGGGGTTGCTGTGCGATTCACAGCCATGAGAGCCAACCCCAGGGCACAGGGGGTGTACATGCCTGACGATCGGGGCTACTGTACACCCTGTGTGAGCGTGTATATGAGTGCGTGTCTGCGTACAGTATCCACGCGTTTGTACTCTTGTGTGCTCAGGAGTTTTGGAACGATGGCGTCGAATAGGCCTGTTGGCAACAGGGTGCCCGCAGACCTCCTTCAATAGCTCAGCTTCTCATCCTCTTTACCATTTCATCTTAGTCTGATTCTATCTGTCATGTCCTACGAGTATTTAAATTGGACTCTGCACACATCAAAGACTTCTCTGTACCCGGCCATTTAAAACAATAACAGATCGAGACATTTGATGTAGTTTCCGTCACAGGAAAGCAGTGGCATATAAAGAAACGAAACTTCTACTTATGTTTGACAGAGGTGGCTGGAGAAAAAAAACACCTACGGCATATAGAAGGACTCGCCATTGAGAAAGTACAACTTGGTACTCTTGGAGCTGTACTCCATGACGCCGACCCAGTAGGGCCTGCTATCGGCAACCAGAGCCTCCAGGGTGCCTGCGCTTGTAAAGTCGATGGCGAGGTTCGCCTGCAGCATGCGGCACAGCTCAAACGCCTGGTCGAAGGTGACCAAATCGTTCTTTGCCGGGTTTCCGTAGCAGACGGAGCCGCTGCTGCGCCATCCGTACGGGCAGTCGCCGCTAAAGATTGGCGCCACGGACAGCAGCGCCGAAGACTCCATCGAAGGCGGAGCATCGGAGACCAGACGAGCCTCGAACCAGCTGCCGGATCGAACAATAAGATGCCGACAGCCAACTGTTGACGTAGAAAAATTTGTCACCTTCAAAATCTGCGAATGGGTGGCGTTCCTGATGGTTAGCGAGTTCGATCCGTACAGCTGAAGGCTGTCAATAGCGACTGAGAAGCCGGTGCTGCTGCGGGTGGCGCTGAAGTTCAATGCGTGAACGAAGCTGGAGCAGCCGCTTGTGGCATTGACAGTCAGCTGGGCTGATGTGTGAGAGGAGATTCTCAGCTGTTGATAGCTCTGGCAGCGGGTGGCAGTCGCCGTGGCAACGATGCTGAGCGCCGTTGCCAGTAGCAACGGGAACGCGACCGGCCCGAGTAAAGAGGGTGACAGAAAATGAAGCATTGAAAGCAAATGAAAGTATAAAAATCCGAATTTATTGATTTTTGAGCAGCCATATATCTAAGCTATGCCGAGACACATCTACTCTCGATCACCTAACTGTATCCCTGACGAAGCAAAGTCGGAAGGCATACAAAATTACCAAAATTAACTGTGACGAATATATTTGTCTTCACACAGAGTTAGATGCAAATAGTTTTGAGAAATAGAAAAACAAACCATAAATATTGTTTGAAAAAATTTGTCAGGTAGAAAGATTTGATTAAACAAAAATACGCTTACACAATAAGTGCGGTGAAAAATGGCAATTTAATATCACAGTTTGCGGAAGAATTCGCTGTACGTGTGTAAATGTTTTTTAAAAATTAATTTTTTTTATAAAAATGCCTGCTATCTATATATACTACTGGCCAGGCTATCTAACATATTTAAAGAGAAATAAGGCATTTTCGCACAAAAGTAGAAAAAATACGTTGCATAAAAGGCTGTTAGACACACTCTAAATAGGACCGTTAATATGAGGCAATACGTGCGTTGCAAAAAAATCTTTTTTTTCAGCGTATAAAGTAAAAGTTCATAATATTTCATAGTTATACAATTATTTCAAAAAAACCTTCGGACACTACAAGACTGACCCTTTCGGACACTGCAAGACTGACCCCTTCGGACACTACAAGACTGACCCCTTCGGACACTACAAGACTGACCATTTCGGACACTACAAGACTGACCATTTCGGACACTACAAGACTGACCATTTCGGACACTACAAGACTGACCATTTCGGACACTACAAGACTGACCATTTCGGACACTACAAGACTGACCATTTCGGACACTGCAAGACTGACATATTCTGACACTACAAGACTGACCCATTCGGACACTACAAGACTGATCCATTCGGACACTACAAGACTGATCCATTCGGACACTACAAGACTGATCCATTCGGACACTACAAGACTGACCCATTCGGACACTACAAGACTGATCTATTCGGACACTACAAGACTGATCCATTCGGACACTACAAGACTGATCCATTCGGACACTACAAGACTGACCCCTTCGGACACTACAAGACTGACCCCTTCGGACACTACAAGACTGACCATTTCGGACACTACAAGACTGACCATTTCGGACACTACAAGACTGACCCCTTCGGACACTACAAGACTGACCATTTCGGACACTACAAGACTGACCATTTCGGACACTACAAGACTGACCCCTTCGGACACTACAAGACTGACCATTTCGGACACCCGACACTGACCTTTTCAGGCATTCAGAATAACAATAATTTTAAGAACACAGCCAATCACATCTAAACCGCAGAAAGCCATCCAAAGATCGATGAGCACTCAACAACCGACCAAATTCTAAGCTTTGTCGTAGGCTGGCGGTGGATCCGAAGGCATCCTGTTGTAGGCGGGCGGTTTCGGCTCCATAGAAACGGCGCCCGGCTCGTTAGCGCCAATGCCAGGGCTGTAGGCGCCGAGGCCGTAGGATCCGGCTGGCTGGGTCGGATAGCTGCCGGGCGGCGCCGTGCAATGCGAGTTGGCTGGCGCCGGCGCCACCGGCTGAGCGGCGCCGTCAGCGGTCATGGCGTAGTTGGCGGCAACAGGGGCACCAGACCGGGAATTGGCAACGGCTCGGCGGTACCAGAGGTATCGAATGCCAAAGCCGATCCCAGTTAAAGCGGCTGCAACAGCCAGCCCAATAATCCAGTAGTAGTTGAACGTGAAGCTGGCATCGCCGATTCCCAGGCTTTTGTCCAGCGTGCTCAAATTGTAGAATTTCGCATCCCCGCCGGGCCGGCTGCTGCACAGGTAGCGCAGCATCTGAGCGCAATAATTCCGATAGAACGAGCCCGCGCTAAAGTACACACAGCGGCAGTTCCCGCCAAAGCAGGTGTACGTACTCGAACCCTTGAACGTTATGGAGCTGCTGGATCTGAAATTATTGGGTTTGCAGGATGGTGTGAGCTGCAATATGGAAGATTATTCGCTGCGGGCCACCCTGGTGCAACGCCTTCCTTCGGAGACATCGTCTTATCAGCCAGCGCTGACGGCGATTCTGCCCGTTCCGCTGACTCCTGAGCACAAAACAAGCGCACCAATACTGAACGCAGCCACGCACTCACACACGCGCTTCCACAGGGTGTACAATAGCCCTGACTTCCCAATCGTCAGGCATGAACACTCTCTGTGCCTTGGGGATTGAACCTCATGACTGTGAATCGTATTTTCACGCACAAGCACTTGCAACACAAAACGCCCAGTAGACGTCACTAAACTCCGGATAAAAACCTGCTGGTTTGTAGCACAGAAGCTGAAGCAACCCATCCATTGTAGAAGCTGTCACTATCCAGGAAAAACAGAAGCTGAAGCAACCCACCCATTGTAGAAGCTGTCACTATCCAGGAAAAACAGAAGCTGAAGCAACCCACCCATTGTAGAAGCTGTCACTATCCAGGAAAAACAGAAGCTGAAGCAACCCACCCATAGTAGAAGCTGTCACTATCCAGGAAAAACAGAAGCTGAAGCAACCCACCCATAGTAGAAGCTGTCACTATCCAGGAAAAACAGAAGCTGAAGCAACCCACCCATAGTAGAAGCTGTCACTATCCAGGAAAAACAGAAGCTGAAGCAACCCACCCATAGTAGAAGCTGTCACTATCCAGGAAAAACAGAAGCTGAAGCAACCCACCCATAGTAGAAGCTGTCACTATCCAGGAAAAACAGAAGCTGAAGCAACCCACCCATAGTAGAAGCTGTCACTATCCAGGAAAAACAGAAGCTGAAGCAACCCACCCATAGTAGAAGCTGTCACTATCCAGGAAAAACACGCCTTTGGAGGTGTCGGCCACACCAACCCAGGTATCTTGACCTGTCGGCCAGGTCGTCGTGCTGGCCAGACCCAGTACGTCGGCTGTTGAAGAGACAAAGCCCAGCGCCAAATTGGCGCGCACGTAACGGCAACCAACGGCAGCGTTGGTGAAAGTGGCCCGCGAGTTATTTGGATGCGCGGCGCCGTAGCAGAGACCGTCTCTGTACAACCAGCCAGCCGGACAGGCGCCAGTCTTGACCAGTTCAACGTCCAGCACGATGCTGTCGGGGTAATAAGAAAACGAAGAAGATAACGCACGGGTGAAAAGCTTAACGTAAAATTTGTTGCTAGGGGTGGCAAATGCCCGATAGTCAGTTTGATTATCCGTGGTAACCAAGGCCAACGGAGCCGAGCCGAACTCGGGCCCGATGCTGAATACGGACAAGCGTTTAGACAGGCTGCTGCTGAGGCGCACGTAAAAGTACATCCCGCCGACGCCGTGGAACTCGGCGTGGCAATAGCTAATGTTGACCAGGTTCAGCTCCACGCTAAATCTGGTGGTGCCGTTGTAGGCTGAAGAGTTGATGCTCACTATGGCCGGTCTGCCTGTTCTGTGGGTGCAGCCGTAGCGGTCAACAGCCTGGCTGAGCAATGGAACGGCTAGGAGCAGCGAGGACAAAACAAAAATAAGAAACTGCAGCTGCCGGTGACACATCGCGCTGTTCAGGCATGCATCGAATGAGTTGGTTGGCTTGGGGTTTCAGAAATCCATCACACACTCAAACACACGCTCACACAGGGTGCACACAGTGGCCCGGACTTTCTGATCGTCAGGCATGTGCACTCTCTGTGCCTTGGAGGTTGAACCTCATGACTGGGAATCCCACAATCCTATATATCCTAGTATCAGCAAAGTATAAAAATAGCAAATAGACAAGTTGTAATGCAAAAGCATTAAGTTATTTTTCCCATTTTATTGATAGACGATAAATATGTCTTTGTAGAAATGATATTCAGGATATCAGCAGTGCAGGCTCTCATCAAAATGCTATTGAGAAAAAAAGCAAAGCGATTGACGAGGCCTAATTATTAAAATTTAACGGATTGTATAAAGCATATAAACTGTATGTCATGTGAGAAGGTGCAAACAGGTGAGAGGATATAACAGGTGAGAGGATAGAACAGGTGAGAGGATAGAACAGGTGAGAGGATAGAACAGGTGAGAGGGTACAACAGGTGAGAGGGTAGAACAGGTGAGAGGGTAGAACAGGTGAGAGGATAGAACAGGTGAGAGGATAGAACAGGTGAGAGGATAGAACAGGTGAGAGGGTACAACAGGTGAGAGGGTAGAACAGGTGAGAGGGTAGAACAGGTGAGATGATAAGACAGGTGAGAGGGTAGAACAGGTGAGATGATAAGACAGGTGAGAGGGTAGAACAGGTGAGAGGATAAAACAGGTGAGAGGATAGAACAGGTGAGAGGATATAACAGGTGAGAGGATAGAACAGGTGAGAGGATATAACAGGTGAGAGGGTAGAACAGGTGAGAGGATATAACAGGTGAGAGGATAGAACAGGTGAGAGGATAGAACAGGTGAGAGGATAGAACAGGTGAGAGGATAGAACAGGTGAGAGGATATAACAGGTGAGATGATAGGATAGGTGAGATGATAGGACAGGTGAGATGATAGGACAGGTGAGATGATAGGACAGGTGAGATGATAGGACAGGTGAGATGATAGGACAGGTGAGATGATAGAACAGGTGAGATGCAGGAGTGAGAGAAATACCCGGGCTACGTAATAAGAGAGAACCAGAGATCACTACATAAAATTATACAAATCAACAATTAATATGAAAAAACTGCAAATATTTTTGTAGACGAAAATAAAAACAAGAATGGCGGCTAACTAAGATATAAAAGGCACAAGACAAAGAGTTAAGATTTTTGTTTGCCAGAAAAATACACAATGGAATACTTAAAACATTTGATCAAGTTCAGTTAAATATAAAAGCTACTTCCAGATCGAAGACAGCAGAGAAAGTTGACACGGGTGTTAATGCTATGAAGCAATAAACCATAGCAGAGCTGTTGGCTATCTACTGTCTTAAGAATGAGCATTGAGGGATTAAAAAGTAAATAGAAAAATAAAGATTTCGTATTTGATTAGGGAAAATATAACAATGCAATGCTTGATAATCTACACGTGTCCAGCCTCATGGACTGATTAGTTACAGCATGTTAATCTACCATCTACCTAACTTTATCGACTTGCTTTGTTGTATTATACACGTCGTACCTATCAATATCATCTAGCCTCTTTTTCTGTCTACCAATCTGTCTACCGATCTATCAATCTGTCTACCTGTCTGTCTAACTAGCTGTCTACCTGTCTACTACCAACCTGTCTACTTATCTGTCTACCTATCTGTCTACTAATATGTCTACCAATATGTCTACCTACATGTCTACCTGTCTACTAATCTGTCTACCTGTCTACTAATCTGTCTACCTGTCTACTAATCTGTCTACCTAACTGTCTACCAATCTGTCTACCTACCTGTCTACCTGTCTACCTATCGGTCTACCTATCTGTCTACCTATCTGTCTCCCTGTCTACTTATCGGTCTACTTATCTGTCTAACTATCTACCAATCTCCTATCTACCAATCTCCTATCTACCAATCTCCTATCTACCAATCTTCTACCAATCTCCTATCTACCAATCTCCTATCTACCAACTTCCTACCTGCCCAACTGGCTATCATAGGCAGAGGCAGTGCATTCAGGCCAGCCAAGTCAGTCGAATTTCTGCACTCCTTTCCAATTAGCTGCCTGCTGGAAGTGCCCAGCGCCGTAAATCTCCTCAGGGGTAGGAGCCGAAGGAACGGCAGCCCCGGTGGACACAGCTTCGTTGTAGCTCGGCGGTTGCTCGTCGCAGTTGCCACCGTAATTGTATGACGGCGGCGCCAGCGGCTCCGGGTACAAGCTGTTGGAAATGACATCCGTTGTCGAGAAGCGTGGGCCATTGGCGGCGGAAATGGACCGCCGGATGGTCAGTTTCTGCTTGATCTTCGTGCCGACAGCCACCGACATAACGAAAACAAAAATGACTGCAAACACGACACCGACAATCCAGGCCCGACTGGTCTTGTCCTCATCCTCAGAGAACAGCGAATAGAATTTGGAATCTCCGCCAACGGCGCAGCTGCATAGGTAGCTTTGCTTAGTTGAGCAGCTCTGCCGGTGGAATAAAGCAGTGCTCAGCTCTGTGTAGTGCACGCAACGACACTTGGACGAGTCACTGGTGCAGGACTTCTTAACGCTGGAGCTGCAAAGGTTAGAGCGGATTTTGTTAGAATAGGGGTCCAGGTGGCTATCAGAGGTTTACGGTGGATATCAGCATGTCACACCGGTTGGATATCAGCATGTCACACCGGTTGGATATCAGCATGTCACACCGGTTGGATATCAGCATGTCACACCGGTTGGATATCAGCATGTCACACCGGTTGGATATCAGCATGGCACACCGGTTGGATATCAGCATGGCACACTAGTGTACATCAGCATGACACACTAGTGTACATCAGCATGGCACACAAGTGTACATCAGCATGGCACACTAGTGTACATCAGCATGGCACACTAGTGTACATCAGCATGGCGCACTAGTGTACATCAGCATGTCACACTAGTGTACATCAGCATGGCACACTAGTGTACATCAGCATGGCACACTAGTGTACATCAGCATGGCACACTAGTGTACATCAGCATGGCACACTAGTGTACATCAGCATGGCACACTAGTGTACATCAGCACGGCAGTGAAGCCACCAGCTTACCTGATAAATATGGTATTGTTCAAGAAGTACACAGCCTCGGGTTTGCTCTTCCAGGCGGCGCCAACCCAGACAGGCCGGCCGTCAGTCCAGCCGGCAAGTTGCAGAGCAGCGCCCAGAGTCCTGGTGACGTCAGCGAATCCCATAGCCAGATTGGCTTGCACGTAACGACACGCGACAATGGCGGTGGAAAAGCTAGCAGCTGTGCTGTTCAATGAGGCGGGGCCGTAGCACCTGCCCGAGTGGAGAACCCATCCGTCCGGGCACGCGGTGACCAGGTGCACATTCAGCAGGACGCTGTCAACGGTGGACCGGCTGGAGAACAGTCTGCTCAGCGAGGCGTACAGCCGGTTGGACTTTGTTGCGAACGATTGGTAACGAGACTGACTGCTGGAGGAAATCGTGGCGACCCTGGATCCCGGATAGTCGGATTGGATCCTTAGTCGAGAGTAGCGAGACTCCATGGTGCTGGCTAGGCTAACGTAGAAATAGCCGCTAGAACTGGCGGAGCTCACAAGCAGAATGTGGCACAGACTGTCCGTGCTGTCTATGCTAAGTCTGACGCTAAACCGCGAAGAGTTCACTGCCACAACAGTCGGTGTGGAGTTGGTCGTGCAGTTAAATGTCTGGCCCGACGCGACGGCGGCGGCAGCCAGAATTGAAGCCGATGCTAAAAGTGCAGGCACAGCTTTGATGGCGGAGTTCGGCGACATTGCGCATTAGTCAGGCATAAATTAAGAAACCGGTTGCAGGTAGATTCAGTAATTACTGAAATTAGGCAGTATCATTGACAGCTTCTGATCGAAAACTCTAGCTAGGTTACAGGGTGACCGCAACTGGGTCTGTAGCTGGGTCTGCAACTGGGTCTGCAACTGGGTCTGCAACTGGGTCTGCAATTCTGGGTCTGCAATTCTGGGTCTGCAACTGGGTCTGTAGCTGGGTCTGCAACTGGGTCTGCAATTCTGGGTCTGCAACTGGGTCTGTAGCTGGGTCTGCAACTGGGTCTGCAATTCTGGGTCTGCAACTGGGTCTGTAGCTGGGTCTGCAACTGGGTCTGCAATTCTGGGTCTGCAACTGGGTCTGTAGCTGGGTCTGCAACTGGGTCTGCAATTCTGGGTCTGCAATTCTGGGTCTGCAACTGGGTCTGTAGCTGGGTCTGCAACTGGGTCTGCAATTCTGGGTCTGCAACTGGGTCTGTAGCTGGGTCTGCAGCTGGGTCTGTAAGCTGGGTCTGTAGCTGGGTCTGCAACTGGGTCTGCAACTGGGTCTGTAGCTGGGTCTGCAACTGGGTCTGTAGCTGGGTCTGCAATTCTGGGTCTGCAACTGGGTCTGCAACTGGGACTGCAACTGGGTCTGTAGCTGGGTCTGCAACTGGGTCTGTAGCTGGGTCTGCAACTGGGTCTGTAGCTAGGTCTGCAACTGGGTCTGTAGCTGGGTCTGCAACTGGGTCTGCAACTGGGTCTGTAGCTAGGTCTGCAACTGGGTCTGTAGCTGGGTCTGCAACTGGGTCTGCAACTGGGTCTGTAGCTAGGTCTGCAACTGGGTCTGTAGCTGGGTCTGCAACTGGGTCTGCAACTGGGTCTTTGCTCCCTGGTTTAAATATGAAACAAAGCTGCACTGAAAAAAATCACAGCGTTATATTTTTTATCACAAAATATGAGCTAAGAAAGGAATTTTTAAATGAAGACGGTAAATGATAGTGGATACATAAATTGTATAATAGTTTACAGACACAAAATGGTGTAAGATTCCTGAATAAATGTTCAGATGCAGTGGATATATAGGATGAAATTTACTATATTAATGTGCACCAATAATCGTTAATTAATTTTTCCCATCTTAAACAACAGCGTAAAAGTTAAAATAGATCAAATTAAAAATAATTTACGAATATTCAGTTAGCTGTTTCATGAAAAAAGTTTCGACAAAAAGTAATGCAGATAAGCCACTTTATCAGCAACAACATAACTGACATTAGGAGGACATTATAAAAAACCACTTGCATGTACAAAAAGCAATACAAAAGCAAGGAATATTGTGCCTTTTATCTGCTTTCGGGTGTACGTAATCCATCCTGTTCTTTCACTTGGGAAATAGATTAGCAATCTATCCTTTTGTTTTACTTGGGAAATAGATTAGCAATCCATTCTGTTCTTTTACTTGGGAAATAGATTAGCAATCCATCCTGTTCTTTCACTTGGGAAATAGATTAGCAATCTATCCTTTTGTTTTACTTGGGAAATAGATTAGCAATCCATTCTGTTCTTTTACTTGGGAAATAGATTAGCAATCCATTCTGTTCTTTCACTTGGGAAATAGATTAGCAATCTATCCTTTTGTTTTACTTGGGAAATAGATTAGCAATCCATCTTGTTCTGTCACTTGGGAAATAGATTAGCAATCTATCCTTTTGTTTTACTTGGGAAATAGATTAGCAATCCATCTTGTTCTGTCACTTGGGAAATAGATTAGCAATCCATCCTTTTGTTTTACTTGGGAAATAGATTAGCAATCCATCCTTTTGTTTCACTTGGGAAATAGATTAGCAATCCATCCCGTTCTGTCATTTGGGAAATAGATTAGCAATCCATTCTGTTCTGTCACTTGGTAAATAGATTAGCAATCCATTCTGTTCTGTCACTTGGGAAATAGATTAGCAATCCATCCTGTTCTTTCACTTGGGAAATAGATTAGCAATCCATTCTGTTCTGTCACTTGGGAAATAGATTAGCAATCCATTCTGTTCTGTCACTTGGGAAATAGATTAGCAATCCATTCTGTTCTTTCACTTGGGAAATAGATTAGCAATCTATCCTTTTGTTTTACTTGGGAAATAGATTAGCAATCCATCTTGTTCTGTCACTTGGGAAATAGATTAGCAATCCATCCTTTTGTTTTACTTGGGAAATAGATTAGCAATCCATCCTTTTGTTTCACTTGGGAAATAGATTAGCAATCCATCCCGTTCTGTCATTTGGGAAATAGATTAGCAATCCATTCTGTTCTGTCACTTGGTAAATAGATTAGCAATCCATTCTGTTCTGTCACTTGGGAAATAGATTAGCAATCCATTCTGTTCTTTCACTTGGGAAATAGATTAGCAATCCATTCTGTTCTGTCACTTGGGAAATAGATTAGCAATCCATTCTGTTCTGTCACTTGGGAAATAGATTAGCAATCCATCCTGTTCTTTCACTTGGGAAATAGATTAGCAATCCATCCTTTTGTTTTACTTGGGAAATAGATTAGCAATCCATTCTTTTCTGTCACTTGGGAAATAGATTAGCAATCCATTCTGTTCTGTCACTTGGGAAATAGATTAGCAATCCATTCTGTTCTGTCACTTGGGAAATAGATTAGCAATCCATTCTTTTCTGTCACTTGGGAAATAGATTAGCAATCCATTCTGTTCTGTCACTTGGGAAATAGATTAGCAATCCATCCTGTTCTTTCACTTGGTAAATAGATTAGCAATCCATCCTTTTGTTTTACTTGGGAAATAGATTAGCAATCCATTCTTTTCTGTCACTTGGGAAATAGATTAGCAATCTATTCTGTTCTGTCACTTGGTAAATAGATTAGCAATCCATTTTGTTCTGTCACTTGGGAAATAGATTAGCAATCCATTCTGTTCTGTCACTTGGTAAATAGATTAGCAATCCATTCTGTTCTGTCACTTGGGAAATAGATTAGCAATCCATCCTGTTCTTTCACTTGGGAAATAGATTAGCAATCCATCCTTTTGTTTTACTTGGGAAATAGATTAGCAATCCATTCTGTTCTGTCACTTGGGAAATAGATTAGCAATCCATTCTGTTCTGTCACTTGGGAAATAGATTAGCAATCCATTCTGTTCTGTCACTTGGGAAATAGATTAGCAATCCATTCTTTTCTGTCACTTGGGAAATAGATTAGCAATCCATCCTGTTCTTTCACTTGGGAAATAGATTAGCAATCCATCCTTTTGTTTTACTTGGGAAATAGATTAGCAATCCATTCTTTTCTGTCACTTGGGAAATAGATTAGCAATCCATTCTGTTCTGTCACTTGGGAAATAGATTAGCAATCCATTCTGTTCTGTCACTTGGGAAATAGATTAGCAATCCATTCTGTTCTGTCACTTGGGAAATAGATTAGCAATCCATCCTGTTCTTTCACTTGGGAAATAGATTAGCAATCCATCCTTTTGTTTCACTTGGGAAATAGATTAGCAATCCATTCTTTTCTGTCACTTGGGAAATAGATTAGCAATCCATTCTGTTCTGTCACTTGGGAAATAGATTAGCAATCCATTCTGTTCTGTCACTTGGGAAATAGATTAGCAATCCATTCTGTTCTGTCACTTGGGAAATAGATTAGCAATCCATTCTTTTCTGTCACTTGGGAAATAGATTAGCAATCCATTCTGTTCTGTCACTTGGGAAATAGATTAGCAATCCATCCTGTTCTGTCACTTGGGAAATAGATTAGCAATCCATTCTGTTCTGTCACTTGGGAAATAGATTAGCAATCCATTCTTTTCTGTCACTTGGGAAATAGATTAGCAATCCATTCTGTTCTGTCACTTGGGAAATAGATTAGCAATCCATCCTGTTCTTTTACTTGGGAAATAGATTAGCAATCCATCCTTTTGTTTTACTTGGGAAATAGATTAGCAATCCATTCTGTTCTGTCACTTGGGAAATAGATTAGCAATCCATCCTTTTGTTTCACTTGGGAAATAGATTAGCAATCCATCCTTTTGTTTCACTTGGGAAATAGATTAGCAATCCATTCTGTTCTGTCACTTGGGAAATAGATTAGCAATCCATTCTGTTCTGTCACTTGGGAAATAGATTAGCAATCCATTCTGTTCTGTCACTTGGGAAATAGATTAGCAATCCATTCTGTTCTGTCACTTGGGAAATAGATTAGCAATCCATTCTGTTCTGTCACTTGGGAAATAGATTAGCAATCCATACTGTTCTGTCACTTGGGAAATAGATTAGCAATCCATTCTTTTCTGTCACTTGGGAAATAGATTAGCAATCCATCCTGTTCTTTTACTTGGGAAATAGATTAGCAATCCATCCTTTTGTTTTACTTGGGAAATAGATTAGCAATCCATTCTGTTCTGTCACTTGGGAAATAGATTAGCAATCCATTCTGTTCTTTCACTTGGGAAATAGATTAGCAATCCATCCTTTTGTTTTACTTGGGAAATAGATTAGCAATCCATTCTTTTCTGTCACTTGGGAAATAGATTAGCAATCCATTCTGTTCTGTCACTTGGGAAATAGATTAGCAATCCATTCTGTTCTGTCACTTGGGAAATAGATTAGCAATCCATTCTGTTCTGTCACTTGGGAAATAGATTAGCAATCCATTCTTTTCTGTCACTTGGGAAATAGATTAGCAATCCATTCTGTTCTGTCACTTGGGAAATAGATTAGCAATCCATCCTGTTCTGTCACTTGGGAAATAGATTAGCAATCCATTCTGTTCTGTCACTTGGGAAATAGATTAGCAATCCATTCTGTTCTGTCACTTGGGAAATAGATTAGCAATCCATTCTGTTCTGTCACTTGGGAAATAGATTAGCAATCCATCCTGTTCTTTTACTTGGGAAATAGATTAGCAATCCATTCTTTTCTGTCACTTGGGAAATAGATTAGCAATCCATCCTGTTCTTTCACTTGGGAAATAGATTAGCAATCCATCCTGTTCTTTTACTTGGGAAATAGATTAGCAATCCATCCTTTTGTTTTACTTGGGAAATAGATTAGCAATCCATTCTGTTCTGTCACTTGGGAAATAGATTAGCAATCCATCCTTTTGTTTCACTTGGGAAATAGATTAGCAATCCATTCTGTTCTGTCACTTGGGAAATAGATTAGCAATCCATTCTGTTCTGTCACTTGGGAAATAGATTAGCAATCCATTCTGTTCTGTCACTTGGGAAATAGATTAGCAATCCATTCTGTTCTGTCACTTGGGAAATAGATTAGCAATCCATTCTGTTCTGTCACTTGGGAAATAGATTAGCAATCCATTCTGTTCTGTCACTTGGGAAATAGATTAGCAATCCATTCTGTTCTGTCACTTGGGAAATAGATTAGCAATCCATTCTTTTCTGTCACTTGGGAAATAGATTAGCAATCCATTCTGTTCTGTCACTTGGGAAATAGATTAGCAATCCATCCTGTTCTGTCACTTGGGAAATAGATTAGCAATCCATTCTGTTCTGTCACTTGGGAAATAGATTAGCAATCCATCATGTTTTGTCACTTGGGAAATAGATTAGCAATCCATTCTGTTCTTTCACTCGGGAAATAGATTAGCAATCCATTCTGTTTTGTCACTTGGAAAATAGATTAGTAATCCATCCTCTTGGGAAATAGATTAGCAATCCATTCTGTTTTGTCACTTGGAAAATAGATTAGCAATCCATCCTCTTGGAAAATAGATTAGCAATCCATCCTCTTGGAAAATAGATTAGCAATCCATCCTCTTGGGAAATAGATTAGCAATCCATCCTCTTGGGAAATAGATTAGCAATCCATCCTCTTGGGAAATAGATTAGCAATCCATCCTCTTGGGAAATAGATTAGCAATCCATCCCGTGTCCTCCTCATGGAGATCAAGCTTCATCGCTTATTAGTTTGCATCAGAGAATTAGACAAATATGAATTGTGAGTCATGTCAATGATTGTTGTGAATTTTTACACTCATTCAGTTAAACGGGTTCATACTTCAAAAGTGCCGCCTAGTTGTTGCCTTCGGGCGGCGGCATCGGCTGATTTGGCATCCCAGCGGCAGCTTCATACGGCGGCGGCTTGTCGCCGACGTCGGCATCGGTTGGAGCGCTGGCGGCAGTGCCGGGCGGCGGCATGTACCAGGCATTGTAGGCCGGCGGCATCGGCGCTCCCGCGGCGGCGGGATTCGGATAGTTAAAAGACGAATTGTCGTAGGCGGCCGGCTGCTGCAGCGGCGGTGGCGGCGGGTGCTGCTGCTGCACCGGGTAGCTGCCGGGCGGTGCCGGCGGCAGGTCGCTACGAGTTCCAGCGCCAGTTCCGGCCGTTTCGCGCCGTCGCTGAGCTGCCACAGCCCGATGGTAGAACGCCATCCGGGTGCCGAACACGGCGAGCACGGTGAGGCCGCCGATGATCAGGCCGATGGACCAGTAGGGAAACGAGAAAAAACTGCTCGAAGACTTTTTGCTACTCAGAGTCCGGTCAAGCGTAGTGAGGTTGTGGAATTCGCTCTCTCCGCCGATGCTGCTGCTGCACAAGTAGCGAAGATACTTCCAGCAGTTCTCGCGGTAGTACGAGTTGAATCTGTAGATCACGCAGCGGCAGCTGCCAGTTGAACAGCCGGAGCTACTGGAGCTTGAGCTGTAGAACTTGAGACTACCGCTAGAGCTGAAAAATCGGGAGCAGAGGGAGGGAGTGAGTAATAAATGTTCAGTATAGGAGCTTAGGCATTAACTACGATGCAACTAGCAATAGAGTCAATTGGTAACAAATTGAGACAAGTAGCTTGATGTTAATTAGTTCACCTGATAAGAGAGTAAGACACTGTAGAGATAATTGATGTTAATTAGTTCACCTGATAAGAACGTAAGACACTGAGAAGATAATTGATGTTAATTAGTTCACCTGATAAGAGAGTAAAACACTGTAGAGATAATTGATGCTAATTAGTTCACCTGGTAAGAGCGTAAAGCACTATAGAGATAATTGATGTTAATTAGTTCACCTGATAAGAGAGTAAGACACTGTAGAGATAATTGATGCTAATTAGTTCACCTGGTAAAAGCGTAAGACACTATAGAGATAATTGATGTTAATTAGTTCACCTGATAAGAGAGTAAGACACTGTAGAGATAATTGATGCTAATTAGTTCACCTGGTAAAAGCGTAAGACACTATAGAGATAATTGATGTTAATTAGTTCACCTGATAAGAGGGTAAGACACTGTAGAGATAATTGATGCTAATTAGTTCACCTGGTAAAAGCGTAAGACACTGTAGAGATAACTGATGATAATTAGTTCACCCGATAAGAACGTAAGACAGGAAGCTGTTGTGCTCTGCTTACCTCACGAGAAACTTATTGGCGTCCAAAAAGTACACTCCAGACGAAGAGTCGGCGGCCCCAAGCCACACCTTTGTCAAGCTAGACCAGCCTGAACTCGAAGTTGCCGATTTAAGCGCGCTGCTGGAGTCAAAGCTCAAGGCTAAATTAGCTCGCACCTGGCGGCACGCGCCGAGGGCGGTATTAAAAGTGGTCCCTGATGCGTCGGGACGCGCAGAGCCGAAGCACTTATTGTTGTAGGAGACCCACCAGGATGGACAGCCGTGAACGGCCTCAATGTCTAGCATGATCAGCTCGTTGTAGAATGGAGACGGCAGGCTGCTGGACAAGATGGCGTACAGGCTGTTTCCAGGCGTGGCGAATGCCCGGTACACGGTATCATTGGAGGAAGTCAGGGAAGCAACGAACTCGCCTCCAGAGCCATGGTTGGTGCTCAGGCTGAGCCGCGTATACGTTGACTTCAGGCTGCCGTTGACCCGGATGTAATAATAGGCGGATGTTAGCAGGTTGTTGCGGATAAGCACGTGGCATGTTGGTACAGCTTCGCTGATTTCTAGTCGAAGGCCAAACTGGGTTTCCGTTGGAGTGAAGTAGGCAGGGCTGGACCCATCGCTGCAGTTGTACACGGGAAACGAGGCGCTTTGGCTAGAAACGCCTGGCAACAGAATCAGCGGCAGCAGAAGCAGCTGCAGCAGGAACACTGGATGCTCGAGGCGACACATTGCCGATTGAGGCTGAAGTGGCAAAAGAAGATTGTTGCATTTATTACAATTGATTGCTCATAAACCTAGGAGAGGCAGATTCAATGAGTTGAGGAAGAGCTGAGACTCTGAGAGGCACATTCAATGAGTTGAGGGGGAGCTGAGAGGCAGATTCAATGAGTTGAGGGGGAGCTGAGAGGCAGATTCAATGAGTTGAGGGGGAGCTGAGAGGCACATTCAATGAGTTGAGGGGGAGCTGAGAGGCAGATTCAATGAGTTGAGGGGGAGCTGAGAGGCACATTCAATGAGTTGAGGGGGAGCTGAGAGGCAGATTCAATGAGTTGAGGGGGAGCTGAGACTCTGAGAGGCAGATTCAATGAGTTGAGGGGGAGCTGAGAGGCACATTTAATGAGTTGAGGGGGAGCTGAGAGGCAGATTCAATGAGTTGAGGGGGAGCTGAGAGGCAGATTCAATGAGTTGAGGGGGAGCTGAGAGGCAGATTCAATGAGTTGAGGGGGAGCTGAGAGGCAGATTCAATGAGTTGAGGGGGAGCTGAGAGGCACATTCAATGAGTTGAGGGGGAGCTGAGAGGCACATTCAATGAGTTGAGGGGGAGCTGAGAGGCACATTTAATGAGTTGAGGGGGAGCTGAGAGGCACATTCAATGAGTTGAGGGGGAGCTGAGACTCTGAGAGGCAGATTCAATGAGTTGAGGGGGAGCTGAGAGGCACATTCAATGAGTTGAGGGGGAGCTGAGAGGCACATTCAATGAGTTGAGGGGGAGCTGAGAGGCAGATTCAATGAGTTGAGGGGGAGCTGAGAGGCAGATTCAATGAGTTGAGGGGGAGCTGAGAGGCAGATTCAATGAGTTGAGGGGGAGCTGAGAGGCAGATTCAATGAGTTGAGGGGGAGCTGAGAGGCAGATTCAATGAGTTGAGGGGGAGCTGAGAGGCAGATTCAATGAGTTGAGGGGGAGCTGAGAGGCAGATTCAATGAGTTGAGGGGGAGCTGAGAGGCAGATTCAATGAGTTGAGGGGGAGCTGAGAGGCAGATTCAATGAGTTGAGGGGGAGCTGAGAGGCAGATTCAATGAGTTGAGGGGGAGCTGAGAGGCACATTCAATGAGTGAGCTTCACAAGGAACTGAGAACAAAGAAAGAAAAACAAAAATTAACAAATAAATATACGGGTCTATCGCAATAAGCTTTACAAAGGCACATGAACAGACAATCTTTAGAGCCGCTGATCCCACTTTTACGGGTTTGAGAAAGAAAATAAGATTATGTTACAAAGATCTAAGATTAAACAGTACAATATAAACTGAGAACTTTTGATTTTTTGCAAAACATTTTTGCCAGAAAATTACGACTATTGGACGGATGAACTAGACACAGCAGCAGTAGACATTCGCAACAATGTACTTTATAAACTAAGAAAATGTAGTCTTTGTTAAATAAATACAAGAATACTTGTATCTGAAGGTGTGAAGGAAAAAATGTAAAAAAAATTACAGGTTACACAAAAACAATGCAAAGTATGCCAGAAATATTTGGCCACATAAAATAAGCGATCACAGCGAAGCAATGCATCGAGAGTCTGCAGACCAGGGAAATAGTTTAGTCTGTCAGGTAGCTGGTGCTGCTCCATAAGGGCCAGGAATTCCGCTCATTTCAACTAACAGATTAGCAAGATAGGCAACAAGCGATGCAACTTCGATGCCATCAGGCTTCGCTGGCGCCACCGTCGTCGCCAAAGGCGGCCAGAGCGGCAGCGTAGGACGGCGGAGGCTCCGGCTGGTTCGGGGAGTCCTCGACCGAGTCGGCTGATGCGGCGGTCAGCGCGGACGGACTCGGCGTGGCTGCGGCTGCCGCTTCAGCGTAGCTCGGAGGTCCTTCGTCATCATCTGGCGGAGCGTACAATTCAGCACCGGTGCCGGACTCTGCTGCATTGGTTTCCATGACAACCGAGTCCGAGTCTATTGAGTTCAAAATCTCCGACACCGCAGCCGCCACATCGTAGCTCGGCGGGCCGCCGTCGGCCGAATCGTCCACTGCGACGTCAATGTTTCCAGGATCCGTAGCAACGGTTGCCGTAGCAACTGACTCAGTCTGAGAGTTTGCCACATCTTCCAGATCGGGCGTGCCGCCATCGCGCACGCCGCTGGCAGCTCGAGAACGCGTGAATCGCAGACACCTGCGCAGCCGGGACCGAATTCGGCTCAGGCAGGTGCGCAGTCGCGAGGCCGGCCTGCTGGTGGGGCAGTCATTGTCTCGCGCGAAAAACAGCCCAAACAGGACAGCGCCAAAAAGACAGCCAAAGATTAACAGCCCGCAGCTGAAGCCGGAGCAAACTTTTTCGTCATCAGAGCCAAGAGATCCGTCCAACAAGTCATCGAGGCCGTCCAAGTCGTAAACCGGTCGGACTAAACAGTCAGCGCAGCCGCTGCACAGGTAGGGCAGCTTCTTGTCGCAGTCAGCCAAGAAGTATTCGCCCTTAGCAACAAACACGCAGCGGCAAGACCAGCGCGAACAGTTCATCGAGATGCCGTGGCTGAAGTCCCGAGACTCTTCCACCCTGCAGAGAAAAAGTTTCGATTCAATCGATTTAAAAAAGATCGCAAAAATGCTCATTAACTAGTAGAAGACTCACACAAGAGGCAGCCCGAGCTCCTTGGCACTGAGAAAGTACACCGAGTACTTGCTGGCTGCCGCCCCGATCCACACCGGCTGATCGGGTGGCCAGCCTGAGGCGGACAGGCCGCTCCTCAACTCACTGACGGACCCGAAGTCCATCGCCAGGTTGGCTCCCACGTGACGGCACCCAGTCACCGCCTCGTCGAACGACGCAAACGAGTTCTCTACAGACGCCGCACCGTAGCAGCTGCCGTTGCTGTAGAACCAGTTCCTGGGACACTTCGTCACCAGCTCGATGTCCAGCAGCACCTCATCTGATGAGCCCGCCAGAGATGGGCTGCTCAGGCTGGCATAGATGCTCCAATACTGCACTGCGAATGCTCGGTACAAGCCCTGGTTTTTGTGCGTCACCATGGCGACCTGCGAGCCGCCGAGCTGGCGAGTGCGCAGAATCAGCACTGAGGACTGATGGCGAAGCTGGCCGATCAGTCTGACATAGAAATGCCACCTGCTGGCTCCGGTGGCGCTGCCGACAAGCAGCGAGTGGCAGGAGCGGCTGCCGCCTGCGCCGCCGATGCTCAACCGCAGCTGCAGCGACTCGCCGGGCCGGATCGACCTCGGAGCTGGCGATCCTGCGGCTGCGTTGCTGCAGTTGAGCAGCGGCCCGCCGCCCGCCACCACCAGCGGCAGCAGCAGCGGCAGCAGCAACAGCAGCGACAGAGGCAGATTGGCTTGTGACTGAAAGCATAATTTACAGAATAATATTAGATGCCTTGGACTGAAGTGCCTACTACATATATATAGTAGAAGATTCGAGCCAGCGAAATTAGCAAAACTCTCTTAGACGATGTGAAATTTCCAGATTATGAAGTTTCTAGCTTGTCTGTTTTGGTCTTAGGTCTATCAAAATTTAAATAAATCGACAAGAAAACTGCACAGTTTTTCGAGAAACAAGACAAAATGCAATGTTCTACTTTGCCGATCGGTTTAACGCTTTTTCACTTTCGTCAGAAAATGCAATTCTACGAGCCAATTCACTGACTATCGCCAGGCGCGTCCAGCACCCAGATTCTCTTCTGCATCCGGTCAGCAGACGGCGCTGGGAACAGCGCATCCCGCACGCAGGCGTCCAGTTCCTCCAGCGCCAGGCGCACCTGCACCAATGCGGCCTCGTCTCGTTCGACCGATTCGGCCAGCCGCAGAGCCCGGTGCAGCTCGGACAGACAGGCGGCCGGCAGACCGGCCAGGCTGAGGCGGTCGCAGGCGCGCACCAGCTGGCAGAGGAGGTGAGCGGCCGCCCGTCTCGGCAGCGGGTCCGGATCCGAGCGTAGCAGCGAGCAGGCGCAGCCGAGAATCTCCTGCAGCCCGACTGACGGCCTGTCCAGGCACCACCAGCGCTGACGGCCGCACAGTTCGGCGAGGCAGCTGACGGCGCTGGCACGCAGCTGCGGCTCCGGGTCGCGGGCACCTAGCAGAAGCGGCCCAACTATGCGACTGGTCTGGCTGGGAAGCAGCTCGTTCAAATAGCGGCTGCAGCGGACCATTGACTGCGGTGGCGGTGGCGGGTTCGTTTGCACTAGCCAAGCATGAGGAATGCAGCTTGTGAATATTGAGGCTGTGGGAATGCAGCTTGTGAAGAATGAGGCTGTGGGAATGCAGCTTGTGAAGAATGAGGCTGTGGAAATGCAGCTTGTGAAGATTGAGGCTGTGGGAATGCAGCTTGTGAAGAATGAGGCTGTGGGAATGCAGCTTGTGAAGATTAAGGCTGTGGGAATACAGCTTGTGAAGATTGAGGCTGTGGGAATGCAGCTTGTGAAGATTGAGGCTGTGGCAATGCAGCTTGTGAAGATTGAGGCTGTGGGAATGCAGCTTGTGAAGAATGAGGCTGTGGGAATGCAGCTTGTGAAGAATGAGGCTGTGGGAATGCAGCTTGTGAAGATTGAGGCTGTGAATGAAGCTTGTGAAGAATGAGGCTGTGGGAATGCAGCTTGTGAAGATTGACGCTGTGGGAATGCAGCTTGTGAAGATTGAGGCTGTGGCAATGCAGCATGTGAAGATTGAGGCTGTGAGAATGCAGCTTGTGAAGATTGAGGCTGTGGGAATGCAGCTTGTGAAGATTAAGGCTGTGGGAATACAGCTTGTGAAGATTGAGGCTGTGGCAATGCAGCTTGTGAAGATTGAGGCTGTGGCAATGCAGCTTGTGAAGATTGAGGCTGTGGGAATGCAGCATGTGAAGATTGAGGCTGTGAATGAAGCTTGTGAAGAATGAGGCTGTGGGAATACAGCTTGTGAAGAATGAGGCTGTGGGAATACAGCTTGTGAAGAATGAGGCTGTGGGAATGCAGCTTGTGAATATTGAGGCTGTGGGAATGCAGCTTGTGAAGATTGAGGCTGTGGGAATGCAGCTTGTGAAGATTGAGGCTGTGGGAATGCAGCTTGTGAAGATTGAGGCTGTGGGAATGCAGCTTGTGAAGATTGAGGCTGTGGGAATGCAGCTTGTGAAGAATGAGGCTGTGGGAATGCAGCTTGTGAAGATTGAGGCTGTGGGAATGCAGCTTGTGAAGATTGAGGCTGTGGGAATGCAGCTTGTGAAGATTGAGGCTGTGGGAATACAGCTTGTGAAGATTGAGGCTGTGGGAATGCAGCTTGTGAAGATTGAGGCTGTGGGAATGCAGCTTGTGAAGATTGAGGCTGTGGGAATGCAGCTTGTGAAGATTGAGGCTGTGGGAATGCAGCTTGTGAAGATTGAGGCTGTGGGAATGCAGCTTGTGAAAATTGAGGCTGTGGGAATGCAGCTTGTGAAGATTGAGGCTGTGGGAATGCAGCTTGTGAAGATTGAGGCTATGGGAATGCAGCTTGTGAAGATTGAGGCTGTGGGAATGCAGCTTGTGAAAATTGAGGCTGTGGGAATGCAGCTTGTGAAGATTGAGGCTGTGGGAATGCAGCTTGTGAAGATTGAGGCTGTGGGAATGCAGCTTGTGAAGATTGAGGCTGTGGGAATGCAGCTTGTGAAGAATGAGGCTGTGGGAATGCAGCTTGTGAAGATTGAGGCTGTGGGAATGCAGCTTGTGAAGATTGAGGCTGTGGGAATGCAGCTTAGGAACTGCGGGAATGCAGTTGAAGAGAGCAAACCCCTGACAGCAGATGATCGACATGAAGCTTCCTAAATCACCTCGCCAATTCGTAGCCGCAGCTCTGTGGATCGCCGTCGCCCTCCGGCGCCGCCTGGTCCGTCGCCGGGCCCGAAGAGGCCGGCCAGCAGTGGCAGCAGGCGGTCGGGCAGCTGGCAGGCCAGCACAGCCAGTGCCTCGGCGGCGGGCAGGTGCACATAGCTGTCAGGATGATCGGCGCACATCTGCAACAGCCGGGCGCAGGCGTCGGCTAGGCGGGGACCGCGCGGAGCGCCGGCGCGCAGCTGTTGCGTCAGCGCCAAAATGCCGGCGCCCATTCGCGGCGGCTCGCCAGACTGGATGTCGGCGAAGACGGCACGGTAGGCGGCTGGCGCCTAAGAGGAACCAGGACACCGTTTGAGGTCATTTAAAATAGAATTGAGGGACAAAAGTACAGAGTAGAATGTACTTAGTTATTTGTTAATCAAGGCGACAGTCGACCCGCAGCCAGCCAGAAGGCAAGCAGTCGTCATGCCCATTTTTCTGACCTCTGAGCAGGCACACGCACCCGCTCACACAGGGTGTACAACGGTCCTTGAATTTCTTATCGTCAGGCATGTAAACACACAGGGGGTTGACACAAGCACCGGGCAAATATTTGTGCACGAGCCCCAAATTAATTATAGGCCGCGAACATATTGATCCCTGGACAGTTGTTCCAATCCAGTGACCCAATTATCGAATATGAAAACCATAACAGTATGGATCTAAGTCTCTATGACCGTAATGTTATGAATCAGGGCGTCAAATCACGGAAACTTGAGGGTCTGGGGGGGAGGGAGAGACGATAAATACTTACAGGAAGTTAATATCAAAGGCAGCATCAATCAATTATCAAAGTCACCAATCAATCATCAAAGATATCAATCAATTATCAGACATTAATCAATCATCAAAATCAATTATTAATTAATAAGGATAACCAATCATCTAACGCATCAATAAATCATCAAACGGATCCATCAATCATTAAATGCAATAATCAATCATGAAATGCATCCATCAATCATTAAATGCAATAATCAATCATGAAATGCATCAATCAATCATGAAATGCATCAATCAATCAATCATGAAATGCAATAATCAATCATGAAATGCATCAATCAATCATGAAATGCATCAATCAATCATCAAATGCATCAATCAATCATGAAATGCATCAATCAATCATCAAATGCATCCATCAATCATTAAATGCAATAATCAATCATGAAATGCGCCCACCTCTCCTTCCTCGTCTTCGACTTCCTTCTCCGTCTTCTCCTCGTAGCCGGGATTCAACAGAGCCGACCCCGACAGTAGAAGGTCCGACACTGCCGTGGGCCGCGTCCGACACGCCTCGTCGATGTCATCGCCGACGCTCACCCGGCCGAGGGTGGCCGTCCGCACAGCCAAGCTGCGGGCCAGCTGACGTGTTGCCTCCGGAAGGTCGGCCCGGCCGGCCGCCTCCAGTAGCGTCGGTGTCAGCGCTGCGACCTCGGCGTTGCCGCCGGCCGAGTGCAAGCCGAGCGTCACGGCCGACACGATCGACAGGGCGAGTTCGAGCGATTCTCGCCGCTGTTCGTCCAGCTCGGCTGACGAAGCCGCCGATGGCAGCATGGTGTGCCGCAGCAGCGACTGGCACAGGCTGGCCAAGTCGGCCGGCTGGGCGGTTGAGAAAACTCGCTCGGCCAGCCGCGGCTCCTGGCACAGGCGGACAAGCGCGGACAGCTGGCCGAGGCCCATGCAGCCGCCGTTGGTTGAGAACGAATCGGCCAGATCTTTGAGCAGCCGGCCGAACAACCTGCCGGACAGGCCCGGACGACCGAAACTGTCGCTGGTTGAGTCGAGCAGCGCCAAAACAACATCCGCAGCGGTCAGGCGCAGCGCCGGATCGCCGACATCCGGGAGCTGGACGCGGCGCGGACGAACTAGGATCGAATCTTAATGAGATAGGCAGCGTTTGAAATTGTGCACAGATTTTTTTTGATATACAAAATAATATCCAGATACTTATATTTTACTATTAGTAGTTCACATAACTCATTTTTGAGTAACCTTTTTCTTGACTTTTTACTTACTAAAGTAGGCTAGTTCGACTTTCATAGCTTCAGTTTCTTCATAGATCTGAAGGCTGCGTACGGCTGTTCAGTCCAAGGACTGGGGGGTCGCCACACACACACCCCCTCAATTACTCAGTTAATGCTGGCACCCATTTTACAGCTGGGTGAACTGAAGCAATACAGAGTTAAGTGTCTTACTCAAGGACACAAATTGTTCCGAGTGAGTCGGGAATCGAACCGCCAACCTTCAAGTCGTGAGTCCGACGCTGTTGACTCAATCTCCGTGTTTCTTATCTGATTATATTGAATTGAGCAATGCCAGAGAGCTAGAATAATGTACCTGGCAAGGAGAATTCCACGCCAGGCAGGTGACCGCCGTTCACCGGCTCACTCAGCAGGCGGTGCAGCAGACCGGTCCCCAGCTCCATAGGGTAGACCGCAGGAAATACAGACAGACAGGCTGTGAGGCGATCGCAGAGTTGAGAAAGACCGCCATCACACTGTTGCTGCTTCTGCGGCTGCTGTTTCCGCTGCTGCAGTTCCGCAGTTGCTGCAACTAGAAGGTAGAACAAAGGATCAATCAGGCCGGCAAGTCGACGCAAGAAATCTGAGTCGGTCTGCTTGACGCAGGAGAGCAGGATGCTCAACCGGCTGAGCGGCTCCGCCAGATTCACAACGTCTTCTGGTGCAGATCCAGCATGGCATGAAGACCTAATGACGTCATCTTCTGGATCAATAGGCTCAGCAGAGTCGATGACGTCATTATTTGAAGCTGCGTGTCTTTTGGGTGAGATGACGTCATCTTTTGAATCAACAGACTTCAACGATGTGGTGACGTCATTTTTTGAATCAGCAGACTTAGACGAAGTGATTACGCCATCTATTGAATCATCAGGCTTAGACGAAGTGATGACATCATCTTTTGAATCATCAGGCTTAGACGAAGTGATGACGTCATCTTTTGAATCAAAAGACCTAGACGAAGTGGTGACGTCATCGTTTGAAACTGCAAGTTTAGACGCGTCGGCGTTGGCAGCGGCGGTAGCAGGCCGCCTGGCGGCCAGACAGTTAAAGTCGGCCAGCACGCAGTCGCGAAGCAGCTGGTCGAGAGTCGCCGCCGCCAGGCTGTTGGCGCCGCCGCACCAGCAGACGATGACGTGACAGCAGGCCGATTGCAACCGCTTATCCGCAGGGCCGAGGCGTCGATAAACTTGAAAAAGCTGCTTCGCTAGACTGTCCGAAAATTTGGCCGGACAAGCGCTTAGCAGGCCGGTCACGCTGGTCACTTTCTCGGACACCGAGTGTCGACTGTCTCCGGCGCCAGCGGCCGCCGCGTCGTCAAATACGGCGCCCAGTAGGCCGAGAACGCCGTCAGGTCGTTGAAGGAGCTGCTCGGACAGAAGGTGGGAGGCAGCTCGGACCAGCCACTTGGCTGCAGAGTCGGGCAGTCTAAAGGGAGGGGTTGGCATCGGGAACAACTGCATGAAAGATGAGCTTGCAGTAATCTTCAAGACTTAGTGGCTTAAATCATGGAATTCGTTCGGTTTCCAGGGAACGGTTAAACTTTAATTTCAAGAAATAACTCAGATCAGTTTCGACATGAAATTCAAGTCAGTTTCGGGATGGAATTCGGGCCAGTTTCGCGATTGAATTCGGGCCAGTTTTGGGATGGAATTCGGGCAGTTTCGGAATGGAATTCAGGTTGAAGGATGGAATTCAGGCCAGTTTCGGGGTGGAATTCGGGCCAGTTTTAAGATGGAATTCGGGCCAGTTTCGGCATGGAATTCGGGTTAATTTCGGTCTGCCAACCCGCTGGCCTCACCCGGCCCTCCTGTGCAGGCAGAGCAGCTCTCGCATGGCGGTCGCGCAGGGCAGGTGGCTCAGCAGGCCGTGCAGCCGCCGCCTGGCCGCCGTCCGCTCCGCCAGCCCGTCCGGCGCGGCGGCCTCCGGGCCGAAGGACAGCTGCAGCAGCACCGCCAGCCTGTCCGCCAAGAATCGACCAGCCGCTACAGCCACCGCGCCGTCACCCTCTGTCCACCGGCCGAGAGTTTCGGTCAGCCAGGCCAGCCGACGCCGTCGTTCGGACGCGTCCGATGGAGGCCGGACACGCAGGAGGTCGGCGCCGGCCGGGCCGCTGGCCAACCGGTCGGAGAGAGGCGGACCGACGCCCGGCGCCAGACAGGGCCGAATGCCGAGGCCGGCCAGGAACTCCAGGCCAGCCTGGGCCAGGGACACGTCGCCAATAGCAACCTGGATTGGAGCGAAAAACAAATGCCGTTTCCAATATTGAAAGCGGCACTTTAATTTGGACAATGTCCCCTCAATATTGAAAATGGCACTTTAACTTGGACAATGTCCCATCAATACTCAAAGCAGCACTTTAACTTGGACAATGTCCCATCAGTACTCAAAGCGACACTTTAACTTGGACAATGTCCCATCAATACTCAAAGCGGCACTTTAACTTGGACAATGTCCCATCAGTACTCAAAGCGACACTTTAACTTGGACAATGTCCCATCAATACTCAAAGCGGCACTTTAACTTGGACAATGTCCCATCAATACTCAAAGCAGCACTTTAACTTGGACAATGTCCCATCAATATTGAAAATGGCACTTTAACTTGGACAATGTCCCATCAATACTGAAAGCGACACTTTAACTTGGACAATGTCCCATCAATACTCAAAGCGGCACTTTAACTTGGACAATGTCCCATCAATACTCAAAGCGGCACTTTAACTTGGACAACGGCACCGCAATATTGAAAGTAGCACCTTTATGTTACAAGTGGCGCCCCTCAACACTTCAATTTTGAAAACTGACCCCTCTAGTGGCGGCCTCTATGCAACAAAAGCAATTTGTGCCAGACCTTGTCGACGTTGCCAGGCTCCTGAGCGGCCTCAGCCAGCCAGTCGATGCCAGCCGCCACAGCCCGCAGGTAGCGCCAGTAGAGCAGCGGCTCAGCGGCGGCCTCAGCCACGGCGGCCGTCCAAGCTGACGGCGAGATGGTGCCGGCTCTGGCAGACGCCTCGGCAAGGAATGCTTCAGTCTTGGCAGCAACAGCGAGGTCCAGCTGCGAGTGACTGGAGCCTCCGCCACTGCTGCAGCTTCCAGCATCAGCCTGTTCGCCAGTGCTCCATCTGAGCAGTTGGTGGAGAGCAGATCGAGCTGCTGACAAATTTTCTGACTGAAAAATTATTTATGCAGAGCCAATAAAAGTACTTTGTCAAAGTGGTATCTTGCTCGTTCTCTCCATAAAGTATCTAGGATTATCTTTACTGATAAGTAGCATATTTAAAACTGTTTTTAGTATAGATTTAGGTTTAAATTTTTGATTCAGGTTTAAGTTTAAACTATATTAACCTATATACCTATGGTTGTAGTGTCATTATCAACTTTAAAAAGTCATTTTAAAAACAACTTTGAGATATTAATAACAATAAATTATAATTATAATCACACCTATTAATTTTGTATTCATTCAACAAAACTATGAGTATACTTATGCAATATACATAGAAATGTTTTTCATGAAATTTGCATTATTTCTGGAATATAAAAATGGCTAAATAACCTAAATTCCTTTTTTCTTTTTTTCTGGGAATATATTTCAAAGAAACAACAAGGTAGTAACTCAATTCTAAGGACAAATAAGGACAAAAGAGCTATAGAAAGAATCAAGTATATGTTAAATTACAAGATAACATTATATCTGCTACTTATAAGCATTCAACCAAATAAAATATTTCTAGTATACATGTCTCTAAAATGATCCTAATATAGAATTAAACTATTTTTAAAAACTATACTAGTAGACATTGAAAAATATCTACCTTAATCGAGGCCCAGTGAGCCATTTCTCTCCAATCACAATTGCAATTACAAGTAATGCAACTAGCATCGCCATCCTGTGGTTGTAGTTATGGGAAACGATATTTTAGAATAGAATAGGGTAGATACTTTTAATGTCTACTAGCCTAGTATATAAGCAATATTATAAAATATGCTTTATATATTGTTCATTTATTTTCTTCTGAGTTGCACTTTGAGTTTGAGGCTCTACCCCTGCTTTTTTGAAAAGTAAAAATAAAAGTTCCCTGAAAAGATCTTTCAAACAGATTTTTTCATGCTAGACTATATACCAGGCAAAGTAGGCCTAGGCAAATGCACATTGGAAATTATGATTTGCACGCAACCTTCCTAAGTAAATATATAGTAGCCAGGGAAATTAAAAGGAGTTAATAATAAATTGAACATACTAATTCAAACCTGTGTTGCAAAGTCTCTTTTTGATTAAATATTATAATACGTTTTGCAGCTACAGGCAGCTTTTAAAGGTTTAGCACTTAATTAGCACTTAGTATTATAATATTTTCAGTTTTCAAATTAAGTTTCAGCAAACTTTTGAAGTAAAGAAAAATGCTAATATTCATATAAGGCACTTGAATAAATTTTAAATTCATAATTTAATGATTCAATAACTTGTAATTTCGTCAAACTAAAACGTGATGTATCAATTGTTTTAAACAGATTTTATAACCCTTTTAGAATTTATGAAGCGTATGAAAAAACACTTAAAAAGTAGGCCACGATGCTCAATCTTTTCTTCGACTTTAAGTTTACTACGTACTGTTTTTAAATTATTGCACAATTGAACAAATCGATCATATTCATATTTGTGCATTTCCAATGTAAATAAGCGTTCTATGAAATGGAATGTTAAACAAAAAATAAGTACGTATACAAGTTCTGATCTCTGAAATTTGTAATTAAAATTGAAAAAAAGAGAAAATTAATGCAAAATTGCATGCATTTAATTCCTAAATTAGAGATTGATCGCTGCGTTTTAACGGCCTGTGGTATAATTTTTTTTCAATGTGAACTGTGAATGTACAGTATATTATGCGTATTTCGGTCTTCCGTGCAGAAAATACATGGAGCCTCTTCATATCACCGGTTCGAAAAACAGAACCGGTTCGACGCTCTTCATATTGATGGTTCGAAAAACAGAATCAGTTCCGCAACATGGTTCTGGTTCTAGAATATGGTTCGAGAAATTTTCTCGAACCGTTGTCATGTTTACACTTTAACAGTAAAATATATTTGAAATCGTAAATTTTTTATTATTGCTATATAATTATTCCTTTTTTGTCATATCCAAGAGAAAACAAAGTCAAAGAACTACAAAATTAAATTGTAAAGACTGTCAAACATAAAATGGGTTCGAAGCTCCTCATTTCACACTGGTTCTTGTTCTAGAACTCGAATTTATTCTGGTTCTAGAACCGATTGCCGTGAAGAGGCTCATGATGAGTAATGACTTTCAGACACAGATATGATGTGACGGCTCATGAGCTCCTCACCCTGTACTGTACTTTTGCCAGTAGAAATGGCATTTTCTTCTTCCCTGTTTCTTCTCCTTATATGCGCTTGCCTGGGGCGCATTCCGCACCGTTTTGTCCTTTACAATGCTGAAACGTGGACACCGGACCGGCCCGCATGAGCGGCGACTCGACGCGACTCGACGCCGCTCACGCTGGACTTCTGCGAGCCGCCTTCGGTGTCCACTATTTGCCTTCGCCGACCGCCACCACCAACACTACTGGCAATGACGAGCTATACCGACGGACCCAGCTCTCCCCACCCCAGCCAGCTGCTGCCCATCTGGCGCCTACAGCTGGCCGGCCACATTATTCGAGCAGAGCAGTACTGCCCTGAGCCGCTGCAGGACATGCTGCTGCTATCCCTTCAAGGGCCGCGGCGTCTCCGGTCAGGCGTTGAGATGTCTGCGTTTCGTCGACCTTTTTTGTAAAGAGACGTTGTGATTTCTGAGCCTCGCGGACTCGCTGTTCTGCGCAACTTTGTGCTTGCGCGCGCTTTTTGACAGCAACTCAGCTTGGCTTTGTCCAAGGCTGCTCTAGTTTGTTGTTGTTGTTCTCTTTCCTATATCTGTTTTTCTTTTTTTGTCTCCCTTATTACATGTACAAGTGCTTGTCTCTTGCTATCTTCTCTTAGCTAAGGGACCCAAGCTACTTGCCACACCTATGTTACCTTGGGGCTGACCAGCTGACAGGAGCTGTAGGCCTAAGCACTAAGTGATTAATTTCTATGCCCTAAGGCCCGACAATCCTCTGATCAAGGGCTTATTAAGAAAGGCCGAATCCATCATGCAGTACAAGATTGGCTTTGCCAGCAAGGAAATGTAATCAATGGAACTGATGTTTTTCGATTTTCGCACTATGCTCTTACAGTTATCAATTTTTGAGTAGCTAAGAGACTGAAAACATTCGATTGAAGCAATTTTGGAAACTCGAAAGTATTTATTGTAGCCACGTAACTGCATTAACCCCCGATCCCGAACTGAAGGACAGCTCAAAGAAGATTGCGAAAAAATCCGGGCGTTTCTCGTACGCGTATTTCTTGGATTAGATTACGCGTTGCCATGCATCTTCTAGTTGATAGATTAATACAGGTAAACTAGCAAAATCATTCATCAAGCTCTGTATTGATCTTTAGCCACTGAATTTTGCGCAATGTGATCGAGTCTCAACTCGGATTCGATTTCATTTGAGCAAGCAGAAAGCAGCAGCAGGTACTCGTAGATGTTTATTGATTGTCATATCCAGCTTTGCTTTACTTTTTCGGTGCAAAATCTTTTTTCAACGGAACTTTAGCCTAATTCCCTAAAGTTGTTTCTTTTATTGAACATCAATACGCTGCCTGATATCGATTGATCGATCTTGTATAAACATATGTACCTTTGATTCATTTGAGTTTTATATACTTTTCTTACAATACAAGCTGTTTTACAGCGTGCATCAAATTACATCAGCTTAGGCTTCTGAGTCAAGGTTGTTTAACAGATGTAGCTCGCATAGCTATGAGTTGGTTGCAGAACAGAGTTTTTTTAAAAAATACAAGTTATATATCTTCCCTGTCAAGTAGCATGCTTTAGAAGCTGGATAAAAGACACGATTGAGGCTTGCGTCCTTAGTTTTTTGTCCGCGATCGGTGATCTGAGAAGGTTCAGCAATGCTAGCTAACTGTTTTTGCAACATAGGATAAGATTTCTGGGTTTTTTTACCCAAATGTTGGGGTATAAAAGTGCTAGCAGAAATTTGTTTTGCTTGCAAATTTGTCTGTTAGTTGCAGTAAGACTTTCAGCGCTTGTTCCGAGACCCAGATCCAAATGTTGGTAAGAAATTCTATTCAAACATCTTATCTACTGCAGTAGCCGCGTGCCTTTTAATCAGAAAAAGCTCGTATAGTTTTTAATTTAGCTGTTTCTTGTTTCTTGTTTAGTCTTTTCACAGTCCATTGGCATCAAAAATGACAATTTGAGCTAACAAAAGTTTCTACACAAACATAACAAACAGTTTGTATGTTTATGCCAAAACAGAAACTTCCCTCGATACCGCTGCTGCTGGCGCTGGTGCTACTTGGCGTACTTCCCGGCGCCCGATGCCTGAACTTCACAATCGCAGTTGTGTCCGAGGCTGGTTTGATTAACAGCTCCCTAATTGATGCCACATTTAATCGCTACCTGAACTACAATTGGCGTTTGCTGCCCGGCCACTCCGTGCGCTACCGGGAGTTTGTGGTGGATCCGACGGCCGGCTCTGCTATACAGGCTGTACAGCAGAGTGCGTTGCTTCTGTAGCAGTGACTGGTTGGCTGAGGCCGGAAGTTAATTGGCATGAGTTAGCCTGTGGTTGGTTCAGTCAGAAGCGTGCTTTTCCGGGAGTTGTTTGGCTCGTTCGATCGAGAGTAGCTTGGTTTAGTCAGTTGTTTGGCTCGTTCGATCGAGAGTACCAGGTAGCTTGGTTTAGTCAGGAGTTGTTTGGCTCATTCGATCGAGAGTAGCTTGGTTTAGTCAGGAGTTGTTTGGCTCATTCGATCGAGAGTAGCTTGGTTTAGTCAGTTGTTTGGCTCGTTCGATCGAGAGTAGCTTGGTTTAGTCAGGAGTTGTCTGGCTCATTCGATCGAGAGTAGCTTGGTTTAGTCAGGAGTTGTCTGGCTCATTCGATCGAGAGTAGCTTGGTTTAGTCAGGAGATGCAATTGGCTCATTCGATCGAGAGTAGCTTGGTTTAGTCAGGAGTTGTTTGGCTCATTCGATCGAGAGTAGCTTGGTTTAGTCAGTTGTTTGGCTCGTTCGATCGAGAGTAGCTTGGTTTAGTCAGGAGTTGTTTGGCTCATTCGATCGAGAGTAGCTTGGTTTAGTCAGTTGTTTGGCTCGTTCGATCGAGAATAGCTTGGTTTAGTCAGGAGTTGTCTGGCTCATTCGATCGAGAGTAGCTTGGTTTAGTCAGGAGTTGTCTGGCTCATTCGATCGAGAGTAGCTTGGTTTAGTCAGGAGATGCAATTGGCTCATTCGATCGAGAGTAGCTTGGTTTAGTCAGGAGTAGTCAGGAGGATTAAAACTGAAGATGTCAGGCTCTCATTAGCTTCAGTGAGAACGTTTTAGTATATATCTAGCAATCGTATATCAAACTACGAGTGTCCCATATACTAAAAATATTTATCTTAAAATCTTCTGCATCTTTGGATCCCAACAGTCTGCGGCGGGGCCTCCCCACCCGACAGCTTATCCGGGCTGATCGCTGTGGGCGGGTGTCAGCTTGTGCGCGAATCCAGCGCTCTGGCTGCCACCATGCAACTGCCGTTCGTTGGCGTCCCAGTCGGTCTGTGTGGCAGCCCGCTTGCCAACGGTAAGTGAGGGGCGCCAGAAAGACTGGGTTGTCGCAGGTGTTATATTAGGCCTAATTGAGACTAAAAAACAATAATTTTAACTCTAGAAAATGATGGCGTTGTGGCTTGGAACCGTCCGGACGACAGTTGGTCCGCTGCCATTGCTGTACTGCAGCACACCAAAGCAACAAGTGCGGCCATCATCTACGACAGCGCGCAAGGTAAGCTAGCCGTGTTGCGCCTGATAATCCACGGGAGAGCGACCCTAAACCATGCCTTAGACCGGAAGGGTAGCGGCCTTGAAAGACCGGAAGGTTAGCGGCCTTGAAAGACCTGAAGGGTAGCGCATTCTTTGAGCTCCAGAGTGAGCTAAATATTGAGCTAAGCAATGAGCTAAGCAACTAAATATTTCTTCTTCCACATCTGTACATGTAGACCTCTCCCAGCTCCAGTCGCTGCAGTCGAATTTGTCTTCCCGCGGCATCAGCACGCTGCCATTTCAATTTGACTCGGCCGACCGCTCGCTGTCTGGACACCTGACTCGGCTGGTGAAGCGTCGCGTCTATCGACTGGTGGTGGCGTCCCGGCCAGCCTCCGCAATGGCATTATTGGCAGCTGCTGCCGAGGCGCAAGTGCTACAGCAGAACTACCTCTGGCTGCTGGTGGACACCGGCTACACTCAGGCGCAGCTGGTGAAGGCCGCTCTGGACAACAGCAACATCCTGCTGCTGCGCGGCGGTGGGATGGCCACAGCTGCCGGGTGTCCGACAACTCTGGCCAGCTTTCTGCCGGGCTGTCAAGCAGCTTGGCTGAGGGTACGAGAGAGGGCGGATTGCAACTGTACAGCTCTACTCTGTACATCCCTACTCTGTACATCCCTACTCTGTACATCCCTACTCTGTACATCCCTACTCTGTACATCCTTACTCTGTACATCCTTACTCTGTACATCCTTACTCTGTAATCCTTACTTTGTACACCCTTACTCTGTACCATCTACTCTGTACATCCCTACTCTGTACATCCCTGCTCTGTACACCCCTACTCTGTTACACCCCTACTCTGAACACCGGTCCTATACCACCCGCACATCAGGTCAGCGATATTCGCTTTGTGGACGCAGCCGAGTCGCTAGTGTTGGCCATCGGCGACCAGCTGGCCAGTGGCGGCCTGTTGCCAAGCAACGCCACGTGTCTACCAACGAAACTGCAGGCTTGGACATCCGGGGAGGCCGTGAAACTGCGTTTGCTCAATGTACGAATTGATGAAGCTACATTATGGCACCCAAATTGTCGTGTTTTTTATCACTGACTCACAAAACAAAAACATTTAAGAAGCACTGACCTACAAAACCAAAAATAAGTGCACTGTCACGAAGGGCCTTAAAGAAAACATTCCAAGGTGGCGTGCAAGGCTATGGATGAAAAAACGAACCCAAAAAACTTAAGCAAAACTCTTTGTTAAAACTCACTCTGACCAAAAAACTACGACCATCCAATTACACGCAACCCGACATCCCGCAGATGAGCAGTCGCACCACTGGCCGGGGATTAATCTCCTACAGTCCCGACAGCCGACATTTCACAGCCTACGGCATTGAGCTGATCGGCACCTTCAATGCGCGATTCAACGACCCTTTGACAATGCTGATATCTGGCAGCTACCTGCCGGACACAGACTCTCTGGCTCTGACCCACCGAGAGAAGGATCGCACCCTGGCATTCCCGAACCAGTTCACCGGGTTCAAGAATGCCACCCTGATTCTCTGCTCTCCGCCGGTTCGCGAACAATCCTTGCTACAATTGTGACATGTGGATTTATTGCAGGGGATTGCTAAGACGTCAAGGCTCACGGGAATTGCTAGAATGCTGTGACTCTTGGAGTGAATTGCTGAGATGTCAAGGCTTACGGGGGAATTGCTGAGATGTCAAGAGTTACGAGGGAATCGTTGAGATGGCTGATGGTGTTAAGGCTGAGAGCTCCGAAGCTATACTCAACAACATTAAAAAGTCGAAAGACACTGCTCACTGGGGCAAAGGGTGGCGACTTTTCAATGTTGCTGAGTATACATGTAGTCTTTTTCAGAAATTTTGATTTTTATCTTTGTTGGCTTCCCAATGGGGGCGCTGATTGCTAGTCCATATACTAAATTTGGTGCAAAATTGGAATGTCGGCTTGGCTCTGCTCGTGGAATTAACGCACTTGAGGGCCAACCCCAAGGCACAGTGAAGTGTACATGACTAACGATAAAAAAATTAGCGTCGCTGTACACTTCTGTGTGAGTGTGGGCCTGTGCGTATGACTGCGTACGTATCCGCGCGCTTGTGTGCCTGCTCAGGGGAGTCGGCGGAATGGGCAGTAATGCCTCTCGCCGGTTGTGTGACAATGTCGCTTAAAGTGCACCAGGATGCACACAGCCTCCTGCCTCTAATAAAATGATGTACATTTAGCCAGGACACGGGGGTCCTGGTCATTTTACTTGTAAACATTGCATAATCAATTGCAGATTTGCATGTCACTACGATCGAAACATTAACGAACACTTTTACGCTTTCCAGTTTCCGCCATTCATTGACATCGCCTCAACTGGGCCAAATTTAACCTACGTTGGTGTTGGCATTGCTAAGGACATCTACGATATCCTTGGTGCTCAACTGGATTTCAGGCAAGCTGGGAAGTTTACTTGCAGTTGTTGATTGTTCAGAAACTTGAAGGTCTGTTCCCAATTCAACTTGACTTTCAGATTCGTCTACAAGCTGCCGGTGGATGGCCAGTGGGGAGGAGTGATTCCCGGCAGTCCGTACATGTCTGGCTGCGTAGGCGAAGTCCAGAAGGGGGTGAGCTGACGACTGCTCTTCATGGGTTAGATGCTCAGTTAAACTCGCTCAGCCTCACCCAAATCTTCATCCCACTCTCAACCAGCCCAGCCTCCGAGTGTCCCATCCAGATCATCATCCTGCTCTCAAACAGCCCAGCCTCCCAATGCATCATCCAGATCTTCATCCTCCTCTCAACCAGCCCAGCCTCCCAATGCATCATCCAGATCTTCATCCTGCTCTCAACCAGCCCAGCCTTTCATTGCCTCATCCAGATCTTCATCCTGCTCTCAACCAGCGCAGCCTCTCAGATCCCCATTTTCCCCGCCTCACCCAGATCTCGGACATGGGTGGCAACGCATTCGCCATAGTCAGCAAGCGTCAAGAAGTGGCTGACTACTCGGTGCCGCTCTACGAAGAGAAGACGGCCATCATGCTGCCCCGGCCCCAGCCGCCGCCAAAGCTATGGAACGTGATCAGGCCGCTGCAGCTCCAGGTGTGGCTGACAGTCCTCGGGGCTCTAGTCGTATCGGCCCTCACCACCTGGGCATTTGCCTGCTTTAGCCCATTGTCGATGTGGAACCTCGGCGTAGAATACGCCATTGCCGACGAGGTGTGGCTGCAGGAGTACATCTGGAGCGCTATTGGCAGCTTCCTCCAGCAGGGACAGGATTTTTATCCCACCTGCATGTCGTCGCGCATCGCGATGGTGTTCTGGTGGTGCTTCACTGTTATAATCTACGCTTCTTACACAGGTGCGTAAGCGCTAACTCGTATGTCTGGCTTTTATTAAGCCATGTGTACACCCTGTGTGAGTGCGTGCCTGCGTACGTAGCTTTTGTCCCCCATGTAAAATCAAGCTATAGCAAGCAGGTGAAAAGCAGCTCACATGCTGGGAAGAAATCCAGAGTTGAGTTCAATTCTAGGATTGCAACACTTCAATCGAGTCAATTGCAACAATTCCCATTTAACTATGGGAATGGAGTGTGGGACTGCGATCCCAATCGTACTTGAGATGACTTGCTTGTACTTGACTCAGCTGTAGGGAGTTCCGGGCATCCGGATACAGCGGGGAGGCGTCGACGACCACCCCATTCTGCTGGTGCTGCGGTGTGGTTCAGGGAGATCCGGTGTCTGCAGCAGCGCGGTCCCCCTCCAGAGAGTGCAGGAGGTGGATTGTCGCTCGCCTGGTAGCCCTTCTAGGTAGCGGACGAGCTGGCAGAAACTCTCGGGCATGAAAACGTCAGAGAGATTCTAGAGTTTGGGCCGAGGTGGGTGAGTCTGTCCTGGGTTAAAGGCGGGGCAGTCACAGATGAAGTGCTCCGCATTCTTGACACCGGAGAGCCAGAGAGGCCAGCTTCTGAGTCTACATGTACACTCTCCGTCAGCTGGTCTTAACCCCTGAGCCAGGACCTTGCATGTGCACACAGGCGTTCAAGGTTGGATCGAAATACCAGTGTGCAATCTACTCCCAGGTGACCTGACCTCGGCTCTGACAGTCTCCGTGGAGACGGTCACCATCAACAGCCTGGAGGACCTGGTCTCGCAGTCTGCCGTTCCATTCGTTGTACCGGCCGGCACCAACTGGGAGCTGCTGTTTCGAGACTCGGATTTTCCGACCTACAAGCTGGCGGCCCAGAAGATGCGAACCGTGCCCGGCATTGTCGAGTGTGGCGACGCGGTGAGTCCAAGGACCTTTAAAATTTGTTTGATCGTACCTGGACTGGAAAAAAGCAGGGAAAACTTTTTACTTGTTTCTATCTACGAGCTATTCCCAGATCCCAGATCGCAGATCCCAGATCGCAGATCCCAGATCGCAGATCGCAGATCGCAGATCCCAGATCGCAGATCCCAGATCGCAGATCCCAGATCGCAGATCCCAGATCGCAGATCAAATTATTTTTTTAATTGAGTCAACCTCCATGCTTTAAAATCCCCAAAAAGGTGTACGCGGACAAGGTTGCCTGCATCTCGGACTACGCATTCCTGCTTAACATTGCCAATAAGAACTGCTCGCAGGTTTACCTGGCTCAGGACACCTTCAATACGGCCTACAATGGCTTTGTGTTGCCGTACGATGCCTATTATGGAGAGCTGTTTAACTACCAGTGAGGCTCTGACTGGCTTATTTTGATTGAAATTTGGGATTGAAGCTGGTGACTAAATATGTAAATAGTGTGTCCCAAATGATCATTGTGTCTACCAAACAAATAGTGTGTCCCAAATGATCATTGTGTCTACCAAACAAATAGTGTGTCCCAAATGATCATTGTGTCTACCAAACAAATAGTGTGTCCCAAATGATCATTGTGTCTACCAAACAAATAGTGTGTTTGGTAGACACAATGTCTACCAAATGAGAGTTACAGGTAGACATTGTGTCCCACATGAGAGCTACAGGTAGACATTGTGTCCCACATGAGAGCTACAGGTAGACATTGTGTCCCACATGAGAGCTACAGGTAGACATTGTGTCCCACATGAGAGCTACAGGTAGACATTGTGTCCCACATGAGAGCTACAGGTAGACATTTTGTGCCACATGAGAGCTACAGGTAGACATTGTGTCCCACATGAGAGCTACAGGTAGACATTGTGTCCCACATGAGAGCTACAGGTAGACATTTTGTGCCACATGAGAGCTACAGGTAGACATTGTGTCCCACATGAGAGCTACAGGTAGACATTGTGTCCCACATGAGAGCTACGGGTAGACATTGTGTCCCACATGAGAGCTACAGGTAGACATTGTGTCCCACATGAGAGCTACAGGTAGACATTGTGTCCCACATGAGAGCTACAGGTAGACATTGTGTCGCACGTGAGAACCGTATCGAAATGAACACTAAAACCCGGCCAAAATTACAGTCTGCAGAAGCTGAAGCAGAGCGGCGTTGTGCAGGGCATCTTCAACAAATACTATGGCAACAGCGACTGCGTGAACAGCCTGACCCCTAGCGAAGCCGATTCAATCAACCTGGAGGGCACGGGAGGTGCCATTATTTTGCTGGCCTGCTTCTACCTGACTGGCATCATCATTCTTATCCTCGAGCTGTTTTGGAGTCGAATTTTAAAGAAGCAACCGCTGGATCTTGTCTGCTATTGAGAATTTGAGACTTGCATACCGCTGCACCCCGTGCAAAACCAGAGTGAATATCATTAGCCCTGGTAACTCCAGTAAAAGAAGTTAAGGTCAAATTGCAAAGGAGCTGGTCTTCTTGCAGCAAGTTTAACATAGAAAGCGCACTTGGCAATGAAACTAAACTCTACTGAATACGAGCGTATTTACTGGGATCCAGTGTGGCGATAAGATTCGTTTTTAAAGCTTTTTAGCGCATACCACTATGAGTAGTATAGTTATTTTTTTCATCTGAATATCAAAAGCACATTTGATATATATTATATCACTGAAAATGCAACTAGGCCGTCACGAAATACAGAATGCCATGCCACTAAAGCTGTTATTTTATGACTAAAATATAAGCACCCAAAATGTCACCAAATATACAAGTTACCCAATTTTTATTGCCCAGAAATTCTGGGTTTTTTTAAACACACAACTATAGTCTAACAGATGAGTACAGCTACAGTATAACAGATGAGTACAGCTACAGTATAACAGATGAGTACAGCTACAGTATAACAGATGAGTACAGCTAAAGTCTAACAGATGAGTACAGCTATAGTCTAACAGATGAGTACAGCTACAGTCTAACAGATGAGTACAGCTACAGTCTAGCAGATGAGTACAGCTATAGTCTAACAGATGAGTACAGCTACAGTCTAACAGATGAGTACAGCTACAGTCTAACAGATGAGTACAGCTATAGTCTAACAGATGAGTACAGCTATAGTCTAACAGATGAGTACAGCTACAGTCTAACAGATGAGTACAGCTAAAGTCTAACAGATGAGTACAGCTATAGTCTAACAGATGAGTACAGCTACAGTCTAACAGATGAGTACAGCTACAGTTTAACAGATGAGTACAGCTACAGTATAACAGATGAGTACAGCTAAAGTCTAACAGATGAGTACAGCTATAGTCTAACAGATGAGTACAGCTATAGTCTAACAGATGAGTACAGCTACAGTCTAACAGATGAGTACAGCTATAGTCTAACAGATGAGTACAGCTATAGTCTAACAGATGAGTACAGCTATAGTCTAACAGATGAGTACAGCTACAGTCTAACAGATGAGTACAGCTATAGTCTAACAGATGAGTACAGCTATAGTCTAACAGATGAGTACAGCTACAGTCTAACAGATGAGTACAGCTACAGTATAACAGATGAGTACAGCTACAGTATAACAGATGAGTACAGCTAAAGTCTAACAGATGAGTACAGCTATAGTCTAACAGATGAGTACAGCTACAGTCTAACAGATGAGTACAGCTACAGTCTAGCAGATGAGTACAGCTATAGTCTAACAGATGAGTACAGCTACAGTCTAACAGATGAGTACAGCTACAGTCTAACAGATGAGTACAGCTATAGTCTAACAGATGAGTACAGCTATAGTCTAACAGATGAGTACAGCTATAGTCTAACAGATGAGTACAGCTATAGTCTAACAGATGAGTACAGCTATAGTCTAACAGATGAGTACAGCTACAGTCTAACAGATGAGTACAGCTAAAGTCTAACAGACGAGTACAGCTATAGTCTAACAGATGAGTACAGCTATAGTCTAACAGATGAGTACAGCTAAAGTCTAACAGACGAGTACAGCTATAGTCTAACAGATGAGTACAGCTATAGTCTAACAGATGAGTACAGCTACAGTCTAACAGACGAGTACAGCTATAGTCTAACAGATGAGTACAGCTATAGTCTAACACGAGTACAGCCACTCACTGTTTACACACTGTGTTGTACAATTTATCAGTAGTACAGGATAATAAAAATTCTATATTATTAGGCAACCGCAAATTTTGTATGTGCTTACTATCATACCAAGACTACAATTAATTATCCCATAGGTGGGAACGCCAGGAAGTGGCGTCGCGTAGCATAGGACAGCTAGTTAGCGGGAACAGACGGAAAGGGAAACAGGAGGGGTTGGGGATTTTATGTTCTGGGCCTGGTTCCGCGCAAGTCCCCCCCCCAGGCCGTTCAGGCCTTCCATCTGCCGCAGAATGAAAACCATACAGCCAGTCTGAAGCTGCGCGCTCCGCTTTGCACCCCTGCTACGCTGTCTCCCCCTCCCATTCTCCCCCACTAGCTACAGCTATCCCAAATCAATCCCCCAATGGGGCATCGAGGAGGGGAAGGGCCTCGCCCAATTCCCCTCCCCACAGCTCCCCTGGCGACCTACCCACTGTAGCAGTTTATAACGACCGCGCGCACTGCCGCTCTGGGCCTCTACTCCTGCCCTCACCCACCCATTCTTCTGTACTGCCGCTGAGCTCCCCACGGCAGCTTAAGCCACAGTTACCCGACTAAAGCATTCCATCGCAACCAGTCCTACTACTCATATATAAATAAAAACTCAAAGGAAAAAAGCAAACCCACTCTTCCACCGTTGCGAAATTCAACAAAGCAAGTCAAAGGTGAGATTTTACGTGCGGTCTCTTGAGCTCTTTTCTAACTGAATGCAGCGTCCTGCGTCACGGATGCAGCCGTATTCATCTCGAGAATGGATCAATAGTATCATATTTTTTATTAACTCTTCTCAATAAACTATTGCAGTGATTGGGTCACTTCTTTTTCTTATCCTTATTTTTTTCAATGCTGGCTAGATTAGCAATCCATTCTATCTCTGCATCCATGATGTTGGCTAGATTAGCAATCCATTCCATTCCTTCATCCTTGATGTAGGCAAGATTAGCAATCCATTCCATTCCTGCATCCATGATGTAGGCTAGATTAGCAATCCATTCTATTCCTGCATCCGTGATGTTGGCTAGATTAGCAATCCATTCTATTCCTGCATCCATGATGTAGGCTAGATTAGCAATCCATTCTATTCCTGTATCCATGATGTAGGCTAGATTAGCAATCCATTCTATTCCTGCATCCGTGATGTTGGCTAGATTAGCAATCCATTCTATTCCTGCATCCATGGTGTAGGCTAGATTAGCAATCCATTCTATTCCTGAATCCATGATGTTGGCTAGATTAGCAATCCATTCTATTCCTGCATCCGTGATGTTGGCTAGATTAGCAATCCATTCTATTCCTGCATCCATGGTGTAGGCTAGATTAGCAATCCATTCTATTCCTGCATCCGTGATGTTGGCTAGATTAGCAATCCATTCTATTCCTGCATCCATGGTGTAGGCTAGATTAGCAATCCATTCTATTCCTGCATCCGTGATGTTGGCTAGATTAGCAATCCATTCTATTCCTGCATCCATGGTGTAGGCTAGATTAGCAATCCATTCTATTCCTGAATCCATGATGTTGGCTAGATTAGCAATCCATTCTATTCCTGCATCCATGATGTAGGCTAGATTAGCAATCCATTCTATTCCTGCATCCATGATGTAGGCTAGATTAGCAATCCATTCCATTCCTTCATCCATGATGTAGGCTAGATTAGCAATCTATTCTATTCCTGCATCCATGATGTAGGCTAGATTAGCAATCCATTCTATTCCTGCATCCATGATGTAGGCTAGATTAGCAATCCATTCCATTCCTTCATCCATGATGTAGGCTAGATTAGCAATCTATTCTATTCCTTCATCCATGATGTAGGCTAGATTAGCAATCTATTCTATTCCTGCATCCATGATGTAGGCATCAGTTCCCTGTGCACAGGAAGTCTCCAGAAAAGCCAGATAGGGGCAGCAGCAGCAGCAGTTATTATAATCTGCATGAGTTGTCCCCTAAGAGTGGCAGAGGCGCCAACTCTTTGAAGCGCGTGAAAGTTGTGAGCGACCGTCGACAGTTGAGGCTTGGGCTAAAAGTGCACGCCAATTTTCTGCACGCAGTTGCTTCCCGGTTTTTCTGCGAAAGAAGGGGGTCCGGGAGACACTTTGCCGCCTTTCTCAATCCGTCATTCTTCATCAGATTTCCCATAGGGAGGCTGAACCGCGACGATGGCAGAAAAATTTGGTGCAGCCAGCCTGTTTGATAAATTTAACTGAAAACTGACAGCTGCTAATTGCCGGCAGACATTTCCACAATTACAGGTTATAAATTGCTGCTGTTTACTTACTCTAAAATCTTGAAATTTCGCAGTTCTTCAAATGATAAATAACAGACTCGTGAATACACATGAATTTACAGACACAATCACTACAGACAGCTCTATACAGGACACTGAACTTACAGACACAAGCACTACAGACTGCTCTATACAGGACACTGAACTTACAGACACAATCACTACAGACAGCTCTATACAGGACACTGAACTTCCAGACACAATCACTACAGACTGCTCTATACAGGACACTGAACTTACAGACACAATCACTACAGACTGCTCTATACAGGACACTGAACTTCCAGACACAATCACTACAGACTGCTCTATACAGGACACTGAACTTACAGACACAATCACTACAGACTGCTCTATACAGGACACTGAACTTACAGACACAATCACTACAGACTGCTCTATACAGGACACTGAACTTACAGACACAATCACTACAGACAGCTCTATACAGGACACTGAACTTACAGACACAATCACTACAGACTTCTCTATACAGGACACTGAACTTACAGACACAATCACTACAGACTGCTCTATACAGGACACTGAACTTCCAGACACAATCACTACAGACTGCTCTATACAGGACACTGAACTTACAGACACAATCACTACAGACTGCTCTATACAGGACACTGAACTTACAGACACAAGCACTACAGACAGCTCTATACAGGACACTAAACTTACAGACACAATCACTACAGACTGCTCTATACAGGACACTGAACTTACAGACACAATCACTACAGACAGCTCTATACAGGACACTGAACTTACAGACACAATCACTACAGACTGCTCTATACAGGACACTGAACTTACAGACACAAGCACTACAGACAGCTCTATACAGGACACTGAACTTCCAGACACAATCACTACAGACTGCTCTATACAGGACACTGAACTTACAGACACAATCACTACAGACTGCTCTATACAGGACACTGAACTTACAGACACAAGCACTACAGACAGCTCTATACAGGACACTGAACTTCCAGACACAATCACTACAGACTGCTCTATACAGGACACTGAACTTCCAGACACAATCAGACACAATTCCAGACACAATTCCAGACACTGAACAGGATACAGGACGCTAAATGCTAGCGAATGGGTCCAAAAAAACTGGGGAAATTGATCCCACTGCTGCATGCCAGCCTTCGTCCCTCTGTGTAACCATGTGCACTACCGCAGTTTGGTTTGGTACTGCATCGGCCGGTTGTAGGGATTAACGATCCTCTTACCCTTCCAGTGTCACTTTCTTCCCCCTTTTTCATCTTCTTTTCTCCTTAAGCGTCCTCTCACTCTCTCCGCTCCCTCCTCTTCACTAGCATAGCGAACAGCATACGCTTAACTACAGCGCGCGCAATGCAAGGGGCCGGCAATTCTAGATTGCTTCGTTGACAAGCCAATAAAAGAGGTTCGGAAGCTGCTAGGGCAGTGATGTTCAGCTAAAGGAGCTGTTAGCGATCCCCCCTTTTCAGGAATGATGGCTTTTTATGGGCAGAGATCCTTAACAGCAGGGCAGTAGGGGGGCATCGTCTCACAGCCAGCACTGACGGCCATTCCGCTGAGTCCTGAGCACACGTACGAGCTACAAGCGCGCCAGTACTGTACGCTGGAACAAGCTCATACACACGCTCACACAGGGTGTACATCGGAGGTTGGTCCTCAGAAAGGGGTGTGAATCGCCCGACAAGTCCGAAATGAATTGTGGCCGTCCACAAGAAATCGAGCGCCAAGGGGCCGGTCCCACAGTTCGTATTCCATAACTGCATTGCAATTTACAAGCAGCACAGGGCACAGTGAAGTGAAAATCGGGTTATTCACTAACCGGGAGGCTCTAGGCTCTTATATTGGCGAGCTTATCGACAAACTGGCGAGTGCTTAAGTGCTTTCTGTCGTCACATCCTGCTGGCCGGGCAGCTGCAGCAGCTGATTACTGAAGGATTTTCAATCTAGAATAGCAAAAGTGCAAGCGGATAAGCGCGCAGATGATGAGGCTCACCAAGTTTTCTGAGGGCCAGGAGAGGGGGGGGGTAAGGAAAACTCCGGACACGAGCCGCACCTGTCGCCGCCCCAGCCAATTGCCGTCTCAGTCAGACTTAGTTGCCAGGGGAAATGCTCGGCTCACAATCGAGACATAGCCAGTCCGCCCCGGGCCTGTCCTCGATATCGCCTCCCATCTGAACTCGAGCCGCAGTATCGCTGTTGCCACGCGCACAATATCCATCCCCTTCCCTGTTTTGGCCTATCCGAGACGCACACTCGCTTTCTCGTTTATCTCCGGGTTCGATTCTTTTTGAAAGGCGGCGATGCTTTACCAGAGAAGCATCGGGGGCAACAGCATTGCTGCTTACTTCTGAGCTGAGACTCGGGATGGGGGGGAGAGTGAAGGGGCCGGGACTGAAAATCAACTTCCAGAACAGACAGCCGCGAGCTTCTGGGGGGGGGTGAGGAGAGGAGAGGTTGGCAAACATTCAGCAGGATGAGGCAGGCCAGCTTCCTTCCTGGCATCTGCGGCGGCATCTTGCTTAGGCTGGCTGCGTAGTAAGATCATCTAGTCTCTAGTCAGGAACTAGAGTCAAATTATAAAGCACTTTGTAAACTCTAGTCTATTATGCTTTCGAGGCTAAGGGACGAATTCCCGAGGGGAGGGTTGGGGACAATTCAAAGTCTGCGATCGCGTGCGCTCGCACGAGCCTCTCTCCTTTTCTCCCCATTCCTCACCCAATTAGACTGAAGTGACGAGGGCTTGGCCATGGAATTCTTAAAACTGTGCAAATCTGTAACGGATTGCAACCGGGCAATTGAGTCCTGGAATCTGACGTAGAAACTGGATGGGAAACTAACGGGTGCATTGGAAACTGTGGAGTCTATGGAGATCTGAGTGTAGATTCTGGAGAGGAAACTGCGGGATTTCCATCTATGGAGATCTGAGTGTAGATTCTGGAGTGGAAAATTCTAACTAGCTACCAGGGGATTGAGAAAACCGCAGTTTGCAAACTCGAAAAGGCAGATTCCAACCCAGAGTACACGTCGAGAGGATGCAGAGGCTTCACCTCATCTCTGAATTCCAAAGCTCGGCGATTGAGAAGAGCGCAGCTAGCGTCTCCCCCTTTCTCTCCCCCCCCCCGATGTTGTTCAAGCTTGATGGAATCTGCTCGCTCCCCGGGACACGACCGGCGATCAATAGTTAATAGATATGGAAAAGATGTATTGGGAAGCTGCGCACGAAATTGAGGGAAGTGGCTAGCCTGGGCCGCCCAGCCTCCTCTGTATGAATAATAAATTATTGCTGTTTTCGGGAGCAAGCCAAAGAAGCTTCTGCTGTTCCTATCTCTCTCTCTTGAGCAAAGAATTCCTTGCGCTGGTCAAGAATCGATCCTGCGCATCCCAAAAATATCCCTATAGCTTATATTGCGGAGTGAGGAGAGAAAAGTGCTCATTATTCGGCAGTAGTTCTCCATGATAAATGATGAGGCACACACCGCAGCAAGCTTCGTGTCTGCTGATCATGCTCCATGCCCTTAGACTATATTAGAGAAGGAAAAGCAGAAATGTCAACATATGCAGTCTAAATAATTGATACTCGAAATCAAATACTCGGTGCTGAGTCCAGGCAGACGAGGGGGTAGGTAGGACCGGGCTGGCGGCAGAATTTAATTAGACATGAGCAGCTTCTGAGTTCTCCCTCCCTTTCTCTCCGTCCCGATGCATCTGCATCAGTTGCTCGCCTCATCAAACAGATCCCTTACTGAGTCCGATGCGCCAACGGTCGCGTCAACAGCTGAGAGGATCAAAATTAGTTTCTGTGCCGTCCCATTGGGCCACCAGGCACTACTGTGCACTGAGAAGGCAGACAAAAGCTTTGGTGACTCGAAATGAGATGGTCACGCGGGAATTAATCTGTTTTAGCTGGTGATTCGGCTGCCTTCTGTGTATGGGGCTGAGGAACTAAACTGCAAACATTCAATGCCTTAAAATAGTATGCGCGTAGATTAGGTTAGCAATCCATTATATTCTTCACACCCGTAGGACTTGAGATAAGCAATCCATTCTATTCCTTACATCCGCACGATGTAGATTAGCAATCCATTATATTCTTCACACCCGTAGGACTTGAGATAAGCAATCCATTCTATTCCTTACATCCGCACGATGTAGATTAGCAATCCATTATATTCTTCACACCCGTAGGACTTGAGATAAGCAATCCATTCTATTCCTTACATCCGCACGATGTAGATTAGCAATCCATTCTATTCATTATATCCTCATGATGTAGATTAGCAATCCATTCTATTCCTTACATCCGCATGATGTAGATTAACAATCCATTCTATTCCTTATATAGCAATCCAACGAATAATCCCCGCAGTTGCAGCGATGGCGGAGGCCGCAGCAGCCAGTACCGCCAGCGGCAGCTCAGACGGCAAGACAGCCCAGGAGCAGGCGGATTATCGCAAGGCCAGCATCACCTCGGAGATGAGCATGCTCAAGCTGGCCGACCAGACCGCGCCTCGCCGCGTCCTCCTGCCAGTGGACGGCTCGCAGCACAGCGAGCGCGCATTCCACTGGTTCCTAGGCAACCTGTACCGGAACGGCGACATCGCTGTGCTGGCCTTCGTGCTGGACCCGCCGCAGTACTCGCCGGCTGACGGTCAGAGCGGCTCCTCGTTCGTGCAAGAGGGCAACAAGGCCTACAATGACGGCTTGAAAGAGGCCAACCGACTCAAAGCGAAGTTCTTCGGCCAGCTGAAACAGCTGGGCTTGCCGGCCTCGGCCGCGCAGTTCCAGGAGCTGATCGGCACGAAACCGGGCGAGACTCTGGTGAAATTCATTCACGAGTCCGACATCAACTGCGTAGTGATTGGGTCTCGCGGCCTTGGCAAGATTAAGCGCACATTCCTTGGCTCTGTTAGCGACCACTTGCTGCACAACGCCAATTGTCCAGTGATCATCTGTCCGAACAAGAAGGACAAGGACAAGGACAAGGACAAGAAGGACAAGGACAAGGAGAAGAAGGACAAGGACAAGAAAGATAAGAAGGACAAGGAGAGCGGTTGAGAGCAGGGACAAATGGCTAGGGACTATATTCTAATGATAATATTTGATTAAATTGATACTGAACTGACCTGATATCATATCCACCCTCCGTTAATGGCTCGCTTGACCAAATCTCGCAGACAAAATTTACGATTATTTTGCTTGCCGAACAGCAAACAAATAAAATTCAGCACCATGAAACCAAGCGGTACTTCACTGGAAATCATGCAGCAGAGAGGCAGAACTGCTTAACGAAGCTTACACCAAGTTTATAAACTTTTACTGCAGAGATACAATTGTACAGAGCTCGTGAAAGCGCTGCAGTCTCGTTAAGAACACTACAACAGCTATAGGTAGGTCATTTTATCTTTCCTCTTTTTTGAAACAGCTTTACCCCAAGATAATTGTGCTAGTCAATACTGCCTAGGCAAATAATGTTGCTTTTTGTGTAACAAACTGAATGTACTTTGGAATAAAGTCTGTTTCCGCTTGCGGCACCTTGGAAAACAAGGTCTGCTTTACTCTCTCTTTCTGACATTCAATGCTGCATCAGCTGCGCGCAGAGACTCGTCGTTCCAAGTTACACCAACATTGCATTTGCCTCTTTTAAAGATATCTGTTATTTATGCTCGTATTATCGGAATGTTGCATCCTTAAAGTCTGTGCCAAGATTTTGCATCCTCGAAATATCAGTCTCGAAATGTTGCATTCTCAAAATCTCAGACTCGAAATGTTGCATCCTCAAAATCTCAGACTCGAAATGTTGCATCCTCGAAATCTCAGACTCGAAATGTTGCATCCTCGAAATCTCAGACTCGAAATGTTGCATCCTCAAAATCTGACCTGAGATGTTGCATCCTCAAAATCTGACCTGAGATGTTGCATTCTCAAAATCTGTCTCGAAATGTTGCATCCTCGAAATCTCAGACTCGAGATGTTGTATCCTCGAAATCTCAGAGTCGAAATGTTGCATCCTCGAAATCTGAGACTCGAGATGTTGTATCCTCGAAATCTCAGACTCGAGATGTTGTATCCTCAAAATCTCATACTCGAAATGTTGCGACCTCAAATTATTGTGCCAAATTTTGTATTCTCAAAATCTGAGTGACAAAACGCCGGTCTCGAAATTAAGAGAGAAAGTGGATTAGCTATGGACTCCTCATCCGCAAAACCGAATCTAGCAAGAGAGAAATCCCAACTACCGAGAGCTTCGCTTGGCTGACAAACTGAACTACAAGAATTATATGCAATCAAATTTTACTTTAGCTCAGTGTTAGATATAGATTTACCCGGCCTCAAGAATGGTAGCAAAACACAATTAGCAAGCCGATACAATGGCGCCAAGTTGGCTCGCTGGATTCAATTAGGATAGAAATAAGCCGGGCGAAAGAAGACAGCAGTGGCGGGAATCGCATGCAAAGCAGGCAGAAAGTTGGCTGGGAGCTGAGCAAACACAAAATGAGAGACTGAGGGCGCAGCTTCCGTCCAGTCAGTTCCTCATTATCTAAGATTTTCCAAGCCGACGGACTTTTCAAATACCCCTATCAGAGTCGACACGTGGAATGATTGCAGACCGGCGAGGCGGACGGGTAAAGGGTGCGCTGTTGCCATGGAGATTTCTGGTCAAGCATTTGGATGGCGGAACAAAATGATTTGAGAGTCTAGCCAAAATAGGGGGATCCAATCTAGCCTACATCATTGATGAAGGAATAGAATGGATTGCTAATCTAGCCTGCATCATAGATGCAGGAACAGAATGGATTGCTAATCTAGCCTACATCATGGATGCAGGAACAGAATGGATTGCTAATCTAGCCTACATCATGGATGCAGGGATTGGATGGATTGCTAATCTAGCCTACATCACGGATGAAGGAATAGAATGGATTGCTAATCTAGCCAACATCATGGATGCAGAGATAGGATGGATTGCTAATCTAGCCTACATCACGGATGAAGGAATAGAATGGATTGCTAATCAAGCTAAACACATGTAAGAAATAGTAAAGGTAGATAAAAGACGCCCATAAAAAAGATACTGTCAAAAAGAGCACTACCAATAATGCAATTATTAGTGAGTTAAAAGTATGCCAGAAGTAAAAAGAAGCAAATTCATGCGGCAAAACTAGCCTCAATTTTGTGCTAGTTTATTTGCAAATAACAAAGGAGAGCAGAGTGGAAAGCTTGACCAGCGCGGCTCTCTAAAAAGCATCGCTGATTGCCAACAAAAACTGCTCAAATGTTTTAAAAGAAAAAATCAATCGCTTCTCAAAGGCGGATATGTCTGAGCTCCCAAACTGCAGGGCGAACTGCATGACTCACGATAGTACAGGATCACCTGGCCCCAATCGTGACAGTAGCAAAAAGAGAGAATCGCAGAATTGCATTACAAAACTACGAGTACTAAATAATCAAGCGCACTTCTCGTAATACTTGTCAGTAGTGTGATAAGTAAAAGGTTTGTTGCATGAATCGCGGGCGAGGTCTAAAGAGAGGATCAGGGATAAAATCCTAACCTGAGGATTTGGTATGAATCCTAATCTGAGGATCTGGGATTAAATCCCAATCTGAGGATCTAGGATAAAATACCAATCTGAGGATCTGAGATGAAATCCCGATCTGAGGATCTGGGATTAAATCCCAAAATTTCATAAATAGTCGACATCGGCATCGAATGGTAGCAGTTCGTCGGCGAAGTCCCCTTGATCCTCCAGCTGGGTGAGCGACTCGGAAGAGTTGGCCAACAGGAAGGCGGTCAGACCGGACAGCAGAAGCAACAGGGCGGCAAGAAAAACGAGGCGAACTGGGCCGAGGGTGGCGCCAAAACGACGCCATTCGGAGCCTCCGCTGACGCCGGCGCTATCGTCCACAGCGGCCGTCGCTTTGTTCAGCCGGTCGAGCACCTCGTCTGGCAGGCCTTTGCGCCTGGGGAGCGAGTAGACAATACCCACATGTACTGTGAATAGCATATCATACCGACGACCATGGGAACAACTGACAGGCACCGATCCTACCATAGCAACCAGACACTCACTCTACCATAGCAACCACTACACTACCATAGAAACCACCCACTCTACCATAGCAACCAGACACTCACTCTACCATAGAAACCACTCACTACCATAGCAACCACTTACTCTACCATAGTAACGGCTCACTCTACCATAGCAACCACTACACTACCATAGAAACCACCCACTCTACCATAGCAACCAGACACTCACTCTACCATAGCAACCAGACACTCACTCTACCATAGAAACCACTCACTACCAGAGCAACCAGACACTCACTCTACCATAGAAACCACTCACTCTACCATAGTAACGGCTCACTCTACCATAGCAACCACTCACTCTACCATAGTAACGGCTCACTCTACCATAGCAACCACTCAGTCTACCATAGTAACGGCTCACTCTACCATAGCAACCAGACACTCAGTCTACCATAGTAACCAGACACTCACTACCATAGCAACCAGACTCAATCTACCATAGCAACCAGACACTCACTCCACCATAGCAACCAGACACTACCATAGCAACCAAAAACCTCACCATAGCAACCAACCTGGCAAGATCGATGGGCCTATCGCCGAAGCAGTTAACAGCGGTGGGCGGCAGGCCGCAGTCGAGCAGATAATCGATAACGTCAAGGTGCCCGGAGCAGTGCAGCAGGCTGTTGCCGTGGCTGTCGGTGGCCTGTCTGAGGGCCTCAAGACGGCCGCCAGTTAGCCGGCGCAAAGCCGCCAGGTTGCCGGCTACCGCAGCCCGACGAATTCGTTCGGCGTCGCCGGCCTCGCTATGGCCCGGCGTTGGCATGCAGGAATGTTTGGTGTGCCAATATGATAATTGTATGCCAAAGAGACGGCCAGTGCCACCTCTATTAGCCTATCAAGATCTGGTGCACCAGCTTAGGCAGACATGTAGCAAACAGTTAAAACAATCCAACCATGGTCTAGAGCAGTATATGATTAAGGTTGACTAACTTTGGTTTAATCAGCCATTGCTTCAATGCTTGCAAGCCTGACCAGCACTTCACTATCTGAAGAACTATACTAACACCGATGAGGCCATTGCTGTGATCTAACACATTGTGAAGTAGCTTCACTGGCAGATAAACCAGCCAGAACATATATGCTTATTTTTGTCCCTCATTTAAAAGTTTTTAATATTTCTTTATAGGATAATTTTTGATTTTTATATGTAGAGATTATGGCCCTCCCTAGCCTTCCACTCCACAATATGTTTATTGTAACCCCTTGGTTTATTAGTGCACACTCAGGGGTGGCAGAGCCTAATATTTTTGGGGGGCACCAGGCACAGGGCAAGGGGGGCACAGGTACCTTTATAACTGCTAATTAGGGCCTAAAATCAGAAAAGCACTAAAAATTACTGCGTGGACTCATTTTCTGGGGGGGGGGGCATGTGCCCCAGTGCCGCAAGCTCCCGCCGACCATGTGCACACTATGGATTTGTTCTAACCTTCCTGCATGTAGCATATAGCCTAGTATAGCATATAGCCTACTATAGTAAAAGATAGGCTAACCAGTGCTTAGAATAATACTTAGACCTATAATATGCTTAGATAAATACTTAGACAAATTCAGTTCTATTAGACCTAGTATTACAAGTTTTTATACGAAAGTATAGTTTTTTTTAAATAAAAAAGATTAGGCCTATAAGTCTTCAAAATTTACTATGACTTATAAGTCTATGTATTTGCATTTTGAAAAAAACCAAATAATGATTACACTTAAACAATGATTACCTAAAAATGTTTGACTTTGGCTTTGGGTTTTTCCTTTAAAGGTCCCAAAGTTTAATAATTTTGCTTGATATAAATTTTTTAATATGTTATTTTATTGCAAAAAGTGACAATTTAACAATTTAACAATTTTAAAAAAGAATTAAATATGACATCAAAATTAGTATTTTGGTTGTTTTTTGTTTGTTATTTAATTTACTTTCTTATTTCAAAAGTTTGATTTTCTGCATTTGCATTTGTTTTGTTTTCTTGGTGTTTTTATATCTGGAAGTATATTTAGAAATATTTAGATTAGAAAAAAATTATAAATTCAAAACATAATGCTAACAATATACTAAAAATGAGTTGTTTGTTTGTTTGTACGCAATCTATTAGAGAAAAAATGGCTGGACCGATTTTCTTCAAACTTGCACTGTTCGATCAGAAATTTTCCCGTGATGGTACATGCATCTTGGCTAAGAAATTGCTCCATGTTAAAGGGATTAAATATTCTTTCTCGCTCTTTCTTGCTATCTACCATCTATTGCCAGGACCTGCACTGGAGCGGTTACGAAAATTAGATTTCTCGGTAGTTGCTTGTACTCTTTTGCACTACTTGAGTAGTCTGATTTTTGTTCGGCATGGCTGGTTCCAGCAGGTAGTTCCTCTGGATAAAAGCGCTTACCGCGCCCATTGGCTTTCCAGCTGCCTTAATCGTTTCCGGTGATCTTGTGTGCATGCATTCAGCTTGATTGGCTGCAGCAAGCAAGCTCGAAAGAGCTCACTTTGCTCGCTCTTTCTCATTATCTACTATCTATCTATCTATCTATCTATCTATCTATGCTATCAAGGGATGCTTGCTTTCGGGGGGATGCTTGCTATCTGGGGGATGCTTGCTATCTGGGGGATGCTTGCTATCAGGGGATGCTTGCTATTGGGGGGATGCTTGCTATCAGGGGATGCTTGCTATTGGGGGGATGCTTGCTATCTGGGGGATGCTTTTTATCGCTGGGATGCTTGCTATTGGGGGGATGCTTGCTATCATCTGGCGGATGCTTGCTATCTGGTGGATGCTTGCTATCTAGTGGATGCTTTCTATCTGGGGTGATGCTTGCTGTCTAGGGGGGAGGCTTGCCATCTAGATAATGGCTGCTACTTTTTGTGAAGGTTTTTTTTCTTGTGTACTTTTGTTAGTTTTAGAAAAAAAGATATTCATAGCAAATATCTTTGTCCATGATATTTTTACTCAAATGGGGTGATTGTATGTCCCTTTCTTATCGGCTGCCCCAAAGGAGGGCACAACATTGCTAGTCTTATATACTATAAATTTTAGCTATACACTATTATAGGTGAGAACGGATGCTGGCAGGGCTTTAAATAGTATTGTTGCTTGCTCTTATCATCATGTGGTTCAAGGGGTCACATTGGACAACAGCTCCGAGCTCGAGTATTGACAAAGTTTTCCATGTTTAAAATAACTGCCAGAATTTCTACAAAGTTAAAGCGAATTCAAACAAATTGGGATACAAAGGAGAACTCTTTAGCCATGCTAAATTCCTCAAGCCCAGGGGGAAGATAGCCATGGTCTTGGTTGAATGGTCTATGTTGATACTGTTTTTTTAGAATTTTGGGCACATAGGGTAGATTCTAGCCAATGAAACTTGAACAATTTGTTGTAAATTGAATACTGTCTTGCTTTGCAAATTTAAATACTACTACGAAATCAACCTGATCAATCAAATAAGCAACAAACAATCAACAACAGCTTTTATCAGCCTGCAGTTAGGGGACCACCTCGAGTTTAAGAAAATGGAAATTGATTCCAATTGCAACATAGGCCAACATAGGCAACGTAGACTCCTAAATAGACTATATTCTATGATCATTTATGTATTTACTAAGTGTGTTAGTTAAATAATCTATATTAGATTAAACTTTAAAGTGTCAGTATCAAAGTCTATAGGCCTAGGTATAAAAAATATATAGTTTTTTGTTGCCATACCTAAATTTGTCATGATTCGACATGAACTGATCAAATAAGATGATGCTAATGAACTATGTATTTACACTTATTTGTTGAATCATTGTCATAGAAAAGGGCAACAAATTTGCATCAATTTATTTAGGATAACAATCAGACAATTTATTTGTTTGGTTAAACTATAAATTAATAGCAGCCAATTGAATACCTATAACTGTAACATTTAGAAACCATTAACAAAACTTTGTATTTTTTAATCTAATATTCTAATTAATGTATCATGCAAATAGAATATACTACAACCATTTCTTCATTTATTTGTCTATCATAAGTCTACTGATTATATGTAGTTAAATCAATAAGATTAAGATAGATGTTACAGAATACTTACAATTGATGAAATTATTCAATAATATACAGGAACATTTTATTTTAATATTTTAATT
>NIVC01000126.1:0-280478 GCA_002269645.1 Macrostomum lignano
TCCAGACAGCTCATAGAGTGACTCACTCATTCCGACAGCTTCATAGAGTGACTCACTCATTACCAGACAGCTCATAGAGTGACTCACTCATTCTCAGACAGCTCCATAGAGTGACTCACTCATTACCAGACAGCTCATAGAGTGACTCACTGCATTACCAGACAGCTCATAGAGTGACTCACTCATTCGCAGACAGCTCAATATGAGTGACTCACTCATTACCAGACAGCTCATAGTGACTCACTCATTACCAGACAGCTCAGAGAGTGACTGACACGCAGGACATCCAGGAGCAGCAGCTACCAGGCAAAGCGGCCTACGCACAGTCTGGAGCTCGCTAATTTCCTGCCATTGTCGCCGCCGCAGCTGCACCGCTGGGTGAGCTCGCTGCCTAGCAACAGTCGGCGCATTCGTGACACCTGAGCGGCTGATCGGCGTGCAGGCGCAATCTCGCCGGCTCTGTTCTGGCGTCGCAGGCGTGGCTGTAGTGAACCAGCTTGGCCTGACAGCCGCGACTGGCTCGGCAAGACCCACCAGCTGGACGGCAGTCGACAGGCGTTCCACTTGGCGGCTCGTAGGCGCAGCGCGGCCGAAAATGTCGGACATCTGCTGACAATCGGAGTCGTCAGCCGGACAGCCGCAGGTGGCCGCGTCGTTGGCGAACCGATCCGCGTAGGCGTAGAAGGCTTCGAGCTGGCCGAGGCAGAGGGCGCGGTCGCGACAGGACCCGGCGGCCGGACATCCACTCGCAGGCCTGGGCCAGGGCGATGAAGCGTTGGAGACAGTCGAAATGTCGAACGCAGCTCTGGTAGACTTCGAAACAGTTGGCCGCTGCGAGGGTGTTTTTAATTGGGGGGGGGGTGATTCACTCATTCACAGATGAACTTATAGGGATTCACATATTCACAGATGCTGATGGAGTGATTCACTCATTCACAGATGCTGATGGAGTGATGCACTCATTCACAGATGAACTTATAGGGATTCACATATTCACAGATTCTGATGGAGTGATTCACTCATTCACAGATGAACTTATAGGGATTCACATATTCACAAATCCTGATGGAGTGATTCACTCACTCACAGATGCTGATGGAGTGATTCACTCATTCACAGATGCTGATGGAGTGATTCACTCATTCACAGATGCTGATGGAGTGATTCACTCATTCACAGATGCTGATGGAGTGATTCACTCATTCACAGATGCTGATGGAGTGATTCACTCATTTAAAGATGCTGATGGAGTGATTCACTCATTTAAAGATGCTGATGGAGTGATTCACTCATTCACAGATGCTGATGGAGTGATTCACTCATTCACAGATGCTGATGGAGTGATTCACTCATTCACAGATGCTGATGGACTGATTCACTTTTACAATTGATTCATTTTGCTCTACTCATAGTGCATTATTTAGTGTTTAAAACTTCATTCTTACATTTGATCAACTGAAATGCTGAAGGATGAATAACCGATGCGCCTACGCTAGACTTGACAACGGCTTCTGAATCTGGCGACTTTCTGTCATCGTCTGGACTGCCAGCACCGATTTGCTGCTGCGGATCCTTGGACGACTTCGGGTGCAACAGACCGATATTGTAGGCGTCGTTGAAGAATCCTGGCGTCGGGTGGAGGGTTCAGACTTCAGACACATCCTGGCATGCACTTTAAGCCCTCAGGTGTGTCTATATCAGCCCTCAGGTGTGTCTATATCAGCCCTCAGGTGTGTTTATATTAGCCCTCAGGTGTCTCTATATTAGCCTCAGGTGTGTCTATATTAGCCCTCAGGTGTCTATATCAGCCCTCAGGTGTCTATATTAGCCCTCAGGTGTGTCTATATTAGCCCTCAGGTGTGTCTATATCAGCCCTCAGGTGTCTATATTAGCCCGCAGGTGTGTCTATATCAGCCCTCAGGTGTCTATATTAGCCCTCAGGTGTCTATATAAGCCCTCAGGTGTCTATATCAGCCCTCAGGTGTGTCTTTATCAGCCCTCAGGTGTGTCTATATCAGCCCTCAGGTGTCTATATCAGCCCTCAGGTGTGTCTATATTTGCCCTCAGGTGTCTATATCAGCCTTCAGGTGTCTATATAAGCCCTCAGGTGTGTCTATATAAGCCCTCAGGTGTGTCTATATTCGCCATCAGGTGTTATCTATATAAGCCCTCAGGTGTCTGTATCAGCCTTCAGGTGTTTATATTACCCCTCAGGTGTGTCTATATCAGCCCTCAGGTGTGATTATTAGCCCTCAGGTGTGTTTATATTAGCCCTCAGGTGTGTCTATATTAGCCTCAGTTGTGTCTTCATTAGCCATCAGGTGTGTCTATTTAAGCCCTAAGGTGTGTCTATATTAGCCCTCAGGTGTGTCTATATTAGCCCTCAGGTGTGTCTATATTAGCCTTCAGGTGTGTCTATATTAGCCCTCAGGTGTCTCCATATCAGCCCTCAGGTGTCTATATTAGTCCTCAGGTGTGTCTATATTAGCCTTCAGGTGTGTCTATATTAGCCCTCAGGTGTCTCCATATCAGCCCTCAGGTGTCTATATTAGCCATCAGTAATATAGAATAGCCCTCGCTCACTTAAGCAAACATTTCCCGGATAAACGCGTCGAATCCTATCGCACTGCAATCTCTCAGCGCGAGTATAGTTCAGACAGGTGCAGGGTATCAAGCCGTGATTCCGCAGGGCTTCGTAAGACTGCAGGCAGGCTGCCCGTTGGCCGGGCACTTGCTGATATCGTCGAAGCCGCACCTGTCCTGAAAGGCTCTGGCGTCCGCTGCGCAGGTCGGATTGTCGAAGCAGCGACTTCGCCTCTCCAAGCAGCTGCCGCCGCGGCCATCGTCTGGCAGAGGCTCCGACTCGAGCTGCCTGATTTTGGCCAGGTAAGCGGCAGCTGAGCTGGCTAAGCTGCTGTTGCTTTTTAGGTTGTTGCTGCTTTCGCTATTGCTGCTTTTACTTGTATCGGTAAGGACGTCCGTTGAAGGGGCAACTACAAAGAATTAGAGTAGTTCAAATCGAAATTTTACTGATAAAATAAAAAATTCTGTTTGATTGATCAACACTCTACTTATAGTAGCTTGAAGACGCTACTGTTTAGATAAAATGATCAGGCTTCGCTTCGGCCCATAGAGCTCACAAGCAGTTCGCGAACATAGATAAGTGGGGAATGATGTATTTACTACACTTGGACCGGTGCCATAAACTGCAGAAACGTATTTATTCCCAACTTGGGAATAAAGTAGTCGATGCCCGGGCATGGATGAATTCATTCATCCATGTGCCCGGGCCCAAGTAGAAAATAAAGAGACGGAAGAAGCAATTAAAGTTTCTCTGCCATTTCTCTTCTCATTCTAGCTGGTCATGCATGTTGAGTTAACGGACCCGAGCACAAAACGCAGAATGCATGATGTATAACAGTTTCTGCTGATCATAGCACCGCACACACACAGCGAGACTGCAACCTCTCAAAAGGCCCTCGCTCCTTGACAAACGTTCGAAGCCGTGGATAGAAGAGAAATTGGGGAAAACCTCGGCCCCAGAAAAGAAGAGACGATTGCTAGATTCAATTAGGTGTCCCCGGGAGCTAGGCTAGGGGTGAGAGAGTGGGGGCTTGAAGAGGGTGACGGAGGAATAGGAAAAAGGGGAAAAGTGGCGGCCCCTCTAACGACCCAAGATAACACTGGTGAGGGGGTTCGCTTCGTTCCTGTTTGGCTTTCACTAATGCGCCTGCTATTTCCTTATGCCAGCACGCTGCATAACAAATATACATGTTAACTATATATTCAGTTTAAAAGCATGTGCAAGAGCTGAATTGAAAACAAAATAGGACGGCAGGCAAAGTAAAGGACAATAAAGGACAATTTGGAAGAAGTGGGTTGACCTCTTTAGACGAAATACCGCCTGCTACGACATTTATTTGTGTCCGTCATGAAAATTTCTGATTTGCGAATATTTTTACGCAACATATCGCCAAACTTGTTCTATTTAATTTAGTAGCCTCGGTTAAACATCTGTGTAAGATCAGAAGCTAATGTATGGCGCCAATATATTATTGACTAATTCAAATAGCCTAATAGCTAATATATGGTGCCAATGAATTATTGACTAATTCTAATAGCCTAATAGCTAATATATGGTGCCAATGAATTATTGACTAATTCTAATAGCCTAATAAGCTAATATTGCGCCAGTATAACATTGACCAATTCTAACTGCCTAAGAAGATAATATAAGAGCCTCTCAAACTACACATACGACTCAATTTGACACAATCTAGAATCTGTGCCTAAAGATCTTTAATGAGGCTTAAGGAGACCGTTGGCTGAATCATTGCGATAAAGCGTAAGCCCTTTCGATCCCAGCAAGTCTTCAACTATCTGAGCCTATAAGCTCAGGCTCCAATGGCCAGCCGTAAGCCACATTGCATGCAGTTATTATCAATTTGATTCATCAGCAATGTCAAAACCGCGCGCTGGCTTCGAGCTGCAATTTGACAGGTGAATTTTCGCTTCTGTGGATTCATCTGCGCCACGACGCGTGGTTTGGCCACGGCTCAGCGATTGTTAGATATGATTTATTATTCTCGGTGAGACATATTCCTATTAAAACTCCAGTTATCTAAGAGAATATATCGATTTTACGAAACAGGCTGTCACGCGCACAGCTGCGAAAATTTTTAATTCTTGGAGAACAGAGAGGCGCCATGGAGAACAGAGAGGCGCCATGGAGAACAGAGAGAGGCGCCATGGGGAACAGAGAGAGGCGCCATGGGGAACAGAGAGAGGCGCCATGGGGAACACAGAGAAGCGCCATGGGGAACACAGAGAAGCGCCATGGGGAACAGAGAGAGGCGCCATGGGGAACAGAGAGAGGCGCCATGGGGAACAGAGAGAGGCGCCATGGGGAACAGAGAGAAGCGCCATGGGGAACAGAGAGAGGCGCCATGGGGAACAGAGAGAGGCGCCATGGGGAACAGAGAGAGGCGCCATGGGGAACAGAGAGAAGCGCCATGGGGAACAGAGAGAGGCGCCATGGGGAACAGAGAGAGGCGCCATGGGGAACAGAGAGAGGCGCCATGGGGAACAGAGAGAAGCGCCATGGGGAACAGAGAGAAGCGCCATGGGGAACAGAGAGAAGCGCCATGGGGAACAGAGAGAGGCGCCATGGGAAACAGAGAGAGGCGCCATGGGAAACAGAGAGAGGCGCCATGGGAAACAGAGAGAGGCGCCATGGGGAACAGAGAGAGGCGCCATGGGGAACAGAGAGAGGCGCCATGGGGAACAGAGAGAAGCGCCATGGGGAACAGAGAGAGGCGCCATGGGGAACAGAGAGAGGCGCCATGGGGAACAGAGAGGCGCCATGGGGAACAGGGGAATGGGATCTGTCTGCATGAAGAACAGGGGAATGGGATCTGTCTGCATGGGGAACAGGGGAATGGGATCTGTCTGCATGGGGAACAGGGGAATGGGATCTGTCTGCATGGGGAACAGGGGAATGGGATCTGTCTGCATGGGGAACAGGGGAATGGGATCTGTCTGCATGGGGAACAGGGGAATGGGATCTGTCTGCATGGGGAACAGGGGAATGGGATCTGTCTGCATGGGGAACAGGGGACAGGAGTACCATGGGAACAAAACTGGGCAAAAACTAAACATCGGCTTCAGTTCACATCAGGCCATCGAATTCCCGTCAACTAGCCTTCTCAAATCCTTGAGCGCATCAGGAACTGACCAATTTAAATCCATTTCCTCCCAGTGCCAAACTGAAGCAAAAAAGCAAATTTATACTTCCTGTTCTGCTGAGTAGCCAGCAAGATCTGTCATCTTTAAAGAGGCTGCCCGTGGCAAACCACGAGAGACATTTCTTGTGCTCAGAACTCTATTACGACCTGTCTTGACATTTTCCCCTGCTCAAAACTCATTCTGCGCATAGACGGAATTCCTGATTGGCAGAGAGCTTTAGGAAGACTTCTTCGACAAAAAAGGGAGAGTGGAATGAATATTGAAGGGGATTTTTGTGAACCCCTCCTCCCGCTCTCCTACAAGCAGCGGATGACTCATGGTTGAAAGTTCCTGTGAGGCACCGCCAGAGAGTGAAAGCTCCAGCGAGATGGAGAAATATTTGGTAATGCGGCTGGCTGACATTCAGGAAGCATCTGGGCTCATATCTTTTGCTGTAAGGTGCGTGCCGTCCAGTCCAGTGGAGTGCTTGAATAATTATCTAATCCTACATTTTACCTCCTTGCTTTTCTTTGCATTCGTATCTCATTTCTTAATTTCTGTGTTTAGTTTTTTATTAGATTTTCAATAGTCTCTCAGACTCTCTTTTAGTCTATTCTAATGTGTCTAAAGATCTAATCTAGTCCAGCTTCTCAGAATCTACCCGAAGTCTCTCAGATTCTACATTCTACATTCTACAGTCTCAGAATCTACCCGAAGGCTATCCAAGTCTATTCTCTCCAAATCTGCTCTAGTCTCTCAGAATCTACTCTAGTCTCTCAGAATCTACTCTAGTCTCTCAGAATCTACTCTAGTCTCTCAGAATCTACTCTAGTCTCTCAGAATCTACTCTAGTCTCTCACAATCTACTCTAATATCTCAGAATGTACTCTAGTCTCTCAGAGTCTACTCTAGTGTCTCCGAATCTACTCTAATCTCTCAGAATCTACTCTAGTCTCTCAGAAATTACTCAAGAGTTTAGAATATATTCTAATCTCTTAGAATCTACCCGAAGTGTATCCAAGTCTATTCTCTCAAAATCTGCTTTAGTCTCTCGAAGTCTACTCTAATCTCTCAAAATCTACTGTAATCTCTCAGAATTTACTCTAGTCTCTCAGAATCTACTCTAGTGTCTCTCAGAATCTACTCTAATCTCTCAAAATCTACTCTAATCTCTCAGATTTACTCTAGTCTCTCAGAATCTACTCTAATGTCTCAGAATCTACACTAGTGTCTCAGAATCTACTCTAGTATCTCATAATCTACTTTAGTCTCTCGAAGTCTACTCTAATATCTCAGAATTTACTCTAGTCTCTCAGAATCTACTCTAGTGTCTCCGAATCCACTCTTATCTCTCAAAATCTACTCTAGTCTCTTAGAATCTACTCTAGTCTCTTAGAATCTACTTTAGTCTCTTAGAATCTTCTCTAGTCTCTCAGAATCTGCTCTAATCTCTCAAAATCTACTTTAATCTCTCAGAATTTACTCTAGTCGATCAGAATATACTCTAACGTCTCTCAGAATCTACTCTAATGTATCAGAATCTACTCTTAATGTCTCTCAGAATCTACTATGGTCTCTCAGAATCTACTCTCGAAATCTACACTCGTCTCTCACCTTTAAAACTCTCTACCTACATCCGTATCCGTGTAAATATAGAAGGTGCTCGGCACATTCAACAGCTTGACAAAACAGCCTAGGCGAATGTGGGCAAGTATGGGCTGAAAGCTTCAAGCATTCCAGCCTTGGCATTCCAAACTGACCGGGCAGTCAGACAAGGCGTTTTTGACAAACTCGCAGTTTTTTCGGAATTTTCTCTCGCAGCTTTAGGCTTCTTGTACAAAGAGCTTATAATTGGCGTTTCTTTTTCGTTTGACTCGCTTGTCCCCCGCTGTCTAAGATGGGTAATATTATATTTTGTCTGTTGCCATGCATAGCACTCACTAGGGGATTGGCTTCCCAAGGAAGAATGCAGTCCGAATAGCCTCGTTTCGGGTCTAACAGAGGCGCCAAAACCGCGCACACACACACACACAAGACAAGTCGTAGCTGCCTTGAATCCACTTAACTTTCGATTGAGGATCGCCGACAAAAGAGAATAAAGCATTCGGCTATCCACTTGACTTTGAGTTGGAGTTGGGTTAAAATTCTACTATTAATTGAAAAAAATAGACTGCAAAACTCTCGAGCTCTCAGAAGACAGCCAATGCAGAAATTTTAGTTCAGATAAAAAAGATAACTAATCCCTCGTAGTTCTTGATCTAGTCACAGAATCTACTCTAGTCTCACCGATTTTGCCTAATCTATTCTAGTGTATCTCAAGATCTAATCTATTCTGGTCTCTGACTATCTACTTTAGTTTTTCGGAACCTATTCTAGTCTCTTAGTGTCTACTCTAATCTCTCATTATCTACTCTAGTCTCTCATTTCTACTTTAGTCTCTCATTATCTACTCTAATCTCTCATTATCTACTCTAATCTCTCATTATCTACTCTAGTCTCTCATTATCTACTCTAGTCTCTCATTTCTACTTTAGTCTCTCATTATCTACTCTAGTCTCTCATTATCTACTCTAGTCTCTCATTATCTACTCTAGTCTCTCATTTCTACTTTAGTCTCTCATTATCTACTCTAGTCTCTCATTATCTACTCTAGTCTCTCATTATCTACTCTAGTCTCTCATTATCTACTCTAGTCTCTCATTATCTACTCTAGTCTCTCATTTCTACTTTAGTCTCTCATTATCTACTCTAGTCTCTCATTATCTACTCTAGTCTCTCATTTCTACTTTAGTCTCTCATTATCTACTCTAGTCTCTCATTATCTACTCTAGTCTCTCATTTCTACTTTAGTCTCTCATTATCTACTCTAGTCTCTCATTATCTACTCTAGTCTCTCATTTCTACTTTAGTCTCTCATTATCTACTCTAGTCTCTCATTATCTACTCTAGTCTCTCATTATCTACTCTAGTCTCTCATTATCTACTCTAGTCTCTCATTATCTATTCTAGTCTCTCATTTCTACTTTAGTCTCTCATTATCTACTTTAGTCTCTCATTATCTACTCTAGTCTCTCATTATCTACTCTAGTCTCTCATTTCTACTTTAGTCTCTCATTATCTACTCTAGTCTCTCATTATCTACTCTAGTCTCTCATTTCTACTTTAGTCTCTCATTATCTACTCTAGTCTCTCATTATCTACTCTAGTCTCTCATTTCTACTTTAGTCTCTCATTATCTACTCTAATCTCTCATTATCTACTCTAGTCTCTCATTTCTACTTTAGTCTCTCATTATCTACTCTAGTCTCTCATTATCTACTCTAGTCTCTCATTATCTACTCTAGTCTCTCATTATCTACTCTAGTCTCTCATTATCTATTCTAGTCTCTCATTTCTACTTTAGTCTCTCATTATCTACTCTAGTCTCTCATTTCTACTTTAGTCTCTCATTATCTACTCTAGTCTCTCATTATCTACTCTAGTCTCTCATTATCTACTCTAGTCTCTCATTATCTACTCTAGTCTCTCATTATCTACTCTAGTCTCTCATTATCTATTCTAGTCTCTCATAATCTATTCTAGTCTCCCAGACTCTAATCTAGTGTCTCAGAATCTACTCTGGTCTCTCAGTGCCTAATCTAGTCGCTTAGAGTTGAATCTAGTCTCTCAGAATCATCATAATTTTACTGCTCATAATTTTAGACGAGAGCCTCATACTTATTTTCTATAAAGATTCGTTAGAAAGACAAAATTTATGAATACTTTAATTATGAGAAAAATTACAATATTATAAATATGCTAGTTTGTGCACACTGAGAATTTTTTTAGAGCTGTATACTAACTTCACGTGGTCGAGTTTCTATTCCAAATCTTCGTTTAAAGGTGTCCACGGCAGGAGGAGCCGATAGGAGAATAGCAAATTGTGGACGGAGTGCAAGCTGGAGTTTCTGCTTTTTTATTTCGTTTCAAATTTGACTCTTGGCCAGGGTTGAACACTTTATAGCATAACATAGTTATTAATAGCTGCTGTAGCTATTGGGCTGGCACATTTTCACTTTCCTAATTAATCAATATAGTAGAATAGTCTGATCTGATCTAATCTAATCTAATCTCTATGAATCTATACATTTTTCATTTTATTAAATGATTTATTCATTATCTAGCTCTATCTACCAGCTCGTAGTATGACCTCATCCAATCTAGTGTGATCTTATCTCATCTCATCTAATCTAGTGTGATCTTATCTCATCTCATCTAATCTAGAATGATCTTATCTCATCTCATCCAATCTAGTGTGACCTTATCTCATCTCATCTAATCTAGTGTGACTTTATCTCATCTCATCCAATTTAGTGTGACCTTATCTCATCTAATCTTATCTTATCAACTTTTTTCATCCGATTACATATGATCTAATCTTATTATCTATTCTTTCAGAACACGCAGAGATCCGATGACATATAACTTTATAAGCCATTCCAGTAGCAGAGTTTCATATTTAACAAGATAGATCAGTCAGTTGCGACATTCACAAGCTGCATAATTATCGAGGCCAAGCAATACCAACCAACTCTACCAGCCCCCGCTGATCGGGCAGATCATTAAGGTACGGCGGCGTCTGCGACGATCCAGCCCCTCGCTATTACCGGTAGTAGCTATGCATCGATTTGCAATACCTCGCAGACATACGGCAGAAGCGAAGAGGCAAAGGTTGTATGGAGATTATTCTAATAAAACTGAATATGGCGGGCTGCCACAAAGGACCCCCCTCATCCCAGGGAGGGATCTTGATCTATCAATCTATAGAGGCCCATCTGTTTGATCTGTCACTCTCTTTGATAAATGTATGCTTTGCTGTTAGAGAGGCTGCAGCGGTGTCATTAACCAATGTATATGATAGCTTGCCAGAGTTGTTAGCGATTGAGATGTGCTAGACTAGGCTGGACTAAATAGATGTCAGGTACATTTAGGCGGATAGGTAGGTAGACAGGTAGGCAGGCAGTTAGGTGGGAAGTCAGGTAGGTAGGTATAGGTAGGCAGGTAGAGAGGTAGGTAGGCAGGTAGGTAGTTAGGCAGCCAGGCATGTAGATAGTCAGGTAGGTAGGTACATGTAGGTAGATAGGTAGATAGGCAAGTAGATAGGCAGGTAGGCAGGTAGGCAGGTAGATAGGTAGGTAGGCAGGTAGGTAGCTAGGCAGGTAGGCAGGTAGGCAGGTAGGCAGGTAGATAGGCAAGTAGGCAGGTAGGCAGGTAGGCAAGGTAGGTAGGCAGGTAGATAGGCAGGTAGGCAGGTAGGCAGGTAGGCAAGGTAGTAGGCAGGTAGATAGGCAAGTAGGCAGGTAGGCAGGTAGGCAAGGTAGGTAGGCAGGTAGATAGGCAGGTAGGCAGGTAGGCAGGTAGATAGGCAAGTAGGCAGGTAGGCAAGGTAGGTAGGCAGGTAGATAGGCAAGTAGGCAGGTAGGCAGGTAGGCAAGGTAGGTAGGCAGGTAGATAGGCAGGTAGGCAGGTAGGTAGGCAGGTAGGCAGGTAGATAGGTAGGTAGGCAGGTAGGTAGGTAGGCAAGGTAGGTAGGCAGGTAGATAGGCAAGTAGGCAGGTAGGCAGGTAGGCAAGGTAGGTAGGTAGGCAGGTAGATAGGCAGGTAGGCAGGTAGGCAGGTTGGCAGGTAGATAGGTAGGTAGGCAGGTAGGTAGGTAGGTAGGTAGGTAGACAAGTAGGCAGGTAGGTAGGTAGGTAGGTAGGTAGACAATTAGGCAGGTAAGCAGGTAGGCAGGTAGGCAGGTAGGCAGGTAGGCAGGTAGGTAGGTAGGTAGGTAGACAAGTAGGCAGGTAGGCAGGTAGGCAGGTAGGTAGGTAGGTAGGTAGACAAGTAGGCAGACAGGCAGGTAGGCAGGTAGGCAGGTAGGCAGGTAGGCAGGTAGGCAGGTAGGCAGGTAGGTAGGTAGGTAGGTAGACAAGTAGGCAGACAGGCAGGTAGGCAGGTAGGCAGGTAGGCAGGTAGGCAGGTAGGCAGGTAGGCAGGTAGGCAGGTAGGCAGGTAGGTAGGTAGGTAGGTAGACAAGTAGGCAGACAGGCAGGTAGGCAGGTAGGCAGGTAGGCAGGTAGGCAGGTAGGTAATAACAAGAGCAAACCTGGCAGTCGCACGCCGCCAGGAGCAGACCTGCCGGCCGCCAGCTTGCAGGGATGGTTGAACAGGTATTCCCAGACATTCATGCAGCGCGTTAGTTCGCTTGGCGGTTCGATGGACTTGGGGCAGAAGCACTCCAGGCCCGGTTCCATCTTGTGCAAGTTGTTCAGGTGTTCCAAACAGATTTCCAACTCGTTCGGCAGCTCCAGCTGGCATTTTCCGACTGCGAATGGTATAAAAAAAACCTCATCGTTTATTACAGGTTTCGGATTAGCCATCTTTATTGCCTGTATTTTTGCACTTTAGCAGCAGCACATCAAATCCCAGCCAAACTAACAGCTGATCTTCTCTCCCATGGGTTGAGAACTGCAAGAGGCCAGTGAGGCCAGTGAGCTCCATAATCCATAGGCTGGCTAAAAAGAAGCTGACACTTCGAGCTGCTGAATAATAATCTCCTGAGATAGGAACTGCTGGTACTAACGTTCCTCTAGACATAACAGACAGACAGGATGTTAATTTGTTCTATTACTACATTCCATGATGTTGGCTAGATTAGCAATCCATTCTATTCATTTTTCTGTAATGCTGGCTAGATTAGCTATCCATTATATTCCTTCATCTGTGATGTTGGCTATAGATTAGCAATCCATTCTATTCATTTATCTGTGATGTTGGCTATAGATTAGCAATCCATTCTATTCATTTATCTGTGATGTTGGCTATAGATTAGCAATCCATTCTATTCATTTATCTGTGATGTTGGCTATAGATTAGCAATCCATTCTATTCATTCATCTGTGATGTTGGCTATAGATTAGCAATCCATTCTATTCCTTCATCTGTGATGTTGGCTATAGATTAGCAATCCATTCTATTCCTTCATCTGTGATGTTGGATAAACTAGTTTCTAGCAATCCACCCAGCTAAGCATGCCACGGAGGCCGAAGAGGCTAGCGGGAGCAGAACCGATAGATAATAAAGTTTCACAGCTGGCTAAAAAAGATCCTAAACAAAAATTTTGCTATCACGCTTGACCGATTGGTCACCTCGGCAGTGATTCCAATTTCCATGAGCCACTTTATCATTCCTCCCTCCCTCTCACCCTATTGCCTAATTTCTCACACCCCGCTCCCCGCTCCCCTTCCGTTCCGCTGATCTCTCTCCGCAGCAGCACTCTCGATTTCAATCCGTGTGGAATTGAGTTTCTCGTCGGGCCAATGAAATGATGAATGCGCCTGCCTGGTCTCAGGCCGCTCTGCAGCCAATTTCTTGAAGGAAAATCAAAGCCAATCAAATTTCTGCCGCTGTCCACCAATGTTGTTTTTTAGCTAGACTAGCTCAAGCGTCTGCGCATGTGTCCGACAGAAGCATTTAATCTTGGAATTCCTAGGAAAACAAATTCCTTTTCTGAGAAGGATTTTCTGTACAAGGGGCGAGGGAAGTTCTGAAGGCTTAACGCCAGGGCGACCCTGCCAATAGGTCTATAGCTAAATCCATCGGCTAGAAGGACTCAAACTAGGGACACTAAGGACAAAAAACTGTTTATGCACTTCCAGGAAAGCCTTGGAAAATCCGAAAGCCCGGGTCTGAGCTTCGAGTCCAGGCACAAGTTTCCAGGATTCAATGATCTTCTAAGTGCTTTCGCAATCTTTATGAGTAAATTTCTAGAGCCTAGATTCTATATCCATGGATATCTAGATTCTGAGATCTCTAGACTCTCAAATGTTTAGATCCTTCTATCTCTACATACTTAAACCTCTAGATTCTCAGATCTTTAATACGCTCGTAGATCCTTAGATCTCTGCATACATAGATATCTAGATCCTGAGATCTCTATACCCATAGATATCTAGATCCTGAGATCTCTACATCCATAGATATTTAGATCCTTAGATCTCTGCATCCATAGATATCTAGATCTTTAGATCTCTACGGAGATCTCTCTATGGAGATATTAAATCCATAGACCTCTGGATTCTGAGATGTCTAGTTCCTTAAAACTCTTCATCCATAAGCTTCTAGATTCTCAGATTTCTATTAGATCCTTAGATCTCTACATCCATATACCTCTAGATTCTCAGATGTCTAGATCCTTAGATCTCTACTAGATCCTTAAATTTCTAAATCCCTAATTCCTTAGCTTTGTAGATAAAACATTAATCTGTCAAAATATTAGAATGCGCAAATGCATTAAGTATTATATTTTTCAGTTCAGAATTTCCATATACAATAATTTTTCTTGGCCAAAGAAACTGTGTGTTTCTTTTGACAGATCCAGCAATTAAAAACAGCCACAAGCTTCGCAAGTTTCTTCTGCCAACTGTCAGTTGTAAATTTGAAGTGACCCTTTGCGCTTTTGTCGCGCTGTCATATTCTACAGGCAGCCAGGCTAGTGTAAAAAAGTTGAAAACTATAAAAAACCGAAAGTCTGACTGCAATCGAGAGGTCACACACACACAGGCCCGCGGTCACTGCAAGATTTGAAAAGAATGTTTAGTGAAATTGAAATCGAAGAAAATGGTGCTTGGCTATACCACACAAACCCAGCTTAACTTAGGTTTAATGAGAATTTAGCTGTATTTAAATTTCTTTCCCATAATAATATTTGATTACACCTGCCCTAATGGGCAGATGTGCAACCGACAGCTCAGCCGCAGCTATTGCGCGGCGCATCTGAAGGCTGCGTATGGCTGTTCAGTCCAAGGACTGGGGGGTCGCCACACAAGTGTCTTGGTCAAGAACACAAATTGTTCTCAGTGGGTCGAGAATCGAACCCCGACCGACTCAGTCGTGAGTCGCTAGACTAGACTACACTAGACTACAACCTTTTTCACATATTTACAATAAATCCTATATATTTTAACTAAATACATCTTCGAATTTTATGTCTATAGTTAGACTTCAGCTGTCAAAGTCGCAACGAACCCGATGTTTAAGGAAAGGAGTTTTTAAGTGAGCAAATACATGATATTTGAGTCATACGTGGCCATAGAGTTTTGTCACAGACTGAGAGCCAGCATAATTCAAAGAAAGCGATTTGACTTAGCACGGATACAGTGAACCTTTAGCTGACTGCAGCAGCAGACCTTGGAATTACCGGTAGTAACAGAAGTCGGTGTTTAGTTATCACTTTTCAGACTGATGTTAAACAACTACGAGTAGTTTTATTTATTGCAAGTCTGGATGTCCAATTGATCTAGGCTTGCTTGAATTTCAAGGCGAATTTTTTTTCATCTAGGAGTTTGCGTGTTGTCTATGGCCCAACCTGTAGGGGGGGGGAGGGAGGGACGTAGCCTAGTGGTCTGGCGCGGCGCTCTTAAATTTATGTTCCAGAGGTCCAGGCTCGATTCCAAGTGCAGTCACATTAGTCCGGAGCTATATAGTAATCTCGGCATAAGTCTACTTGTGCAATTAACTGCCTTGAAGTTGAAGGCCAACCCCCAAGGCACAGTGAAGTGTACATGCCTAACGATAAATAAAGTCAAGGCCGCTGTACACTCCTGTGTGAGTGTGTGCCTGTGCGTATGACGTATCTGCGCGCTTGTGTGCCTGCTCAGGGGAGTCGGTGGAATGGGCAGTAATGCCTCTCGTCGGTTGTGCGACAATTTCGCTTAAAGTGCGCCAGGGTGCACACAGCCCCTGCCTCTAGTAAAAAATAGTCTAACTCGTACACTTTCAACTTTAAATGACCGTTTAAGCTTAAATTCTAGCTAACATTTTTCTACTCTCGACCTAGTGCTAAATATTTCTCTTTTCTAGAATATTTTTGTTGAAAGTTCAAATCGTATTGTAATATCAGAGTGTAGGATCTATTTTTGCGCGAATGCATAGGCAAGGAACATGGGTAGGCATATATAGACTCTTCGCCAGGTAGGGGCACTCGCTACATGCTTGAAGTTTTCGAAATCCTTGCGGCTAGCTACCCGACCAGCAACCGAAGTGTCCGATTTCAAGAGCTTGGGCCCTCATTAAGGGCTAAGCGGAGCAAACCAGAATGAAAGTGAAAGTTCGAGTATTTACCTGCGCAGTTAGTTGCTGGGGCAAACAATTTAGCAACAAAAATAAGCGCTTGATTCTTCTCCTGATGCTTTTTGTGTACATTCTGGATACGTGATCTGAGTAGATATTGTGGGAGTAATGAAGTATGCTTGTAAAATTTAGTTTAGATTTAGATTTAGAAATTTAGATTCTGTATTCTAATTAATATCCGTAATCTATTCTGCCTGTGTAATTTAAGTACATGCAATTCATGTAATCAAGTCAGTTCGTATAATCGACAAGTACTCTGTGTGTGTAATCTGATCCAATTTGTGTAATCTAATAAGCTTGTGTAATTTGATCAGTTTGTGTAATCCAAATGGTTTGTGTAATCTAGTCAGTTTGTGTAATCCAATTAGTTTGTGTAATCCAATTAGTTTGTGTAATCTAGTCAGTTTGTGTAATCCAATTAGTTTGTGTAATCCAATTAGTTTGTGTAATCTAGTCAGTTTGTGTAATCCAATCGGTTTGTGTAATCCAGTTAGTTTGTGTAATCCAATTATTTTGTGTAATCCAATTATTTTGTGTAATCTAGTCAGTCTGTGTAATGCAATTAGTTTGTGTAATCTAGTCAGTTTGTGTAATCCAAATAGTTTGTGTAATCCAGTCTTCGTGTTAACTGAAAACTTTCTAGCAGCAGTGAAAAACCGGCTTCTAGTACAGAGACTCATTTTTTTCTGTGGCTTCCAATGAAATTTGTGCAATTCTACTTAGATTTTCCATGCGCGTTGTGTGTAACGAACTGACAGCAATACTCGAGCGCATCAGAAATAGCATCTACTAGCCAATTGACCAACGCGTGAGAAATGAAACTAAATTCGCGGCGCGCAGATGCGTGCGTGCTCTGTGCTAGATTAATTATGTGCCAGGCACAATAGAGTCCATCAAACTGTATTAAAATAATTTACGAATTCAACAACAATATCGGCTGCGAAATGCATGCTATATTAAACTTGAGTATGGCTATCTATAATAAATGGATTCTCTGCGGGGTGCTGTTACTAAAAATAAACTCATCACTAATGTGAGTGCAAGAAAATATTCTCTTTTAAAAATATAGATGCCTTAATATGTACGTGTCATTTTGACAAGTCTCGCGGTGCCAATAAAGTGCCCTTTTTATGGGTCTCGAGTGTCATCAAAGTGCCATTTAGACAGGTCTCGCTGTGCCATCAAAGCGTCATTTTTAAAGGTCTTGAGTGTCATAAAGTGCCATTTTTAAAGGTCTCGCGGTGCCATCAAAGTGCCATTTTTAACGGTCTCGTGGTGCCATCAAAATGTCATTTTAACAAGTTTTGCGTTGCCATCAAAGTGCCATTTTGAAAATATAAGTGTCAGAAAAAGAACGTTTTTTAATATTTGTCTCCAAAACATAATTTCGATGCCGAAATTTTAACTTACAATTGGAATATTTTTAATTAATTAAGTCAGCCATAGTTGCTTGGTTCAGGTAGTTTTCATTTTAAGTTATACTAGAACATGGATTCTACCTTCTTTGCATGAACAGTTCACAGATAAATGCAGAAATAAAACTGTCAGATCCGCAAGAAGCTGACACCAATACCAAATTTGATGGATTGTATTTTTCCACTAGCCATGTCTCCCAGACTTTCTCACTCGGGAGGAACAAAAAATAACCGTTTTTTTAATTAAACTTTCTCATCAATCACAAGAGCTCTCACTCTCTCTCTCTCCTCAGCCCCCCCCCTCCCGATCGAGCAACTCGAGCAGCTCTCCATATCCGTTTCGTTTAGTCTTCCGCCTCGCTGAGCACCGACTGTGAGGTGTCGCTTTTTAGAACAAAAAACGGAGTGGGAGTTGAGAAATCAGCGTAGCATGAGACTGAGTCTGAACAGACTCCGAACTTTAAGCTTGTCGAGCTAAGTTTAACAAAATCCCATTAAAATCTTGCACCGTATTAAATTTGTTTAAGTCACAGACAGACTGGCTGATTAAAAAAATCCTTTCATGCTTACAATAAAAACCCAGGAACATAATTCGCTCGCCTCACTGAATTGTAAAGGAGTAAGAAAATTGGACTCACTTATTTTACAGAGGAAATGGAGACTTCAGTTTACAAATTCAAGGTGCCACTTTTGATCTGTATGTGCCACTTTCAATCTGGAGGTGCCACTTTCAAACCGAGGATGCCGCTTTCAACCCGGAGATGCCACTTTCAACCCGGGATGCCACTTTCAATACGGGGATGCCACTTTCAATCCGGAGATGCCACTTTCAATCCGGAGATGCCACTTTCAATCCAAAGATGCCACTTTCAATCCGGAGATGCTACTTTCAATCCGGAGATGCCACTTTCAATCCGGAGATGCCACTTTCAATCCGGGGATGCCACTTTCAATCCGGAGATGCCACTTTCAATCCGGAGATGCCACTTTCAATCCGGAGGTGCCACTTTCAATCCAGAGATGCCACTTTCAATCCGGGGATGCCACTTTCAATCTGGAGATGCCACTTTCAATCCGGAGATGCCACTTTCAACCCGGGGATGTCACTTTCAATCCGGAGATGCCACTTTCAATCCGGAGATGCCACTTTCATTCCGGGGATGCCACTTTCAACCCGGAGATGCCACTTTCAATCCGGGGATGCCACTTTCAACCCGGAGATGCCACTTTGAATCCGGAGATGCCACTTTCAATCCGGGGATGTCACTTTCAATCCGGAGATGCCACTTTCAATCCGGATGTGCCACTTTCAACCCGGGGATGTCACTTTCAATCCGGAGATGCCACTTTCAATCCGGAGATGCCACTTTCAATCCGGATGTGCCACTTTCAATCCGGGGATGCCACTTTTAATCCGGAGATGCCACTTTCAATCCGGAGATGCCACTTTCAATCCGGGGATGTCACTTTCAATCCGGAGATGCCACTTTCGATCCGGATGTGCCACTTTCAATCCGGGGATGCCACTTTTAATCCGGAGATGCCACTTTCAATCCGGAGATGCCACTTTCAATCCGGGGATGTCACTTTCAATCCGGAGATGCCACTTTCAATCCGGATGTGCCACTTTCAATCCGGGGATGCCACTTTTAATCCGGAGATGCCACTTTCAATCCGGAGATGCCACTTTCAATCCGGGGATGTCACTTTCAATCCGGAGATGCCACTTTCAATCCGGATGTGCCACTTTCAATCCGGGGATGCCACTTTTAATCCGGAGATGCCACTTTCAATCCGGAGATGCCACTTTCAATCCGGGGATGTCACTTTCAATCCGGAGATGCCACTTTCAATCCGGATGTGCCACTTTCAATCCGGGGATGCCACTTTTAATCCGGAGATGCCACTTTCAATCCGGAATGCCACTTTCAATCCGGGGATGTCACTTTCAATCCGGAGATGCCACTTTCAATCCGGAGGTGCCACTTTCAACCCGGGGATGTCACTTTCAATCCGGAGATGCCACTTTCAATCCGGAGGTGCCACTTCAATCCGGAGATGCCACTTTCAATCCGGAGATGCCACTTTCAATCCGGAGGTGCCACTTTCAATCCGGAGATGCCACTTTCAATCCGGAGGTGCCACTTTCAAAATCAAAGGCGCCATTATCAGAATCTGTTAGGATGCCAAACTCAATTCAGATGTTTAAATCAGAGGACTTAGTTTGAGAAGTTAAATCTAAAGGCCTGTTTAATTTAGGACTACTTACTCAGTTGATTAAATATATCCCTATATCGTGTCAAAAATGTCACTTACAAAGCGGAACTCCACCAAAACTGCGATAGATACAAAAAACGTTTTTGGCGTATTTGACATTTGCATAGGTTAATACAGTTGCTAAGGAGAAGCCGGTTTAGCAAGTAGCTATAATAGAGCTTTGTGCATTCAATTCAGAAAATTGCTGAGTGTATAGGAACTATAGGAAGCCATCTAAAGCCGGTAACCGGATGAGGGGCAAATATAGACTCCCAATTTGAAATTCTGCCTGATGAAACCTTACCAGTTGCATTTTCAGTGGTGGCAAGCTGTTTATATTGACAGACTTACAATATAGTATAAGGCAATTTTTTATAACGCGCGAATGACGCAATATGCGAGACGCATCGCCGACAAAGCTTTTCAGAGCCCGCATACGAACTGATTAGTTGATAGGTATTAGAAAAGCTTTTATCAGATTGCTATCCATTGCAAACCCTGTTCAATGTGAGGGCTACCATGATAGTGTCATTCACAAAAGCACCCCACGTGTGCGAGGTTTCAACGACCAACTGATATTTGTCTGTCACGTGCGTCTATCTATGAGACTTTTGAGAAGCATATAGATATAAGAGAAGCGGCCTGGAAAGTAGAAAGTGTTTCCAAGAATATGAGCTCAGGGGTTTTTCTGGGTCCTGGTATCACTTCTTTACATGTATAAACCAACTTATCCTCACTTCAATAGAATGGATTGCTAATCTAGCCAATATCACGGATGAAGGAATAGAATGGATTGCTAATCTAGCCAATATCACGGATGAAGGAATAAAATGGATTGCTAATCTAGCCAATATCACGGATGAAGGAATAGAATGGATTGCTGATCTAGCCAATATCACGGATGAAGAAATAGAACGGATTGCTAATCTAGCCAATATCACGGATGAAGGAATAGAACGGATTGCTAATCTCGCCAATATCACGGATGAAGGAATAGAACGGATTGCTAATCTAGCCAATATCACGGATGAAGGAATAGAATGGATTGCTAATCTAGCCAAACTAAATGAAGTCAGAAAATTCAAGTATCAGCACCCCAAGCCAAGGTCAGAAAATTTAGCGAATCGCGAGCTCACAGCATGCGGACCGAATGTCGGTCTTAGCCGAGCCAGTTTAAAGAAATCGGGGACAATTTCCCTCCCCGCTATTTAGCTTTAATGGAATGATGTCGTTATAAAGCGCCCAGGAAGCCCCTCAGAGTCAAGGAGAATATTTTTGAGTAGCTTAGGGATGCTCCTCGAGAAAGGAAATTACTCTAAACTAATGCTTCCCTCGCTTTTAGCAGATGGGATTTCAAATTTAAGCCGCTACTTCGCGTGTACTTACTAATGCTTCTAGGAGGGGGGAGTGGGCAATACAGGACTTGAAGAAGTGCGCCATCTTAGCAAATCACTCTCGACTCAAACTGAGGCCTCTAGTCTCAGGCATGCTATACGTATTAAACAAGTATCCAGGCAAAAGAGCAAGTAACACTCGAGAGTAGCTCTTAGTTGTAGGATAAATGCCTGGATTGGATTATAACGCAGCCTCCCTATACGACTCTAACAAGGACTCTTCCTAAGCTGCAGTATTGATTTGTACAGCTTCAAAGCGAGACTAAATTTATAACCAATGAATTACCTGTGGATTAGGTTGACCAAACTGATAACTGCCCCCACTCCCCCCTATAGAGTGACCCCTACCCCCTGCAGCTAGACGAATAACGAAGGAACTCAACTTTTGTCACTTAATGGATGTGCCATCCACTGGCCTAGAAGACGGGGGTAGGAGCGACAACCAATGAGACAGGGGCGCCTACCTAGGAGACAGGGGCGCCCACCCAAGAGACAGGGGCACCTAGCTAGGAGACAGGGGCGCCCACCTAGGAGACAGGGGCGCCCACCCAAGAGACAGGGGCGCCCACCCAAGAGACAGGGGCGCCCACCCAAGAGACAGGGGTGCCCACTCAAGAGACAGGGGCGCCCACCCAAGAGACAGGGGCGCCCACCCAAGAGACAGAGACGCTCACCCAAGAGACAGGGGCGCCCACCCAAGAGACAGGGACGCTCACCCAAGAGACAGGGGCGCCCACCCAAGAGACAGGGGTGCCCACCCAAGAGACAGGGGCGCCCACACAAGAGACAGGGGCGCCCACCCAAGAGACAGGGGCGCCCACCCAAGAGACAGGGACGCTCACCCAAGAGACAGGGGTGCCCACCCAAGAGACAGGGTGCCCACCCAAGAGACGGGGCGCCCACCCAAGAGACAGGGGCGCCCACACAAGAGACAGGGGCGCCCACCCAAGAGACAGGGGCGCCCACACAAGAGACAGGGGCGCCCACCCAAGAGGCAGGGGCGCCCACTCAAGAGACAGGGGCGCCCACTCAAGAGACAGGGGCGCCCACCCAAGAGACAGGGGCGCCCACTCAAGAGACAGGGGCGCCCACTCAAGAGACAGGGGCGCCCACCAAGAGACAGGGGCGCCCACCCAAGAGACAGGGACGCCCACCCAAGAGACAGGGGCGCCCACTCAAGAGACAGGGGCGCCCACCCAAGAGACAGGGGCGCCCACCCAAGAGACAGGGGCGCCCGCCCAAGAGACAGGGACGCTCACCCAAGAGACAGGGGTGCCCACCCAACAGACAGGGTGCCCACCCAAGAGACGGGGCGCCCACACAAGAGACAGGGGCGCCCACCCAAGAGACAGGGGCGCCCACACAAGAGACAGGGGCGCCCACCCAAGAGACAGGGGCGCCCACTCAAGAGACAGGGGCGCCCACTCAAGAGACAGGGGCGCCCACCCAAGAGACAGGGGCGCCCACCCAAGAGACAGGGGCGCCCACTCAAGAGACAGGGGCGCCCACTCAAGAGACAGGGGCGCCCACCCAAGAGACAGGGGCGCCCACCCAAGAGACAGGGACGCCCACCCAAGAGACAGGGGCGCCCACTCAAGAGACAGGGGCGCCCACCCAAGAGACAGGGGCGCCCACCCAAGAGACAGGGGCGCCCACCCAAGAGACAGGGGCGCCTAGCTAGGAGACAGGGGCGCCCACCCAAGAGACAGGGGCGCCCACTCAAGAGACAGGGGCACCTAGCTAGGAGACAGGGGCGCCCACCTAGGAGACAGGGGCGCCCACCTAGGAGACAGGGACGCCCACACAAGAGACAGGGCGCCCGCTAAGAGACAGGGGCGCCCACCCAAGAGACAGGGGTGCCCACTCAAGAGACAGGGGCGCCCACCCAAGAGACAGGGACGCCCGCTCAAGAGACAGGGACGCCCGCCCAAGAGACAGGGGCGCCCACCCAAGAGACAGGGACGCCCGCCCAAGAGACAGGGACGCTCACCCAAGAGACAGGGGCGCCCACCCAAGAGACAGGGGTGCCCACTCAAGAGACAGGGGCGCCCACCCAATAGACAGGGACGCCCGCCCAAGAGACAGGGACGCCCGCCCAAGAGACAGGGGCGCCCACCCAAGAGACAGGGACGCCCGCCCAAGAGACAGGGACGCTCACCCAAGAGACAGGGGCGCCCACCCAAGAGACAGGGGCGCCCACTCAAGAGACAGGGGCGCCCACCCAAGAGACAGGGACGCCCGCCCAAGAGACAGGGACGCCCGCCCAAGAGACAGGGGCGCCCACCCAAGAGACAGGGGTGCCCACCCAAGAGACAGGGGTGCCCAATCAAGAGACAGGGGCGCCCACCCAAGAGACAGGGACGCCCGCCCAAGAGACAGGGGCGCCCACCCAAGAGACAGGGGTGCCCACTCAAGAGACAGGGGCGCCCACCCAAGAGACAGGGACGCCCGCCCAAGAGACAGGGGCGCCCACTCAAGAGACAGGGGCGCCCACTCAAGAGACAGGGGCACCTAGCTAGGAGACAGGGGCGCCCACCTAGGAGACAGGGGCGCCCACCTAGGAGACAGGGGCGCCCACCTAGGAGACAGGGACGCCCACCCAAGAGACAGGGCGCCCGCTAAGAGACAGGGGCGCCCACCCAAGAGACAGGGGTGCCCACTCAAGAGACAGGGGCGCCCACCCAAGAGACAGGGACGCCCGCTCAAGAGACAGGGACGCCCGCCCAAGAGACAGGGGCGCCCACCCAAGAGACAGGGACGCCCACTCAAGAGACAGGGGCACCTAGCTAGGAGACAGGGGCGCCCACCTAGGAGACAGGGGCGCCCACCTAGGAGACAGGGACGCCCACCCAAGAGACAGGGCGCCCGCTAAGAGACAGGGGCGCCCACCCAAGAGACAGGGGTGCCCACTCAAGAGACAGGGGCGCCCACCCAAGAGACAGGGACGCCCGCCCAAGAGACAGGGACGCCCGCCCAAGAGACAGGGGCGCCCACCCAAGAGACAGGGGTGCCCACTCAAGAGACAGGGGCGCCCACCCAAGAGACAGGGACGCCCGCCCAAGAGACAGGGGCGCCCACCCAAGAGACAGGGGCGCCCACCCAAGAGACAGGGGTGCCCAATCAAGAGACAGGGGCGCCCACCCAAGAGACAGGGACGCCCGCCCAAGAGACAGGGGCGCCCACCCAAGAGACAGGGGCGCCCACCCAAGAGACAGGGGTGCCCACTCAAGAGACAGGGGCGCCCACCCAAGAGACAGGGGCGCCCACCCAAGCGACAGGGGCTCCCACCAAGACAGCAAACATTGGCGCCCCACAGGGCTGCGGCCCCTTAAATTAAAACTCCTGCTTGCAGCTGTGCTCCTTAGAGGAGAGCAGTGATCAGAGTAGTGAGCCTACAGTTGTCTGAAAGTGGCTGGCGGCTGCTGGAAGTGAGTTCTTACTGACTCCAGGATCTGTTTCTATAAGGTCTCCTTGGAGTTGGGATCAAACCCGAGGAGGGGAGCAGAGATGATAAAAAGTGAGGAAAATTCCATGAGATATCGTCCTGGGAAATCAGTTGGCTAAGCAGGGTCCCAATAAGGAAAGCTATCCACTTTTTTATATACATGTATTGTAAACTATAGGCACAGATGCGCCCGCCATTGTGCAGTTGCAGGAAGTTCCTCAGCCTTACTCAAATCACCCCCTCAAGGGGGGGGGGTGGTTCACAGTCGGGGTGAGAAGGAGTCTCGACACATACTCGTACTAGTCATAGTTTTATTGCGCTTTGGGGGAAAATCCTAAACTGAAAAAAGTGCGTCCCGGACTGCACAACAGAAAACGCAGACCACGAAGGATACGAATAGAAACAGAAAAAGGATGCCTGTTACTGAGGAAGCAGACAACGCGTTCAGCATCAATTCTCCCCAAATGTCCAGTGAGTAATATGAGAATAGGAAGGAAGATCAAGATTTTTTTCAATCGGGTCAGTAAAAATGAAAATTTATTTTTTTCCTACCTCACACCACAATTGACAAAGGGATGGTAAAGACAGGCAATTCATTGATGATATTAAAATACATGGAAGACGTCATGCATCAATAACAATAGCTCTGTGTATATGATGGCATCCACTATAACTCATAGATTAGATTTTGAAACTCACGGTCCCTGCAGAGGGTGCGAACCAGGCTGAGCTTCGAGCCGCATTCCGAGCGCTGGTAGCAACTGTCGTTAACCATGTGACAGAATTTGACCTGTCTGGCTGAGACTTCGGCTGAGCACAGTGGCAAGATGAGCAGCAGGATACCTGCAGCTGGAGAGGGGGGTTGGGATGGATTGCTAGTCTAGCCAGCATTGATGAAGGAATAGAATGGATTGTAGCCTATAGACGGGGATTGTAGCCTAGTGGTCAGAGCGTCGGACTCACGACTGAGTCGGTGGGGGTTCGATTCTCGATTCACTCGGAACAATTTGTGTCCTTGAGCGAGACACTTAACTCTGCATTGCTTCAGTTCACCCAGCTGTAAAATGGATGCCAACACTAGCTGAGGTAATTGAGGCTGTGTGTGGCGACCCCCCAGTCCTTGGACTGAACAGCCGTACGCAGCCTTCAGATGCGCCGCGCAATAGCTGCGGCTGAGCTGTCGGGTGCACATCTGCCCATTGGGGCAGGTGTAAGTCAATTATTTTTATTATTAGAATAGATTTCTAATCTAGCCAATCATCCAACCTAGACAGTGTCTCCAAAAGACGAGATTTTCGTAGATTCGAAATTGGAGAAACGCGGTAGGAATGATACACAGGATTGCAGAGTCAGAATGCTTGGTTGGCGCTTGTAGCCGAGAGAACTCATCATCATCATCATCATCATCATCAGTCAAATTATCGCGGCACCCTAGAGGGAGAGACGGATCGAGAGAAAGGGGCGCAGAGATGAACGAGGCGGCCTCGCCCCAACTGTGTCAAAAATAGAGCCGACACTGATAAGATAATCACTAAGCCGCGACGAGAGTTGCTGACTGACTGATTATCAAATTTGCGCTTCGGATATCATTCTAGTTATCTCCAAAATAGTCGCTCTCGGACTCAAAAAATTAATAATTACGCGAGTTTGGGAAAAGCGAGGATAACAGCGGACTGGCTGACAGTTAATCCGTTTGCGTCATTGGACAGAAGAATCTCTCCCTATGCGGGTGAGTTGATGAGGCAACGGAAGTTGCCATCCAACGGAAGCTGGGACGATGACGCGCTGATGCGCTCAAGTCTCTGGGGACTCAACAGTCGTGACCCTCACTCCCAGCCCCCGAGGGTCGAAGTTATCAAGGAACTGCCCGGATATACAATTTGACTCTTGGAAGAAGCAAACTAATCAACAGTAAAAACTTTTGATGAGGCAATCTTGATGAATCTAATAGAGATTTCTGGATCCTAAAGTCCCAATCGCTACATTGGGTTTTTGGAGACATGGGAGATAGCGACAAGAGACACATCAGACATGGAAGATAGCAACAAGAGACACATCGGGCATGGGAGATAGCGACAAGAGACACATCAGACATGGGAGATAGCGACAAGAGACACATCAGACATGGGAGATAGCGACAAGAGACACATCAGACATGGGAGATAGCTACAATAGACACATCAGACATGGGAGATAGCTACAATAGACACATCAGACATGGGAGATAGCTACAATAGACACACCAGACATGAGAGATAGCGACAAGAGACACATCGGGCATGGGAGATAGCGACCAGAGACACATCGGTCATGAGAGATAGCGATAAGAGACACATCGGGTATGGAAGATAGCGATAAGAGACACATCGGGTATGGGAGATAGCGACAAGAGACACATCAGACATGAGAGATAGCGACAAGAGACACATCGGGCATGGGAGATAGCGACAAGAGACACACCAGACATGGGAGATAGCAACAAGAGACACATTGGGCATGGAAGATAGCGACAAGAGACACATCGGGCATGGGAGATAGCGACAAGAGACACATCAGACATGAGAGATAGCGACAAGAGACACATCGGGCATGGGAGATAGCGACAAGAGACACTGTAAAAGTATTCTTCAAAGCATTGATGTAAAGGGTTTTTAACGGCAACAGAAGTCAGTTTTTTGTCAATAAGAGGACTTGATGTCTTCTTAAAGCTTTTTTTACCTCGCTTCCCCAACCTACCTGCGAAAGAGGGGGGGGGGGGTAAGTAAAAAATTGCAAGCTAACGTTTTCATTTTCGTTCGCTTTCTCGGGCGATTTTTTCCCGGTAATAAAAATGATAATATATATTAACTAACATAGCTATAGACAAATGATACATACTGAGCGCAAGGTATCTGCAGATGCTTGTACTAGTAATTAGATAACAATAGCTTGATCCTTTATCTATCTAGCCTAACGTTGCTCATAATGCTATATCTCTGTTTAGGCATCTCAGCCGGCATATATGTTTTGATGCTTCTTCTGAAACGAGAATCTAAGCAATGATTTGATTTAGTTTAGATCCAAATACACGAAATGCAGTGCATTAATGACGGGTTTTTATTTCGATGTTCGAACAGCAAACTGTTCAACTGTTTTTCTCCTTAGTCTATAATACTCTCATTGAATACCAGTTTGCAGCTCCCATCTAGTCTATGGAATTGTATATCTAGTATATAGGATTCCCCATCTAGTCTATAGGTTTCCCCCATCTAGTCTATAGGATTCACCATATAGTCTATAGGATTCCCCATCCACTCTATAGGATTCACCATCTAGTCTATAGGATTCACCATATAGTCTATAGGATTCACCATCTAGTCTATAGGATTCCCCATCTAGTCTATAGGATTCACCATCTAGTCTATAGAGTTCCCCATCTATAGTCTATAGGGTTCCTCATCTAGTCTATAGGATTCCTCATCTAGTCTATAAGATTCCCCATCTAGTCTATAGGATTCCCCATCTAGTCTATAGGACTCCTCATCTAGTCTATAAGATTCCCCATCTAGTCTATAGGATTCCTCATCTAGTCTATAAGATTCCCCATCTAGTCTATAGGATTCCTCATCTAGTCTATAGGATTCCTCATCTAGTCTATAGGATTTTATATCTAGCATATAGGATTCACCATCTAGTCTATAGGATTCCCCATCTAGTCTATAGGATTCACCATCTAGTCTATAGAGTTCCCCATCTATAGTCTATAGGGTTCCTCAGCTAGTCTATAGGATTCCTCATCTAGTCTATAGGATTCCCCATCTTGACTTCCCATCCAATTTGACAATTCCCCGATCTATTTTATAGGATTCCCCATCTAGTTTATAGGATTCCCCGATTTAGTCTATAGGATTCTCCGATCTAGTTTATAGGATTCCCCATCTAGTCTATAGGACTCCCCGATCTAGTCTATAGGATTCGTATGACTTGTAGTAGTTCCTACATCTTTTTTACTTCTCTCAGCTCAGCAATACGATCCCCAATTCTCATCTTCTACCTTGGACAGTAATTTTTCCTTTCCTAATTAAAGAAATTGATTATAACTAGGAATTATGATGTTGCGGAAGAGAAAGGTGACATCGACTTGACAAAAGCAGCGGCGCTAAAAAATATTGTTAAGACAAAAGACTTAACAAACCTATTGTCAATTGTCACCAATTCTGCAACAAAGAAGGAAGAGGAAGAAGAGGTAAAGCTGAAAAAGCATTTCTTGGCAATTCTTTTGTTCCACAAATGCATTGCGGTACGATGGGCCGCCATTTCTGTTTGATTTTGTTGCTATAGCCATAAACAAGTCGCTTTTAAACACTTCTTCCACCACTTGATTTAGTTTTGCAATTCTAACTTTTATAATTGTAATATTATATATAATTTAACAAAAAGAATCTTGTGAAAGAAATTAGTTCGTTTTTTAAACGCGACTATTTCTTATTTAGATAGGCTGATAGACGGATAGAAACGCACAATGGACATGGCACTCTCGCTCATCACGCCCGCCCCTTTGCCTCCGTCTCTCTCTCTCTCTCTCTCCTGCCTCATCCCAACCAAGGCATTGACAGCCCGTCAAAACGAGAATGAGAGAGAGAGAGAGAGAGAGAGAGAGAGAGAGAGAGAGAAGGATGCAACAACAAAACAATTCTTTATTCCTTTTGAGCCGCGGTCGGCAAATGTGTATAGCTATATAGCCATTGAGTTTGAGTGTGCGGCGCCGCGGAGAGGTGGGAAGTGTGTGTGTCTTGAGGAGAAGGGATTTAGCGCTCTCCGTAGGATTTCAAGCGATTAGCTATGGTTGTATTATTAGGGGAAGATTTTGTCACCCCCCTCTTTCCTTTGGCTCCTCCTGTGCATATTGACTACTTTAGCTTCGTTAGGGCTCAAGCGACGGATGCTTGCAGCCAGGCCTGAGTCTGAGAGTCAGAAGCGCGGCCAAGCATTACTCATCATCTGCACTGATGTGGCCTTCAGTTTCAGAGACTGCATGCGGTTTGTCTCGGCAATGCAGCGTGGCGAATAAGCCGGCTCGCTCTTTGAATACTAAATGCGCTGATGATGTGATGGAAGCGGCGGTGGACTGCATGATGAGTGAAGACTGTGTACGAGAGAGTGAGAGTGAGAGTAAAAACAGAGGAGACTGATTGGATAGAGGAGAGATGGTGGGAGAGAGAGAGAGGAGATACAGGTGAGGGTAGGAGACAGTGGTGGCTGGGATAGAGGTGAGAGTGGGAGACACAGTGGGGGCTGAGATAGAGGTGAGAGTGGGAGACACAGTAGGGGCTGGGATAGAGGTGAGAGTGGGAGACACAGTGGGGGCTGAGATAGAGGTGAGAGTGGGAGACACAGTGGGGGCTGAGATAGAGGTGAGAATAGGAGACGGCGGGGGCTGAGATAGAGGTGAGAGTGGGAGACACAGTGGGGAATGAGATAGAGGTGAGAGTGGGAGACACAGTGGGGGCTGGGATAGAGGTGAGAGTGAGAGACACAGTGGTGGCTGAGATAGAGGTGAGAGTGGGAGACACAGTCGGGGCTGAGATAGAGGTGAGAATAGGAGACAGCGGGGGCTGAGATAGAGGTGAGAGTAGGAAAGAGACAGAGCGAGGGGGGAGGATGGAGACAGGTGAGAGAAAGATAAAAGGTGGAAGCAGAGAGAAATAAGTATCTGAAGGTAGAGGATGCGATGCGAAGAAAACGAGCATAACGAATCTATGCTGGTGGGACAAAAGTGGTTACAGGATCCAGACACAGAATTAGCAGATGATGACTATGACCGTAAGACTGATTTAAATTCAAATAAACAGCACCTTGCACACTCCTGTACACTCGAAGGAATTTATGCATAGAATATACCGATACGTATAAATATAAAATACATTCATTAAGTAGCTAGATCGCGCTGAAAAAAACTCTATCTTCAGCTAAGCAGCTACATACCAAGGACGACTCAAGTAGAAGGACGGGAAACATCGTTTCTTAGAAAATTTTAGAAGGCAGGCTTTCCCGAAAAAATACACTACGGAGATAGGAAGTTTTCATTTTTTCAGCACAAAAATTGCTATTGCTTTTGATAGGAGGCAGATCCAGTGTTCATCTCTTGATATGCTGTGCTATATATGTGCTATATATGTATGTTAATTTTTTATTCTACCTAAATTTCCTGTACCTAAAAATCATTAAAATGCATGACACAGCTCGAATATTTGGTTTTATGAATCTATTTTATCATCTCTGCTACAAGTATTTGTTACACAGTCAGCTTAGAATGATAAAATAGACTCATAAAACCAAAGAGCCGAGCCGTGCCATTTCAATGGTTTTTAGGCACAAGACACGTGCAAATGTAGGTAGAATAAAAAATTAACATAGAATCCTAATTTTCTGAACGAAAAGCTTTATGAATATCGATAGAGCAATAAGAAAGGCTTCTAAAATTTTCTAAGAAACGAGCTTTCCCGGCCTTCTACTTAAGTCGTCCTTGCTACATACATGTAAAAACTGATTAAACATTTGCAGGGCTGCTGGCACTCTGGCGCGATACACCTGCGGCGACATCGTCCCACAACCAGTGCTGACGCAATTCTGCCCGCAGGGTGCTGAACACAATGTGTACAGCGGCCCTGACTTTCTAGTCGTCACGCACGTGCACTCTCTGAGAGCCCTCGTCAATTTTCGAGCACAACAAGCCCCAAATGAATGTGGCCCGCATATACGGAATCGAACCAGGGGTCGTTTGGCGCGACAGTCTGACGATTTTACCTCTGAGTTGCTCTGCTTCACTGCTCCTGTTATGCACTTGTACTATACTATAATGTTCATGCCTAAATCAGCATAATGGGACTCATGTATATGTATAGGGTCTTCACAAAAGCGACTCATTGCGCAGTTGAAAAAAAAAGGTTTTGAACCAACTCGTCAGTGAGGCAGCACTGCACATGCCCGTCCGTAAACGGGTACTTATTGCATTCATCTGCCTGCCAGTCTGCAAAAAAGTACCATCTCTGCAGCATGTGCATATGGCGTGCAGCTCATTCTACTTTTTGCAATGTAAATATAAACCAGAATGCTTTGCTGCTATGTGGTTTGTTGTTGCACTAAAAAAATGGAACAGAACAAGTCAACTGCAAAATTCATGCAGTGAATTTGAAAAGTCGCAGGCATATTCAGAGAGGAATCAAGGAATCTTGACAGACTGCAGACGAACTGGGGAGGCGATCCACAGTAGAAAAAACTGGGGAGGGGAACCACAGAAGAAGAAACTGCCCGGAGGCGATCCACAGAGGAACTGGGGAGGCGATCCACAGAGGAACTGGGGAGGCGATCCACAGAGGAACTGGGGAGGCGATCCACAGAGGAACTGGGGAGGCGATCCACAGAGGAACTGGGGAGGCGATCCACAGAGGAACTGGGGAGGCGATCCACAGAGGAACTGGGGAGGCGATCCACAGAGGAACTGGGGAGGCGATCCACAGAGGAACTGGGGAGGCGATCTACAGAAGAAACTGTGGAGGCGATCCACAAAGGAACTGGGGAGACGATCCACAGAGGAACTGGGGAGGCGATCCACAGAGGAACTGGGGAGGCGATCCACAGAGGAACTGGGGAGGCGATCTACAGAAGAAACTGTGGAGGCGATCCACAAAGGAACTGGGGAGACGATCCACAGAGGAACTGGGGAGGCGATCCACAGAGGAACTGGGGAGGCGATCCACAAAGGAACTGGGGAGGCGATCCACAAAGGAACTGGGGAGGCGATCCACAGAGGAACTGGGGAGGCGATCTACAGAGGAACTGGGGAGGCGATCCACAGAGGAACTGGGGAGGCGATCCACAGAGGAACTGGGGAGGCGATCTACAGAAGAAACTGGGGAGACGATCCACAGAGGAACTGGGGAGGCGATCCACAGAGGAACTGGGGAGGTGATCTACAGAAGAAACTGTGGAGGCGATCCACAAAGGAACTGGGGAGACGATCCACAGAGGAACTGGGGAGGCGATCCACAGAGGAACTGGGGAGGCGATCCACAGAGGAACTGGGGAGGCGATCCACAAAGGAACTGGGGAGGCGATCCACAGAGGAACTGGGGAGGTGATCTACAGAAGAAACTGTGGAGGCGATCCACAAAGGAACTGGGGAGGCGATCTACAGAAGAAACTGGGGAGGCGATCCACAGAGGAACTGGGGAGGCGATCCACAGAGGAACTGGGGAGGCGATCCACAGAGGAACTGGGGAGGCGATCTACAGAAGAAACTGGGGAGACGATCCACAGAGGAACTGGGGAGGCGATCCACAGAGGAACTGGGGAGGCGATCCACAGAGGAACTGGGGAGGCGATCCACAGAGGAAGAATAGCTGGACACAACAGGTGTATGACTGGAGGTTAATGAAAATCGCAATGATTAATGAATTTTTAGTACACAGGTAACACAGCAGGTGCAAATGATCCTTCGCTATCATCATTACCATGTAAGCATAGTTGAAATTGTAAGCCATTTTAATACATATAATCGGGGAAGGTGCGCAATCAGTCAATCTTGCTCATTTTCCTTCTAAGCCTTCTAAACTATTTTGAGTCTATATTGTGTGGCTTGTATAGTGAGCCTCATGCTATTGCACCCAACATAGATCACGCGATTTGTGCGACGTGTGCGAGTCGTGAAAAAAATTGTGTAAGTACGAGTACATGGGCAGGGGCGGATCCAGGATTAGGATTTTTCCCGTGGAAAAAAGGTCAGTTGACCCCCCCCCCTTGACCTTCCTAAAAATACCGGACGCTTCGGTGTCAGACAGACACTTCGCGGTGACTGATGGCGATGCTTTTTGTTTTGAGTGGCATTGATGATGTGGATTAAAAATTATGAAATATCCTGCTTTCAAATTCAAGTTTAGCAAATGCTTTTATCTACGAAACAATTGTTTCTATAAACCTTCATTAAATACAAAATCGCACACACTTCTAGTTTGAAGTGCTTTCTTAGTTGCTCATATAAAAGCACGTGGAAATCATCAATATCAATTTCAGTACAACACGCCTCATAAACTATAATTATTTAACATTAAAAGGAAAAACACTTTTATGCAACTCTCCCTTCTCCGCAAAGCTTCCACGTGCTCTGGCACTGAAATGTCAGGCACCAAAGTGTCCGGCACCGAAATGTCTTGGCATCAAACTGTCTTGGCACCGAACTGTCTTGGCACCGTAGTGTCCGGCACCAAAGTGCCCGGCACCGAAATGTCTTGGCATCAAACTGTCTTGGCACCGAACTGTCTTGGCACCGTAGTGTCCGGCACCAAAGTGCCCGGCACCGAAATGTCTTGGCATCAAAATGTCTTGGCACCGTAGTGTCCGGCACCAAAGTGTCCGGCACCAAAGTGTCCGGCACCAAAGTGTCCGGCACCGTAGTGTCCGGCACCAAAGTGCCCGGCACCAAAGTGCCCGGCACCGAAATGTCTTGGCATCAAACTGTCTTGGCACCGAACTGTCTTGGCACCGTAGTGTCCGGCACCAAAGTTTCCGGCACTGTAGTGTCCGGCACCAAAGTGTACGGCACCGTAGTGTCCGGCACCAAAGTGTCCGGCACCAAAGTGTCCAGCACCGAAGTGTCCGGCACCGAAGTGTCCGGCACCGAAGACGTGTACAGCACTGAAATGTCCGGCAGCGAAGAGTCAGCACTAAAGTGCCTGACACCGAAGTGTCCGACTCCGGCACCAGTGTCCGGCTCTGACACCGAAGTGTCCGGCTCTGACACCGAAGTGTCCGGCACCGAAGATACCGCAGTATTTGATGAAAAAATACAGCCTCGTGTGGGTCACTATTACGCGATGATTCGACACTATGAAACTATGTATGGAGTTTTTCGGTTTCCTAGGAGGGGGCTCGAGGGAGGGTCAGGTGACCCCCTTGACCTCTCGATCCGCCACTGTATATGGGTAATATATATTAGCCAGAGGCCAACATGCAAACTGGCTGAGCAGATTAAGTTTTTGGTAATGCGCAATTTATTCAACTTGCTTGCATAAATTGGTTGGTTGATAAATTTTATGCGAATAAAAAAGTTTATATTTGAACAAAAATTCTCACCAAGCAACAAGCAACCAAGGTTCCCTCTGCATTGTATCGCTAGCGGCTGCTGCGTGCCGACCATGCTCGATTTGTTGTCAGCGGATGAGGGCATTATTTCGCGTTTATTTCCTTATTGACTGACTCTCCGTTGAAGACGAATATTGGAACTTATTGCGAATTGGAACGATCAATCTAGCTTTAAATTATGTTGGTGCAGCTGTTCTTACAAGAAAACATTTCCTCTTATTTTTTAGTTAGCAGAAGAAGTCTTCTCTCGGGGCAATGTTGACGGTAGCTGACAAGTTGGCGAAATTATAATTATGTTTTGCCTCGAATAAGTCCAACCAGTGCTGGTCAGCGCTTCGGAAAGTTTTCCGGGTTACGGGATGAAAGGACAAATAATTGATATGCAAATAAGACCTCTTAGGGCCAGAATGCTCAGACTGGACTTGAGGAGAAAAGTCAACTACTACTTCTTTGATATTGAACGAGAAAGAAACGGCCCAGGCTGTATGTAGTTGGTTCTGGCCTTTCTGGAGGGAGTTTGATTTGAACTCACGGGACAAGTTGTTGTCGGAAGGGCGGTAGAGGTTGTGGCTGGACTCGTGGACCAAATCACTCTTTAGCTTTCTCTGTGGGGCCCGCGAAGAGCGCAATTCCTTCTTATTATATTCTGGAGTGAGTGGTGGACAGCCAAGTTCTTAAACCCCCACGCTGTGGAGGTCGAGGAGGGGTTGTGGCCTCCCGACTGTTCATTAGTTGAGGTCCCTTGTAGCCAATGAGAGGAGGTGGAACAAGCCAGGGCAGGGCGTACGAAACCCTCCTAATTTCAAAAGGAAGCGCGAAGCGTGGGGGGCTCTAATTCCAGCGCTAAAGAGAGGTGATAATCTATTTTTAAATCGCTGCTTTAATTACCAGAGTGGCTCCCAGTTCTCTAGACCACTTATTTAATTTTAAGGTTTAAGCGACAAGCGAGATAAGATAAGATTAACTTGGGTGTCATTATGCAGTACTCAGTACATGCATAATAAAACTTTCATATTGTTTATCGTTTGAATATCTAAAAGGTACGAATACCATAGTAGCATTCTTAATAGATAATTGGTCTAATTTAACGTGTACGACAATTAAATGCAGCGATTCGACACGGCCACGATTCCCACGAATCGACTTATGTAGGAACTCTACGAACGATATATCTGAATCCCGTTGCACTCAATGCTGGGATGGATCTTTTAACACTGTAGTTTAAATCGATTTGTTCGGGTTTCAAACCCAAACCCTGCTGGCGCAAGCCTAAACCAATACGAGCTAAATACAAAACCCAGACCTACTAGAGGGGGTGAACATAAGGCGGCACCACAGGCTAAGCCGCGTAAAACTGCACAACAGCAAGCCAATCAAAACTAAGCAATGAGCGGGGCAACGCAAGTGCGGCAGTTCCTGGGCCTCTCGCCTCTGCAATCAGTGCAGGAAGTACGTGCCGAACTTCTACGACATGGCCTGGTGCAGCTGTTCGTTTCTTTTTGGGCTACCGTTTCACTTATAATTGATGTCATTACATGTCGCTTTTAATGTGTGAATGTACATCGTGTAGCTCGTGTTTTATTAACACATATTAGGACGTGTTACACTTTGCAGGCTCGAAAGGGCATAAAATTTATCCCGGAAGTAGGAAAATACTCTTGGATGCTGAGTCACGTGAGTCGACTAGGTATACTTAAGATCTAAATGTTCGCTAAAAAACAACTTGAATTCGCGCGCAAACTCCTTTGAACGCCTAAAAAAGCAAAAGTCTACGCGAAAGTGTTTAAAACTTTGCTTAACACAGCTTACCGATTGTTGAAAAACGTCCTTTTTGGCGCTAATTTGAATTGTGTTTCATTTAATCAAGGAGGTCTACTTATTGCCGTAGTATTTCATGAATTTAACAAGATACGAGTAATTATGAAGTGAGTAAAAGCAAAGACAGCAAATATATGTACATGTACTTGTACAGGTGAGACAGAAGCAGTTAATCCAGCAGCAAAATGTTCTGAACTAATCTAATATTTTTAGGATTTAATAATTGTAACAATCGTCGGCTTTACGACACTTTCCGCGAGTGGAAGTATTCGATTTAATGATGTAAAACGAGCCAATCCTATATACGTTTCAAGTTATTTTCTTTGCTTCTGGTTCTGTTCTGGCGCGTAATCACCGGAACGGAACTGGGTGGATGAACATGGCGTGAGGGAAACGCTGCAGTTGTATGAAAAGCTAAACAAAAAACCAACTGTGTGGATTGGGGGCTTTAGATGTCTTGACTGTAAGAAACTAAAATAGAGAAGTCCCCGTGAGCTGTGTTCTTTGTGCAGTCATGTGCAGTCAAACAAAATCATTTTCATATCCTTTTACAATAAATGCGTGATTCATAGAAGCGATTTTGTGCATATTTTGGGCAAAGCGTCTTCTAATATAACTATCCTTATAATCTTGATTTCTCAAGCATATTATAGTAGAAGTGCTTTTCGCTCAATTACCGGTAAGTCTAAAAGTGCATCGGTTAGTTAATATGTACATGAGCTCATGCAACGTACGTGCTATTCCTGACTCTACGTGCAATACGTGCAATTCCTGACTCTTATTGCTGGCAACTTCATAAAAAATCGCCCCTATGTATCGTGCGTCATTCCTATTGCCGAAATCGCCCTCAGAATATCGCCAATATCAAGTCAATATTATTGGTGAAATCGCCTTCGGAAAATCGCCAATGCTTAATGAATATTATTAATTCAAAGAGCTTTTTTACAAGTTTTCTTTCTCTTTCTGCTGGCGCACTTTTTCAGGCGCTGGCCTGCGGTTTAGGGACGGCATGTTATTGCTGCGATGTATAGTGTACAGATAGATGTACGCCATTGGTGCAGCTTAAGTCAATAAACTTGCCCTGGAAACCTACCGGGTACACGAAAGGAGGCATGTTCTGCTAATCTTTAAAAGACTAAATCCACCCACTTCACTTAATATTCGCATTTCAGTAGTTCTAGATTTGTCCTAAGTTTTGTCCTAAATTCGCTTAAAAAAGCAAACATGCACGAGCGTAATGTGTGTGCATATCGTTTACGTGAAACACTTGACTTTGCATTGCTGTTTTGCATTAGCTTAGCGAGCGATATGACTTTAGAATCCTATTACAGGAATTATTCGAATTATTACTTATTCAGCTACATAGCTCGTAAACTTTGGTACGCATGAACGATAGTGCATGGTCAAGCTTTTTAAGCTCGAACTTCATATCGTTGAAAAGTTTTGGACAATATGAAGTTTACTATAGAAAAAGAAAAGGTAGAAAAGGGCAGTAAATGAAGACGATTCATTCACTCTCAGTCCCACAGCCAGGAAGACGGTAGAATCCTCGGAATTTTCCGGCGCAAATCAGCAATTTGCCGGCGCACGGCGCACACTTCACTGCGCCGCGCGCATGGGCTCGGCGCATCGGCGCATGGCTCGGTGCATCGGTGCATGGCTCGGCGCATGGCGCACAAGGTACGTCAGTGTACGTGACAATATAATAATGAATAATAAAAAAACGTATATTAAATGTCAATCAATCAATAAAATAAACGATAGTCGATACGATAGTCGTTATTTCCAATGTTGTTTCTATTTCAAATTTCATTAATCGACTTAACAAACTTAACAAATTTGCGCCTTTCGCGGCTTTTGTTGCATCTTTTTGCTTATATTTTGCAAATAAAAGCCATGATTGAACTGCTTGAACTTCCATTGGTATTGATTCAATTTAGATACTTAATACTTGATGGTGCTTTTTCAAGTGTATTTTTCTCGGCGCATGGCGCACAAGTAATTTTTTTTTCTCGGCGCACGCGGCGCACAACAAAAATTTTGATGGATGTTATTCCGGCGCACACGCTGCACCTTCCTGACCATGGTCTCAGTCAAGGCAGCAAGAAAGCATAGAAGAGATTCCGGTGTCAGTAATAGTCCATGAGGTGAGAGACGTCATCGTCCTTCAAGACATTAACTGGAGTTTTATGGAAAAATCTGGAGCAACCCTGGTGCCGTTCCTGCAGGCTAGTGACCTCTTTCTACCACAGGCAACGAATGCGGACTTCTAGTTGCGGCATCTTAACAAACTGAATGTCTGATTGCTCAACAAGTGAAAAATGCTACTTCTGTCTAGTGCTAGGTGAAGACATCAATGATCAATAATTTAGGCGATGTTGAGACTGTCATGATTGATGCTGTTTCAAGATGGGCGACGACTGAGTCACGGAACCTAATCGCCGCGTCGGTACGACAGGTCCAAGTGATTCTTAATCTTTACACAAAATGCCTTGAACTCGATGGCTTGTGGCTGACACCGCTTCGTTGTTGTTCTTGTTCCTGTTCCAGTTGGTGGTTGAGACCTTATAACGCCAAGACTTAAGACGCTGTCGAAATCGCTCGAACAGCAGATTGACGCGGGCGCATGCTGGATCAGCGACGAGCGAGTCACCAATGCAGCATTTCACTCTATCGTCTAGCTATACTGTTGCCAGGCCAAATCATCCGCGCAGAGTTGCACTCTCTGCGACTCTATCGATTGACGCGGTCGCAGGCACCCTACCACCGCTGAGTGTTCAAAACATAGCAAGCAACAAAGACTAATCTAAATTGTATACAGAGAAATAACACTGTCTGATTCACGCGATCCTTGATAACTTTCAGTTCAGTTGCTCTTAATAGCCCACTGATATTCGGTACTGCATGCATCAGTGGTTTTCGCTACGTTTCTAAGTTTATTTATAGTAGCAACAAAGGCAAAGAACAATTAGCACCGAAACTGCAACTTACTCGTGTGTATATCGTATCGGCTCGATTCAATACTCGTAGCTTGAAAACGAATAGTCTGCCTTAGTCGCAAAGGTGCAGTAAGAAGTGTACCAAAAATAAAGAAAGGAACATCATGATATGGACAGCTATACTATTGGCATTTAGTAAAGGGCAGCAACAGGGGTTGAGGCTTACACAAATAAAGAGAAGACTGGAAAGACGCATCACTGCGATCTGCAAGAGTGAGAAACAGAGAGGGGTATAGTGCAGTATTGATACAATAAAGAGGCTACAAGGAGGCAAATAAGTGCTTCATTTACAATGGCCTCTATGGCTAGGGAAATTAGAGGCAGAAGAGATTTATTCTGTTGCTTTCGCAGCTATTTACATTCGTAGACTCCTTGCTGCATGCAGAAAATGCAGTGCCGCAAGTCCAGCATTGAAGGTACTTCTGACCAAGTCTGAAGAATAAATTTGATTGATGGCTTTCGTCAACACGCGTCCACGAAGACGCCTTCAACTATGCAGTCAGTCATGCTGTATGTACTGCAAAATAGACATGCACTGTGGCATCCACTGTCTGCCCTGTTTACCTGCCGGGTGAAGAAGTAGAACGGATGACATTAAGATCAGCAGGAAGGATTCAGTTCCAATCTGGTACAAGTAGGATAAATAGAAGCATCAATGGGAAATCGAGATGCAATCTACCTGCTGGATAGGAACCTTTCAAGTATCAGCAGTGCAAATCGGACATCAAATCTTCAGGACTCGGATTGTCAGTTGACCTATTGGTTCCCTCAGCAAATCGCTGTCATCTTCGACTGCGGTTTCTTCTCTGGGTCATCGCAATGCCCTACAGGTTCCCTCAATCCTTATTTCCTCACAGATATTGAAGTGATCTGTCGTTGCCACCCTAAAGATTCTTCAGGAGTCCTTCGCTTACCATCTCAAAGATCATTCAGTTCAGTAGTTCGGCGGTACCACTCAGCAGACCTTTCAGTGATCAGTTGCTGCCACCTTAGCAGACTCTTTAGTGATCAGTTGCTACCACCTTAGACTCTTCAGTGATCAGTTGCTACCACCTTAGACTCTTCAGTGATCAGTTGCTACCACCTTATCAGACTCTTCAGTGATCAGTTGCTACCACCTTAGCAGACTCTTTAGTGATCAGTTGCTACCACCTTAACAGACTCTTCAGTGATCAGTTGCTACCACCTAAGCGGATCCTTCAGTGGTCCGTGATTGGTCCTGGATTCTATCCTCTGCAGTCTGCAGTGCATGGCACACCGTATAACAGTGACTTGACAGTTAGCAGTGAAAAAACGTCACTAGCAACTGTAGTGAATTAGGGTGTCTGCCAACGGTCGGGGAATTAGCGGCAACACTCTTTTCCCCTTTATATTTTCTATTTTGCTGGCTTGTTACTTCGGGCGTGAAAAATCCCATATACTAGCCCCACAGCTCTGACTAACAGCCCATCAACTGTTTGTGGAAAAATTTGGCCAGCGACTAAAGCAGAGAAGGGAATAAACAAACTATAAAGAGGAGCCAACTATTTTACCGGAACGAACGCTGCTGGCGCTAATCGCTTGAAGAAGAAATGAATTAGCTTGCCAATGCCACGTCAGAAGCGGAATCAGTGGGACAAACTTTGTTTTACTTTTGGTGTCGCTAAAATGGAAACCTCCTGTATAGTTGCTTGAGTTTCTGAAAAAATTGCACAGACAACTTTTCAGAAGATCGAAGACAGATATTTCGACCACACGTATCTACGAGCGTACAAGCTTGAAGTGAAAATCATTCAAGATTGTTGAGATGAGATGGAACACAATTCCGAGGGGATCTAAGATTCTTTCATATTATTAAAAGAGAACTTCATACTCTAGGTGTTTGGTCCTCAATTAAAACAAGCGATTTCCAGATGTTTTCCTGAGACAAATACGTGCAAGTCAAGTAAAATTAGTTCAAAACCAGTACGCTCATACCTCCCTGGGATGAATCAAACAAAACAGGAACTTGGGCTCTTGAATGGTGTCTGATGTCTTCACAGGATCGAACAGGATCGAACAAGATCGAACAGGATCGAACAGAATCGCACAGGGTCGAACAGAATCGCACAGGGTCGAACAGATAAGACCACTGAAGGACCCCAAGAGAGGGACAATATTCATTAGGATGGTCGGTCTGGTTGTGCATGACGTCGCGGCTCCAATCCAGTGCTCAATTTGACACAGCATTTATTTCAAACGAGAGTACAGCATTATTACGAGCGCATCTCAAACGGTTTTAAAATAATGGATGATCAAGACTCGATAGATGACAAACCAATAGATAAATTCAGTTAAACACGCGAGAATTAAGTTACTGCAGTAGTTAGAAACTGAAAGCCGAGACTCGAACTCGGGTTGGGGCAGCTCCAAATGAAATCGTTCGGAATCCAAGAGGCACTCACTGGCAAATAAATGTAGGCGATGATTATTTCTATCCTTAGCAGCGCGATGCCACAAATTGCTTTTCGTTTTCTCAAGCACGAACTGAGACGGACTGGAGCTTGAAGCGGAGGAGACGAGGAGAAAAGAATCCCAAATGAAGAAGAATCGAGGAAACCAGCGATGGATTTGTGTAGGTGGGTGTCGAATTATTTACGCTAAACTGGGCAGGCTTGTGTGTCAGGTGGGCTCCGATCTATATATACTTGCTTGCCTAAGCCAAAGCAAAAAGTTGTTTGCCGCGGCAAAAGCAGAAGAAGTGAGACAATTCCAATAGCTCAGGAAGAAGACAAAAAATCTCCCCCCTCCCCAATTCCATTCTTCCTCATCGCTCAGCCGATGGGAGAAATTAATGCTCAGCGGATTCATGCCGGCTGAGAGAAATCAAACGGAAGAAAATCGTTGGAAAAGAAAGACGGAGATGGACGCGAAGCACGAAGGCCAGGAGGATGAACTGCTTGGTCCGTGCAGCCAGCCAGGTCTGCTTCTTTAGGAAGATGCTCAGAAACTGAGCACTGCTGGCTGTATGCTCTAAGCCAATTTAATCTGTCGTTTTCGTTTACACTTTCCAGGTCGCTTTTTTAATTTCTAAAAAAAACACGCCTGTCTGTATGAGTCTGCATCAATGTATACAGACATTGAAGATCTATGTGTGAATACTAATCGGTACCTAATCTAGTGACGTGATACTAATCAGTACCTAATCTAGTGACATGATACTAATCGGTACCTAATCTAGTGACATGATACTTATCAATACCTAATCTAGTGACGTGATACTAATCGATACCTAATCTAGTGACACGATACTAATCGGTACCTAATCTAGTGACATGATACTAATCGGTACCTAATCTAGTGACATGATACTTATCAATACCTAATCTAGTGACGTGATACTAATCAGTACCTAATCTAGTGACATGATGCTAATCGGTACCTAATCTAGTGACATGATGCTAATCGGTACCTAATCTAGTGACATGATGCTAATCGGTACCTAATCTAGTGACGTGATACTTATCGATACCTAATCTAGTGACACGATACTAATCGGTACCTAATCTAGTGACATGATACTAATCGGTACCTAATCTAGTGACATGATACTTATCAATACCTAATCTAGTGACGTGATACTAATCAGTACCTAATCTAGTGACATGATGCTAATCGGTACCTAATCTAGTGACGTGATACTTATCGATACCTAATCTAGTGACACGATACTAATCGGTACCTAATCTAGTAACATGATACTAATCGGTACCTAATCTAGTGACGTGATACTAATCGGTACCTAATCTAGTGACGTGATACTAATCAGTACCTAATCTAGTGACATGATACTAATCGATACTTAATCTAGTGACATGATTCTAATCGATAACTAATCTATCGGCATGATTACTAATCGATACCTAATCTAGTGACATGATACTAGTCGATACTTAATCTAGTGACATGATTCTAATCGATAACTAATCTATCAGCATGATTACTAATCGATACCTAATCTAGTGACATGATACTAATCGATACCTAATCTAGTGACATGATACTAATCGATACCTAATCTAGTGACATGATACTAATCGATAACTAATCTATCGGCATGATACTAATTGATACCTAATCTAGTGACAATGAAATTCTAATCGATACCTAATTTAGCGACAAATCGATAACTAAGCGCAGGATTGATATATTGGTAGCAGTCAGTGGCAGTCATTGATCTAATACTAACACGAAGAACTACTTACAAGTAGTACAGAAGTGATTTTCAGCCCATATTTTCATGATAAAACAAATTAAGCCAAACGGGAGTACTGCAGCTTCCATTTTCAGATTTGAATGCAGTTTTAAGTAAATTCCAACTGACCTTTGCTGCCAGAAAAGCCAGAACAAGAGTGAATGTAAATTATATATATATATATATATATATATAAATAGTAATATATATGTATGCATATATATTCAAAATGACTCAGCAATATATTATATTAGCGAAACACGATTCCAGCTTATACTCCAGATAAAATAACATAATTAGTAGTAATTGCGCAAAAAAAACGAACAGGGGAAAAACTAATAAACAACAGACAGAACGAGAGAAACAAACAAACTGCCGAACAAACTCAAATATTGCCTGCTTGCAAAAGCAAAAACAAGAACTTGCGACGCAGTGGATGACGCCAAAAATATTTAACATATATTTATATGTATATATACGTATTTGAAAAACACAGAATTGAAAAGCAGACGCATGCAACCATTTTTGCAGCACGTACACCAAGATCCATTGTGCAAAAAAGCATTTGCATCCGAATTGAATTGCATCAAAATTATTGACAAAGAATTCATTTGAAATTTTAACAACAATATATATATTATAATAGTAGAAAAAAATTAGTGCGTTTATAATTTATTACAAAATTTTATGATTCGTTACTACACACGATTGCAAAGGAATATAAACAGCATTAACTAATCTAAGACTAAAGTTGGACAGAGGAAACGTTAATAATAATAATAATATATTAAGATTAATGATCACGATAAACTTCAGGTGGATTATAGCCTACAAAGCGGATTGAATTAGTTTCAAGTTTGAATATAAGCACGAGCTAAAATGTTGCTAAAATCCACCTGAGCTTGTTATATTATTCTATAAGCATCCACGGCGGCTACTCGCAGTAGAAACAAAGGCAAATGTTCGAAAAAGTTGTTTAAATTGCAAATTTCACCCCAGAAATGTCATTTTATGTACAAATCACAAAGTTAAACTGCGGGAGGCCTAAGCGTAAGCAAACAAACAAAACACAAATACTGCCATTAGAAGAAAATAAAAACAGACCGAACAAAAGGAAAGGCAACAACACGAAATGACGTAGGGAGGGTACGTGAACATGAAAATAATTTAAAATATTTTACCTCAAAAAATTTAAAATATTACATTTCTTAAGCATATAGAAGTGCATTCTGTAATATTCAATTCCAATAACAAAGTAGGTGATTGCATCATCAATTTTTACCATACAACAAGCGACAAAATTTTATGTAACAAAAATTGTAATATTTTCAAGTTAGCATTATTTATAGGCACTTTCATTACAGTCAGTTCCGCAGGCAGACCGAGGTGGGGTTGCAGAGCGAGAAGCGGCATCAAGTTTAGGATTGTGCAGAATTTAGCTATTTTTCCAGCATTTATGATCAATAATGTAATAAGTACGCATTAATTTGCACAATTGAAGTCTTTGCACTTAAAAAAACACAGAGTGAATAATTTATAATAATAATATGTAAGGCGTTTAAAAAGAAAATAATAATAAATAGTGCAAAACAAGCGCAATTGCACAATATGAGCAGCATTATGTAGGCAGATGAGAAATATTATAATATTCAGGGAATCAGGGAATTTGTTGGACAGGGGATCGCCGAAGTCTAAAATGCAGTCTCTATTCCATTCTCAGGGATTTCGGAGGCCACTTCAGTAACAACTGTGAACATCCAATCAGGGCGCCGACTTCACAGACACAGCAGAAGAAAAAATAACTTTTTAAATAACATAATAAAATCATGAACTGCCATTTGTAATTATCCACTCAAGATACAACTTTGAGGTATTTATTGAGCATTTGCTAAGGTATAAACTTCAATATATATCTATAGTAACGAATTGCAAATCTTAATAAAAAACAGATAAATTAATTACACAAATCGGTTAGCTAAGCACACACGGCAGCAATGTCCCGGAATGACCTACACAATGGCTATCAATTTAACTTCAGACTCAGTCAGTCTTTAAATGTGTAATAAGTAGCTTAGCCATTTTCTATAGGAAAACCATATTCTTAGAATTAGAAGTACATGCGCATGCGCGCTTTCTACTACTGACGAGTACAAGTAGTGGAATTCTAATTTTATATCAAAATCGTTTGAAAATCTACTAGAAATATTGACGATATGTAACGTAAATTATTTTATAAAGTGTGAGATTTCTAATTGAATCCCAATGATTTTCTATTATCTATAATATTAGAAATCAATAATAATATGTATCATATGAGTAATAAGACCGCCAAAAACAGACCTTCAGATCACAGCAATAAGAAAAGAATTACAGAGAGAATAAAATTCGGCAAAACAATGTTGGAGCCACCTGATCTCGAAAAACAATGTCTCTGTCTTTAATCTATCTATCTATTCTCATCTTCAAGCAGACAAAAGGCAAAAGCAACAGAAGAGAAAGGAAAACATTTTGCCAAAATATAAATTATCAGCAAGTAAAGATGTGTGTCTGTATGTAGGCGGTGAACGCGTCTACCGAACAGCCTACAAAATTGTAGAACTTTAGTATCTCTATACTACGATAGTTTTATTGTCAAGAGTTAGCAACCAGTGGTGGCTGCTCGGTTGGGAAAGCTCAGAAATATGTATTCTCATATGTATATATGTATACTCGTATATATATGAGAAGTATTGCCAGCAAAAATCCAGCTAAACTGAAAATCAACCAAGCAGAGCCAGTCAACGGCTGCTGGGCCCATTGAATGTTACAGAGTCCTAGGATATTTTTCTCCATTGTGAATTCCAATTCCAGAGCTGCTCTCAGTCTCTCTCGCCTTATTCTACCGTGACTAACCTGCCTGCCTACTAACCGCTCTCCACTATCTCTCCTCTCTCCACTCCTCCCTTCACTTGAGTTCCAATTTTTCTACAAAAAAACCCAAATGCGGGTTCAACGGCACTTGACTATTATATATACGCAGAGAGGCGCGCCAACAAGTGAGGGGTGTTGATGCCTTTTCTATCCCTAGCTACTCCAGAATTTCATATAATTGGAAATGATGAAAATTTAATAGAAATATAAGAAATCTATACATACATTACGCATATCTATATCTATATTGTTTAAAACTGATGATGGTACATTGGCTGCTGATGCTGCAGATGCTGCAGATGCTGATGATGTTGCTGCTGCTGCTGATGCTGATGATGCTGTTGGCCCATCATTAAACCGTAGGGATTCCCAATTTGGGATGGATGCCTGCCGGGATAATTCTGCTGCTGCTGCTGCTGCTGGCCATAGACAGATTGTGGCAGGTGATGAGGCGGAGGCGGCGGCTGAGCAAAGTAGGACGGAGATGCATAGTGCTGCCGCTGCTGCTGCTGGGGCGGCTGCTGCGGCTGCTTACCGTACGGATGCAGCTGCTGAGCGAACTGTGCTGATTGGTAGAGCGGCTGGTCTCTTGGTGGCAGGCCGCAGTTGTAAGCCGGGTGATAATTCCCCGGGTGGGGGAACTGCTGCTGCTGCTGCTGCTGCTGCCAGTAGGTGCTGGCTGGTTCTGCCGACCCGGCCTTCATACCTGCCGGAACAAAAAAGAGCTTACTGAGAATCTGGGAAGCAACTGAAGATCTGGGAGGCTGGACCAGCAACTGATGATCTGAGAGGTTGGCCCAGCAACTGATGATCTGGGAGGCTGGGCCAGCAACTGATGATCTGGGAGGTTGGCCCAGCAACTGATGATCTGGGAGGCTGGGCCAGCAACTGAGCATCTTGGAGGCTGGCCCAGCAACTAACACTTTAAGAGGCTGGGCCAGCAACTGAGCATCTTGGAGGCTGGCCCAGCAACTAACACTTTAAGAGGCTGGGCCAGCAACTGAGCATCTTGGAGGCTGGCCCAGCAACTAACACTTTAAGAGGCTGGCCCAGCAACTGAGCATCTTGGAGGCTGGCCCAGCAACTAACACTTTAAGAGGCTGGGCCAGCAACTGAGCATCTTGGAGGCTGGCCCAGCAACTAACACTTTAAGAGGCTGGGCCAGCAACTGAGCATCTTGGAGGCTGGCCCAGCAACTAACACTTTAAGAGGCTGGCCCAGCAACTGAGCATCTTGGAGGCTGGCCCAGCAAATATAAGCCTAGCCCGATGTGATAAACATAGTTTATATTCTTTATAAGTAATATATCAATAGAAAAAAGATCGATTTCAAGGCAGTTATTCCGCAAATGCTCTTCCGATGCTCCTAGACTGACCCAGACTAAAAAAAGTATAAATAGCGTGCTAATAATTTGCTTAAAGCTGCTGATTGACAACAATAAAAGAATGCATTTGACAAGACGGAGGATACAAAGGAAAAAATAGACATATACAAAGAGGACATTGCCGCAAGATCGCGTGTGCAAGGTATTAACGGAGTTGGCAAATTCCCCCCCCCCCTGCAAAGCCACAGCCGCCGCCGTCCCGAGATCCGATCAACGCGACGGAAAGAAGACAGCAGCCAACCCAGCACAGTCTGCACAGAAAGCTTGGGAAAGGCCCCCTATATATACATATACACACATATATATAGGAGATTAGTACTGTATATATGCGCGCGTGTGATTGGGAGCGTGAGTGTGCAAGAATGAATGGCACTGCCAGTAGCAGTAAGTCTACAGTACAGAGGCACTGTGAGAGAAAGAGAGGGGAGAGAGAGGAGAGGACACGCCACGGTAAGGGACCATGAGGGGTTGGCGGCCGGTTGCCAGCATAAAGGAGGAAGAGTGTGGGCGAAGCTAGAGTGAGCGAGTGAGAGAGAAATTAAGGGAGAGAGAGTGGGAGGATAGAAAGGAATTATATATATATACGTATGCATACTATACATACATGCATATGCTAGGAGAATATGGTGCCACCGCCACCCAGCGGGGCAGAAGTAACGGGAACCGTTTCTCTCCCCCTCCCCCTACCTCGTCAACCGCGGCGTCAGCGACAGCGGCGGCGGCGGAAGGGGCGGGGGTACCGCCGCCAATAGCTTCTTCCTTTTGCCGCACGGTCTCCCAACCAAATTAGTTAGCTCATTTTGGACCGGCCGACCGACCCACCCGCCGCCCCCTTCTTCAAAGCGCAAAAGCCCAATCCGCAGGCTAAAGCGCCGCAACCCCCCACCCACACCAACCCACTCTCCACACCCCTCGATGCCGCTGCTGCCCAACGGAGCCGAGGTCGAGAACGGAGCAAAATAAAAAATTAACGGCCGGGTGGCGGGAGAGGAAAGGAGGCTTATAGGCCAAGCTTCCCTTATAAGCTAGCTCCAAGCGAAAGCGTCGGCAACCCCCACCCCCCAAATGCCCTTCACTGCACACCCCACATGAGTCCCAATAGACTGCTGACTGGCAGGGACTTAGGGGACTTTCAACCAACTACTCTCTCTTTCGCCACACACCCCCCCGCTGTGCGCCGCAGAGACCACCCAACCAACTGGCACCGCACACACACACACAGTTAAAACCCTCGAAGTCCCTCGAGCGCCACCCCACCCCCTATTCCACACAGTGTGCGCGCACTTAACACTCGGTGCCTGTCTGCCCCTACCCGCCGCAGCCGCCTCAGATCCCTAGCGGCAAAATTCTCCGCTCCTCCCCTTTCCTGCCAACCTCCATCCCTTTCCTCCCATTGCTCGCTCCCCTCCCCCTCCCGAAAAAAATCGCCACTTCTCGCTTCCTCGCCCCCCCCCCAGCCCCGGGCCCAAATCCTCATTCTAATAACCTCCGCATCCTCATTCCCAAATTCCCAGTCCCCAATCCCAAATCCCACGCGGCCGCGGCGCCGCCCCCGCTCCCCACGCCTCCCTTCCAAGGCCCTGGGGAAGCGCAGGCAGGCAGAAATCTCTCTCTCTCTCTCTCTCTCTCTCAGTAAGCGAAAGGAAGGGGAAGTAAAAAAAGCAGCAACCGAGGCGGCAGCGGCGGCGGCTAAGCAAGGAAGTAAAGGGAAGCAGAAGGACCCAGTAGGGCCTGGGGGCAGTCAACGACCCCGCCTTGCCCCCCCCCCCTATCCCGCCCACCTCAGCCCTCTTGGTTCGCCTCGCCTCGTTCGTGTCCCCCCGCCCCATCTCCTGACCCCTCTCGCTCCCCTGCCCTCCCTCAACTCTTGTCCTCGCGGTCCAGCCAGCCAGCCAGTCGGGGCTCAAAGGCTCACAGGGAGAACAGAGGATAAAACTGGTAAAAGCGAGAGAAGCTGGGGACTTTGGGAGGCAAGGCAGGGCAGGCAAGAGGCACAGCAGGCGCTGCTGGGTCCTCTCGTGTGTTTTTTCTCTCTACCTACCTACCGAAATCCTTTCCCAAGCCCTCCAAAACTCCGCTTTTCGGCCTTCGCCCCAGTGTCGGACACCAAACACGCGCACACATACTGTGTATATATATATAGGGAGAAGGCAAGGGAGGAGCAGTGGCTTGGCTTTTCTTCCCACTCCACTCTCCTCCCCTTCTCCCATCGCCCAATTCCTCTCTTTCTAACGCCTAAAGCTAGCCAACCCACCCCAGTGCCCACAGCATATGACGACTGACTTCACTTAATATATACTTCTATATACTCGTACATATGCATGTTTGAGGGCCGGTATGGTTAACGAATATTGAAGAACTAAGCTTAATGTTTAAGAATATATATTAGCAAGCGAAGTATTATATAGGCTGATAGATATTGTTGCTAAAAAAGGTGGTTGTCGTTGCTAAGGCTATTTGTAGGAAACTAAAATCCCTAGCTTCCGAAAGTGGTTGCTAAGGCTATTTATAAGAAACTGAAATCTCTGGCTTCTGAAACTGGTTGCTAAGGCATTTCTAAGAAACTGAAATCTCTGGCTTCTGAAACTGGTTACTAGAGCTATTTCTAGGAAACTGAAATCTCTGGCTTCCCAAACTGGTTACCAAGGCAATTTCTAGGAAACTAAAATCCCTAGCTTCCGAAACTGGTTGCCAAGGCAATTTCTAGGAAACTGAAATCCCTAGCTTCCGAAACTGGTTGCCAAGGCAATTTCTAGGAAACTGAAATCCCTAGCTTCCGAAACTGGTTGCCAAGGCAATTTCTAGGAAACTAAAATCCCTAGCTTCCGAAAGTGGTTGCCAAGGCAATTTCTAGGAAACTGAAATCCCTAGCTTCCGAAACTGGTTGCCAAGGCAATTTCTAGGAAACTAAAATCCCTAGCTTCCGAAACTGGTTGCCAAGGCAATTTCTAGGAAACTAAAATCCCTAGCTTCCGAAACTGGTTGCCAAGGCAATTTCTAGGAAACTAAAATCCCTAGCTTCCGAAACTGGTTGCCAAGGCTATTTCTAGGAAACTGAAATCTCTGGCTTCCGAAACTGGTTGCCAAGGCTATTTCTAGGAAACTGAAATCTCTAGCTTCCCAAACTGGTTGCCAAGGCAATTTCTAGGAAACTGAAATCCCTAGCTTCCGAAACTGGTTGCCAAGGCAATTTCTAGGAAACTGAAATCTCTGGCTCGCGCAAGTCGTTGCTAAGTACTTAAATACACGCATGTTATACACATGTATACACAATCGCAGAACGATGTACAGAATAATACAAATCTAAGGGTAGTTTAGTACTTGTAGAGGCCTAGACTAAGCTGGTGTATAATAATTATTAAATAATAAAATTATACAAAAGTGCGTAGTTGCCCAACTCGGTTGGTGGTCTGGCAGCAGTAGAAGGAAGCAAAACATCGGCCTTGAAGAAGAAGAAAAGTCAAGCAAGCTAAGTAGAATCCATGGCGCGATAGACTCGGGCTATTCGCAGTATAATATGCATTGGCAATTTTTTTGATACTGCCGGAGTTGCGTTGCCGGAGAGGAGGGGCCAAGGGAGCAGCGAAATCTAATTAAAAATTTGCCTTATTTTGCGCGTCGGTCGCCCCCCCCCTAGCCACCAAAACTGGCGCTCAAGTGTGCGCGGACTCGGGCGGAGAGGGGTTGAATGTAGCAAATTTATACATGCCTATATATACACAGATACTCGCATACATGCGGTATAATGCATGCAAGGTGAGAGTATTGTACTTGTAAAACGGGAGGTCATTGCGCTATGGAAGGGAAGAGAATAGAAGGGATTGCCAATCTAGCCAACATCACCAATAAAGGAATAGAATGGATTGCTAATCCAGCCAACATCACCAATAAAGGAATAGAATGGATTGCCAATCTAGCCAACATCACCAATAAAGGAATAGAATGGATTGCCAATCTAGCCAACATCACCAATAAAGGAATAGAATGGATTGCTAATCCAGCCAACATCACCAATAAAGGAATAGAATGGATTTCCAATCTAGCCAACATCACCAATAAAGGAATAGAATGGATTGCTAATCTAGCCAACATCACCAATGAAGGAATAGAATGGATTGCTAATCCAGCCAACATCTCAGAATGAAGGAACAGAGTGGATTGCTAATCCAGCCAACATCTCAGATTGAAGGAATAGAATGGATTGCTAATCCAGCCAACATCACCAATGAAGGAATGGAATGGATTGTTAATCTAGCCAGCATCACCAATGAAGGAATGGAATGGATTGCTAATCTAGCCAACATCACCAATGAAGGAATAGAATGGATTGCTAATCTAGCCAACTTAGACTCGCACAGCTCACTAAAACAGCTTTAAATTTGAACTCAGCTTACCAGCATAAGAATCGTAAGCCGGCGCGTTGCTAGGCGAGGCAAACGAATCGTTGCCGCCTCCGCACCACATGCCGCCAGACGGCCTATAGGGTGAGTAGCCCTGCTGCTGCTGTTGCTGAGGCTGCTGAGGCCCGTAGGCGTAGCCGCCAGCGGTATTAGCGCCGGAATCCTTGCCAACCTGAGCCTGCTGTGGTGGGCCGCTGTCGTGACCGCTTGAATAGCCGGACGAATCGCTCCACACAGATGCGTCCAGATGCGATCGACCGCCAGGTGTCAGTTGACGCTGCTGTTGTTGCTGCTGTTGCTGCTGAACCGGCTGCTGCTGCTGCTGACCCTGGCCAAGCTGAACTCCGGCTGATTCTATGCTGCGAATATCTTCTAGCACTTCGTCAAGAAAGTCTTTACTACTACCGCAGCCAGCGTCTGGAGTGGAGGCTTGACGCAACGGCAACAGCTGCTGAGTTACGCTGCTAATTAAGTCGGGTACGTCAGGCGAACGCTGTTTCACCTCTAATTTGACGCAGTCGGACTGCGGCTGTAGAAAATCGATTAGATTCGATTCGCGCTCTAAATTGCTGATTATACCATCGATTTGAGTGTCCAGCTTCGGTTCAACCTCTGATTCGGTCGCGGCGGCTGCTGCTGCTGCCGCGGCGGCAGCCACTGCGGCAGCTTCTGCTCCGTCCAGCATTCCAGAGTCCTCTTCATCCTCCTCTTCCTCGTCTTCCATATCCTCCTCGGCAAAGTCTTCGTCGCCGTTAACTGGGAAACCAGACGCTGTGGACATTGTTCTACGCCTGTTGGAATCGACACTGGCTTCCTCCATCACTGAGGCTGCAGCGGCCGCAGCCTCCAATTCTTCGCTATCTGGCAATCTTTTCGACTTCAATCTTAGGCTATTATTATCGCAGTCGTCAAACCCGATGCCCATACCGTTGGCCAGTTGTTGCACTCGCTGCTGCATATGATGCAGCGGATGCTGAGATATTGGCAGCGGCAATGGCGGCTGCGGCTGCAACTGATGATGAAGTCCAATTGCCGGGGAAGGTTGCTGCTGCTGCTGCTGAGCAGGATTGATGCAGCTAGCGGAGGCTGGACCGGGATAGCGCCCGCGCTTTCGTCTACCGTTCAGCATCGACGGCTGCTCCTGGCCAGGATGCAGCCTGGCGTGATGCTTCATCAGGCACACCTTCTGCCTGCACCTGTAGTTGCACAGGTCGCAGGCAAGCGGCTTTTCACCGGTGTGCTTGTACCGGTGAGTCTGCAGAGCGCCCTGACTCCGGAAAGCTTTCTCGCAGCCTGGCCACTGACAATGGAAAGTTGGCGGTTGCTGCTGCTGTTGTTGTTGTTGCGGCGACATCTGCACCGGACCCTGGCCGCTAACGCTGGCATCGCTGGTTCCAGCGCCCATGCCGTAAGCGTCGGAAAAGCTTGCGCCAGAATAGCCAACGTGCGACTCCATGTGACGCTTCAAATGCGTTCGTTTGTGAAAGATATTGCCGCAGTCTGGCACTGGACAGTCGTATTTGCGCGGCTGCAATTTGTGAAATTCGTCTTTGTGATTTTTCAAATATTTCGCCGTCCGAAAAGCTCGTTCGCAGTTGGGCATGTCACAAATGTACGGCTTGTTAGGATTGTGCGTGTCCAGGTGCTGCCGCATGCGGAGCTTCGTATTGAATCGTTTGCCGCAGTGCTCGCAACGGTGGTTGCCCTCAGATGAGCGGGTGTACTCGCGCACGTGATGATGCTGAGTTGCCGGCTGCTGCTGCTGCTGCTGCTGCTGCTGAAAGAGACGCCCGCCACTGCCGCCTCCGTGCAATGAAGTCACGTGACGCTCCAAGTTAGATTTGAACGGGCTGGCAAAGTCGCAGTGAGGACAACGGTGCATCACGGGTCCTGGCAGTACTGAGCCAGATTGATGATTCTGCAACTGTTGCTGCATCAGATGATGCTGTCGTTGCCGGGGTGTTTCGATGCCGTGCGCCGTTTTAGCGTGGGTTCGAAGCGAACTTTTATTAGCGTAAGTTTTTCCGCATATTTGACACAGAAACTTCATGGGCGGCTGCGGCGGCTGCTGCTGTTGTGGATGGTGCTGATGCGGAGGCTGCTGATGATGATGCTGCTGCATCTGCATCTGATGAGGCTGGGAAGCTGCAGGATGATGCGCATAGCCGAACATATGCTGCTGATGATGCGGATGCTGCTGCATTTGGCTAAAAGTGACGTTCGGTGGCGGAGTGGGCCGGTAGCCCTGAGCAGGATGGTGCAGATGGTGCTGATGATGCTGCTGCTGAGGGAGTGGAACTCCGTGAGGCAAATGTCCAAGCTGCTGTTGATGCTGGGAATCAGCTAACAGCAGGTGCCGACGCTGAAAGTACCTGGACGGATACTGTGGCTGGTATTGTTCAAGGTTGATGCTGTCAGTATTGGCCAGAATCGTGTCAAGGCCGCTCATCCCGTCATCGTCATCCAATTCATCTTCTTCGACTTCTTCAGCGTCAAGCCGACCAGCAGCTGCATCTCCCTCATCATCTTCTTCGTCATTTTCGGCATCTTCTGCGTCATCGTCTTCTTCTTCATCGGCGTCTTCCTCATCGCTTGCTTGACGAATCGCTTCAGAGCCCAATGAAGTCTGCTCAGCAATTTTGCCAGCTTCATCATCGTCATCATCGGCGGCTTGCTCATCTTCATCATCTTGTTCAGCTTCATCAGCTTCTTTATTAGCATCATAATCAAGTTTAAGTCGCTCCTGTTTTACTGGCAACTCGATTGGTTGGACAGCTGCACTGTCTGCATTATTGTTAGGCTTGCTACTAACATCATCAAGCTGCTGGCTTCGTAATGCTTCATCTTCGATTTCGAAATCGTTAGCAGTTTTAACTAATTCAGTAGACGATTCCAATTTAACTACAACTTGATCGACGTCATTTGCTGCCGGAGCTCCATCGGATTCCTCCTTAACTACAGGCGGCGGCGCTGCCGCAGACTCCGTTGAGTCTTTCGGCGGTTGAGCTTGAGCCGCTAGCCTGGGACTAGCCGCTAGGGCAACAGTTTCCACGACAACGGCTAATGCAGTAGCTGCTTGCTTAGTAACGGAGGCTTTTGTTGAATCATCATCGGCCGACTGAGCTGGCTCGACATCCGAATCCAATTCGCCATCCTCTTTGTCGTCTTGATAATCATCTTCTACCGCTTCGAACTCAGGCTCAGACAGGGGTGCATCATCATAGTCGTCTGTTTTGAGCACTTTAGCCTCACTAGGCGAGCAAGTTCGGTCGTTAAAATTGTTTAACTCGGTTGCTTTAGCAAGAATTTCTTCGCAATTAGTTGGGGGCGAATCGCTGGTAAGCTTAGCGGGTTGTTTCATTGTAGTTTCAAGGCGTCGCCCAAGGGCCTCCAAGGGCTGCTTGCTCGACATAAGCCGGTCATGAATATTGTAACCGGCCTATTATTAAACAAAACGACTCTGAGTGCGGCGCACACTGGATCGGGGGATTAAAAATCGATACAAGCCTAGAGCTGAGCATGCCTACCGACTCCGAGTTCGAGCTTCGAACCAGAAACGGGTAAAAAGAAATAGCAAGGAAAAGAAATGAGCGAAACTCTAAATAGAAATTTGTTTGAATTCTTTTAGCGTCAGGAAGACCAATTAAAAGCATTCTTAAATGGCGCCCGCCATTGAGGGAAAAATAACCTTTTCGAAACACCTCGAAACTCCTATTCATTCTGAATAGAAATTAAATTATTGATTGATTTTTAACACAAGATATCGCGCCACAAACAGTTTCTAATTGGTTCATATTCTAGTCTTTAAATGGTCTTGTCCTCTACTAATATACATTATATACATACATTACTAATGCTATTATAAATGCTCTTTGACCAACACATCGAGTTACTGGCAGACAAAACAAAAATGATTAAAAATCAAAAATAACCACAATATCAGGTTTTTTAGCTTTGAGACTTTGCTTTAAATGAGCTATTAATAAAACAGTTGTTTGGATAGTTTCTGGCTAATTAGTTATACCACATAGTATGGGGTCAAGGGGTTTGGAGTACCCACTCCAAGAAATATTAGATATTAAACTATATATAGATCATTCATATCACTCATACAGATTAGATTGGTATAAAAACTTTTAAATTTTTACTTTTAATTAGAGAATGAAAACTATATATATATTTCAAAACAAACATTTTAAATGTTTTCAGATCAAAACATTTATATATATATATATATATATATATATATATATATATATATATATATATATATAGTAATTCAATTGAATGATATTATTTCTTAATTATTCAATTTATTATATTTCTGAATTTGAATTGTTTCATAGTTAGAGTTATAAGATTTATAGATAGTATATCAATTTCCATAGCCTATTTGAACCTAGAAGTGTATTTATAACTGTTATATTTATAAATTCCAACAAAAAATATACCTTTGATTTACCAAATGGCCAATTTTTAGGATTCTAATGTTGCTTTGCATAGATTTTATTGAGTTGATATTGTATTTTAGCAATTCTTGCAATATCCTTTGGACTTATTTTAGCCAGTTTTATACCTGGTATTACATGAGGAGTGTTGCAAAATTTTCAAGACTGTGTTTGCTATAGTAAATTTTTACTTACCTTTTCTGTCATGTTACATTTTATTCTGTCAGTTTTATCAAAAGTTACAACTACATATGTAGTAAAAGAGTCACTTGTAGACTTATAAGAAATCTATAAAAATCTGTAAACTGGGAAAACAGAGATGCGTGGTTATTAGCAGCAATTTTTTTCTTGGTCACTCATCCTTAGATGGTGCAAAAACCTTCAAATAATTTCCACTCAATTTGACACACAAAACATCTGTTGGGGATGCTGTTGATGGCATCTGCATACAGCTGTTGAGGGATACATAGAGCAGAATTTGCCTATGGACTTAAGCAGATCAGCAACATTGGTCTTTCCTGCCTCAAACTGCTCAGCCCAGTTGTAAACTGTCAGGTTGCAACCATTAGTTGCTTATTGTGCTAGCTCCATGAATGTTGCATAAATTGGAAAAGATCTCAAAGCACTTCTTTCAAAGCTTCCAAAGTGTGAAAATTGCAGCACATTTTCCTTCTTTTGAGTTCAAATCCATGGTGATGCAGCCAAGATGGGCAATGTGCTCTTCAAACAGCAAGAAAAAGCAGTGAAATTTTCTTAAGAAGTCAAATATTGACATTAATAGTTGAACTTTTCAGCTAAGCTAAAGCCAGAGTTTTCCATAGACATATAATGGGATATTGTTTTATTTTATAAAAGATTAAATAAATTGCCTGCAAGAAGTAATATAAATAATTATGGTATGACATACAATATAGGAATTATAAGTTCCTATAGTATGCTATGCTAGTACTAATATGCCATGAAATATTATTATGCCATTTCAAATCATTATGCTATGTCATGCTAACTGCTTCGCTAAATGCATAACAAAGGGACATAGTTTATTTTGGAAAAAGACCATTATTGGCAAAGACTATTTTAGAAAAGTCATTATAGCTCAAATTATTTTTAATGGCTAATATATACATCTTTATTGGAGCATTTGGAGCACTATATCCAGTTTAGTTTATATAGTTTTATTAATCAAAGTGATATTTTATAGCATTTTATTTTATAGCAAGGTCAAGTTTTGTCTTACGATCTCCAATAAAGAGTCAAAAAACACTCTAATATATCAAAAAATTATGTTTAACAATTATTGTACATTGTAATCACTTTTCAAATTATTTCAAATCATCATTGCAATTTTTATTGAAATGTAGCATAGTCATAGAAACTTACGGAAGTATAGCTTATATTCACTTTTGTTCTATGATCATTTAAATGGTAAAATTAGGGGCCTATATTATATGTAGTTGATTATAAGACAAAATTAAAAGAGCTTGTAGGTTTTGAATTACAACCAATAGAAAAATTGTATTAAAAGGATCATATCACAAAATTGAATAGATGGTTCCAATTATTTTTATTTTACTAACATGAAGTCTAGTCTATATAAAATAGTCAAACGAGATATTTCTATCAATTATTGACGTGCAGTTAAGAACAAAATTATGTGTTTTGATAGTAATTGCTTCTGCACCCCCTTAAGGCCTACTTTTGTCTTACAATCCTGCTCAATATAAAACATATATCTATTTTACTATAGGATTGTAAAACAAAAGTGAAAGGGGGCCGAAAGCAAGTGCATTAGTTAGGCCTATAAATGTCCAATTCTTGCTTCTATGGAATGTCCAAGATTTAGCCAAGACAAAATAGCAGGATTTCTATCAATTGATTAATAGGCCTATACTGATAATTTTCTAAAATTTTGAAATAGAACCTACAATCCCTCTAATATAATTTTGTTGTTTGTGATTGTAATTCAAATCCAATAAGCTCTTTTGGTTCTGTCTTATCATCACCTATATATAAATTGACCATTTAAATGATTTTATGAGAAAAGTGAATATAAGCTATATTCCTAACAAAACACAAGAGACAAGTTGAGTTGATGCTACAATGTCAATGACAATAGGCCTACTAAGCTTAGAAGTGGTCCTATTTTGAAGTTAGATTTTAAGAGTAATTTTAACTTATAATTTTGCTGTCTTCTAAGGGGGAATGTATATTGAAAGTCCTGACTCCCAAATGGATAGTGCTATGTAATTGCAAAATGAAAGAATGCTGTGGCATCTGCAATGTTGTGACATCTAGTTCATGGAACAGACTTTTGAGAGTGCAAGCTCAATCATGTATTTGTTTAGCGTGGTATTCCAAGCAAACAAGAATAAAAAGAGAGTCCATTCCCTGAAATAGCTGTCACAATCCCAACTCATATATTCAGCGTGCAGCGAATAATTAGGCCTAACTTTTGCCACTGCTTTGTCTGGCGCAATTTGATAATGATGATATAGTGATTATGATAATTATTAGGGTGAGCCAAAAGTTTCCGGAATTTTTTAGAATCAAACTTTTAGTTAATTTTTGTCTATGGAAAAGCTTAAAAGCAGCAACCATCTACTATGCTGTTGGCCAGCCTTATCATCACTCTTTAGCTTAACATCTCTCAGTTCCCAGACCCTGCCTACTTAAGCCAGCAAACGCATCCAATGGAACTGCCAAGACTGAATGGCGAGCAATTCTGCTCAATCACTTTCATGCGGGACGCAATGCAGCAGAGGCACATCGCGAGTTGTTGCAGCTGATGGGCCCACATGCACCCTCCAAGTCGTCAGTGTACGACTAGTTCTCTCGCTTTGCTGAGGAGAACTATGAGCTGAAGGACAAGCTGAGTTCAGGCCGACCCCCTGCTGCTGATGGCAATGCCGTTCTCCAAGCCCTTGGGGACAATCTGGACTACAGCGTGTGCAAGCTGCCAGCTGCTACTGGGGTGTCCTATGGCACAGTCCAGTGGAGCCTGCATGCTGCGGACAAGGTGCCGAAGAAGCCAACTCTGGTGCCCCATGAGCTGACACCTCAGCAGCTAAGAGCCAGGGGGATGTGGCGACTTCAAATCTTCACTAGGCCGGTTCGCCAAACTTTCTCAAGTTGATAATCACTCAAGATAAGAAGTGGGTCTACTGTGAGAACCCAAGCACATCAGCCATCTGGGTTGATGCTTCTGAAGAACCACCCAGCTGCCATAGTCAGGAAGGTGTCCTATATGCTGGAAAATTCCAGCGTGCATTTACATTAGATAAATTTTGGCGTACATTATTGGCATGCAAATTTTGGTATGCCAAAATGATTGGCATACCTATTGGATAGCATCCTTGTACGCCGTACAAAGGGTTATTGTTCAAATTGCTTTGTTGTGTCGTGATAATACAATACTGAAATATGTGAAGTCAAAAAAATTGATATTAAAAATCTTTTTTAGTTATCTTACTTTTTTAAAATTTTATGCTCAAGGGGAAATTTATTTATAAAGTAAATTTGCAAATATAATCTAAAATCCCCGCGCTTTTAATTAGTACAATTTTTACTTTGTTTATTAACACTCATTATCCGCTACAGTTTAAAAAAAAATTAATCGTAATTTTTTGGCGTACAATTTGGCGTACCTGTAGAGTTTGGAAAATTGAGTTCTGAAAGATCGGCATACATCAGCCTACACATGAAACCTTTCCTCGGCGTACATTCCAGGGTATATGGGACACCTTCCTAACTATGGCCCAGCTGCCCAATGCGGAACCCCCACTGCAGCAAGGAGCTGCTCTCTTTCTGGTTTTGCTCGTCTGGCCCTGTTTTTTGGGAGGTCATCCCGCATGGCATGGCTGTGAACGCAGAGGTGATCTGCAGCAAACTGGAGCAGGTCGCCCATTTGCTGCAATTCGTGTGCCCGGGGCACCGCAACAAGATGCTCCTCTTCGACAATGTGCGGCCTCACAAAGCAAGACTCACCCAGGCCAAGCTGGCAAGCCTGGGCTTCAGTGTTTTGCCCCACCCACCATACTTGCTAGACCTCTTGCCATGCGACTACCATGTGTTCAGGTCTCTCCAGAGCTTTTGTGATGGACAGCGGTTTGCCAACAAGCAACATGTGGAGCAGGCAGTGCAGAAATGGATTGATTCAAAGACTGCGAGCTTCTGGAGGGAGGGGATTGAGGCATTGCCAGCAAGATGGGAGAGGGTCAGGGCTTTGAATGGCAACTACATCACATCGCTGTAAACTGTTTGTTCTTGACACTATTTGTTATAGTTTTAAATTGTTCAAATTCTGGAAACTTTTGGCTCACCCTAATACATCATATCATGCCAAAATCTAATAGCATTATTGTAACCTGAAGATTAAATCTAAAATGCAACTTGATTAGGCATAGTCATAAACTAAAATTTAACCTCATCTAGTAGATTCTAGCCTACTACTAAATCCAAGCCCAAGGCGATAGACATATCTAATAATAATTATTGTAATAATTTAAATCAAAGGCTCGAATTAAGTTTAAAATTAAAAATAACTAAGGCTAAAATCAAAGCGAGAACATATGGCAAGGACAAATATTTAAAATGTCAAGTAGTAGTACTAGTAGAGCCAGAGGCACACATCCACGGCTGATGGCCCGGGCCAAAGAGACTCGCGCAGGCGCGAAATTTTTATTTAATTATCGCTTTGAAGGAAGTTAAAAAAATATTCATTTTCATGACGAATGCTATAGCTAAACTTCAAAATGTAATAAAAACTATACTGTTACAGATTTTGTGTGTGTAAGTTATGTGTCAATTCTTAAAATTAACAAAATGTTGTGACTTTTGTTTTACCAATTCAAACGAATAAATTTACTGTTTCGAGGGAATCGGTAATTCACGGCCCGGCCCGTCCTGGGCGATCCCCCTAATAGTATTTAGCCAATGTAAATCTATTTTAGTAAATAAGTAAAACAAAAAATACTGACCAGAATGCCGCATATTTTTAGAGTCAATTGTGAGTTTACTACGTTGTAAAATATTGATTGTCAATTTAATGAACTTCTGATGCTCTATTTTTTAAATTAAGTTAAAAACTAAAGTAACAACGCCGCGGCCCTGGGCCGGGCCAGGCCGCGAAACACCAACACCCGTTCTGAGGCTGCTTCTACGTTAATCTGAAGAAATCACCCTTTAAAATACTGAAATCAAATTTAATCTTTTGGTTTGTAGAGTAAAGAGCCATTGAAGTAGTAGAAACTGCTCCGTAGTCTGGTAGCTTTCTCGTATCTCACACTGAATTTTAAAAAGATAAGGCAAGTAGCCATTATTGCAAAGTGCGCTCTTGTTTTGATGCGCACAAAATCGAGTTGTTTCGGTTGAAGACATGGCTTAACTTATTGTGAAATTTGAGAACATTTATTGTAAAAGCAACAGACAAAAAATCCAATTTTCCGTGCGCCAATGCTGTAGACTATAAATCGGTCTACGTTGAGAAAGAGAACTTAATGTACAATTGCAAAAACTTAATATAATAGTAATGTACTTTTTAGCCATTACTGACTTTTGTGGAGCTCTGTCTTTGTGTAATTATTATTTCGTACTATTGATTGTATTGATCGTTTTTAGAATATATTGTTGCTTGCAGTGAAATACATGTATATGAAGCTAGCTGTAACGGTCGTACTTATGCATGGAGAACAAATCTGGCCCTGTGAGTAAAATGTTACAGTTCCAGTACAGTTGTAATGTTACTCCCTACCTCCCTCCGCTCCCTACCTCCCTCCGCTCCCTACCTCCCTCCGCTCCCTACCTCCCTCCGCTCCCTACCTTCCTCCGCTCCCTACCTCCCTCCGCTCCCTACCTTCCTCCGCTCCCTACCTCCCTCCGCTCCCTACCTCCCTCCGCTCCCTACCTCCCTCCGCTCCCTACCTCCCTCCGCTCCCTACCTCCCTCCATTCCCTACCTCCCTCAGCTCCCTACCACTCCGCTCCCTACCACCCTTTGTTCCCTACCTCCCTCAGCTCCCTACCACTCCGCTCCCTACCACCCTTTGTTCCCTACCTCCCTTTGTTCCCTACCTCCCTCCGCTCCCTCCATTCCCTACCTCCCTCAGCTCCCTACCACTCCGCTCCCTACCTCCCTTTGTTCCCTACCTCCCTTTGTTCCCTACCTCCCTCCGCTCCCTACCTCCCTCCGCTCCCTACCTCCCTCCGCTCCCTACCTCCCTCCGCTCCCTACCACTCCGCTCCCTACCTCCCTCCGCTCCCTACCTCCCTCCGCTCCCTACCTCCCTCCGCTCCCTACCACTCCGCTCCCTACCTCCCTCCGCTCCCTACCTCCCTCCGCTCCCTACCTCCCTCCGCTCCCAACCTCTCTCAGCTCCCAAACCTCCCTCCGCTCCCTACCTCCCTCCGCTCCCTCCATTCCCTACCTCCCTCTGCTCCCTACCTCTCTCAGCTCCCAAACCTCCCTCAGCTCTCATACCTCCCTCAAGATCCCATACCTTCCTCACCTCCCATACCTCCCTCCAGTTCCATTATTCCCGATAACAGAATGCGCAGATTGATACTAAGACGTCAGACTTTGTTTTGAATAGTTTTAAATCGCAATTTCCCTCCTATTGGTCATCCAGCCCGTTAGCCAATGGATTTGCAAGCGCTTGACTATATGACAGTTTCTGGGAAGTCTGCCCGTGGTTTGTTGAAGCTCTTCCAGAGGTAGAATGGCATAGCCAATAGTTGATGGGACTGATTGTGATAAACGTTTGAAATTGTAGTCCTATATAGAAACAGTTAAAACTTGAATCCCCAGGCTTACTGTACTGTATTGAAGTTAAACGAACTGACTTTCCAAACGATTTAACAACAGTTCTTTTTCGCATGAATTCATTTGACACATAAAAAGCCATGGACGGGCCGGATTCTTACGATGGATGCACTTTCTGCGGCGACTTTGAAGATGGCATCAACTGGGTGAGTGTGCCGGCGCATGGCACGCAGCGACTCTTCTGCCGACTTTTCGCTACCGACTCTTTTCTACCGACTCTTTTCTGCCGACTCTTTTCTACCGACTCTTATCTACCGACTCTTATCTACTGCCTCTTATCTACTGCTTCTTATCTACTGACTCTTATCTACCGACTCTTTTCTACTGCCTCTTATCTACTGCCTCTTATCTACTGCCTCTTATCTACCGACTCTTATCTACTGCCTCTTATCTACTGACTCTTATCTACCGACTCTTTTCTACCGACTCTTATCTACTGCCTCTTATCTACTGCTTCTTATCTACTGACTCTTATCTACCGACTCTTTTCTACTGCCTCTTATCTACTGCCTCTTATCTACTGCCTCTTATCTACCGACTCTTATCTACTGCCTCTTATCTACTGACTCTTATCTACCGACTCTTTTCTACCGACTCTTATCTACTGCCTCTTATCTACCGATTCTTATCTACCGACTCTTATCTACTGCCTCTTATCTACCGATTCTTATCTACCGACTCTTATCTACTGCCTCTTATCTACCGAATCTTATCTACCGACTCTTATCTACTGCCTCTTATCTGCCGACTCTTATCTACCGAACTTATCTACTGCCTCTTATCTACTGCCTCTTTTCTACCGACTCTTATCTACCGACTCTTATCTACTGCCTCTTATCTACCGACTCTTATCTACTGATTATTTTCTATCGACCCTTATCTACCGCCTCTTATCTACCGCCTCTTTTCTACCGACTCTTATCTACCGACTCTTATCTACTGCCTCTTATCTACCGACTCTTATCTACTGATTATTTTCTATCGACCCTTATCTACCGCCTCTTATCTACCGCCTCTTATCTACCGCCTCTTATCTACCGATTCTTATCTACCGGCTCTTATCTACCGCCTCTTATCTACCGGCTCTTATCTACTGCCTCTTATCTACCGCCTCTTATCTACCGCCTCTTATCTACCGCCTCTTATCTACCGGCTCTTATCTACCGCCTCTTATCTACCGGCTCTTATCTACCGACTCCATTGAGCCGCCTCTTATCTACCGGCTCTTATCTACCGACTCCATTGAGCCGCCTCTTATCTATCGGCTCTTATCTACCGACTCCATTGAGCCGACTTTTCTACTAATTGGTGGTAGAAAAACAGCTCCACTAAAATTAATTTTAGAGCAAAAACAGAGCAGATGTTTCAAGCTTCTCAGGCCAAATAAATAATGAAGTGTCTTCCCTTGTGCTGCAATGGCTTGTACATAGCTATAATATCATAAATCACACCGGATTAGCTAGTTCATATCGATGGTTATTTTTTCATCATAAATATTCTATCACACGAAAAATGAGAACTCGCAGCTGCAATGTATGACGATATTAGCGCAAAAAATGGCAAACGAACTATAAAAAACTAAATTCCTGCAATTTCCCAAATTCTCCAAATTCACCAAATTTCCCAATTTCCCCAAATTCTACAAATACCCAAACATTCCTTAAAGTCTCCCCCAAATTGTCCAAATTCTCCAAATTTGCAGAATTCTCCACCTTCCCCAAGCTTCCTAAATTCCCCAAGTTTATCTACCGTCTTGGCCATCAAATTCCCCGAATTCCCCAAATTTTTCTAGTTCCCTAAGTTTCCTAAAATCCACAATTACCCACAAGTTCCCTAAATTTGCCAAGTTACTTATCTTTTCCCAAGCTCCCAAAGTTCCCGTTCGCTAGCTTGGCTGCGGTGGGTTAATTGAAGAATGCCCCCCCCCCCCAACTGCCCCAGAATTGGTTAGGTTAGCTCCACTTCCTAGAAAAGCTAATTAATTGAATTCATTTCAGTTATTGCGACCAAACAAATGCAAGACTTCCCACTCTTTCACTGCTTCCCAATTCTACAATTATCCTGCATATTAAAATTCCCAATCAAGATGATTGGTTGGATTATATAGTGCATGTTGGCCATAAATATTATTGTAAGGAGTTTTTGCACTAATATTATAGTTAGCATAGAAATACTGCATTAATTTTATTGTTATAAATTTTTTATAGTATCAAATCAAAGGGATTGAGTCGCCTTAATCAAGTATCAAATCAAATGATTGAGTCGCCTCAATCAAGTATCAAATCAAATGATTGAGTCGCCTCAATCAAGTATCAAATCAAAGGGATTGATGCGCCTCAATCAAGTATCAAATCAAAGGGATTGAGTCGCCTTAATCAAGTATCAAATCAAATGATTGAGTCGCCTCAATCAAGTATCAAATCAAAGGGATTGATGCGCCTCAATCAAGTATCAAATCAAAGGGATTGATGCGCCTCAATCAAGTATAAATCAAAGGAACTGATGCGCCTCAATCAAATATCAAATCAAAGGGATTGATGCGCCTCAATCAAGTATCAATTCAAAGGGATTGATGCGCCTCAATCAAGTATCAAATCAAAGGGATTGATGCGCCTCAATCAAGTATCAAATCAAAGGGGTTGAGTGCCTCAATCAAGTATCAATTCAAAGGGATTGAGTCGCCTCAATCAAGTATCAATTCAAAGGGATTAAGTCGCCTCAATCAAGTATCAAATCAAAGGGATTGAGTCGCCTCAATCAAGTATCAATTCAAAGGGATTGAGTCGCCTCAATCAAGCATCAATTCAAAGGGATTAAGTCGCCTCAATCAAGTATCAAATCAAAGGGATTGAGTCGCCTCAATCAAGTATCAATTCAAAGGGATTGAGTCGCCTCAATCAAGTATCAATTCAAAGGGATTGAGTCGCCTCAATCAAGTATCAATTCAAAGGGATTAATTCGCCTCAATCAAGTATCAAATCAATGGGATTGAGGCGGTTGAAACGATCTGCATGTACATTAAAATCTGTGCAGGTATCACGGCGAGGTCAGCAAACATGACACTGATTCATTTCATAAACTGGTCCCAGCAGCTAAGAGACTCAGCAACTCAGATTAGAAACTCCCTGCCACCGCTTTGGTAGAAAATCTCCCAAGAGGTTAGGGAGTCTTGGCAGACACGGCTTGGAAATTGAATTGCTGTACGGCACCGGTGGTATCTGTGACAGTCATTATGCATGGCAGGGCTTTAGCTAGGGACATTGCTGATTGATCTAGCAGTTTTATCAATAGTCACTGCGTATAAGCAACTTCTTGGGCTCCGAACTTTTACTTCTGCCGATGCGTCTGGCGGCTACTGGTAACTGCATACAGACAGACAGACAGACAGACAGACAGACAGACAGACAGACAGACAGACAGACAGACAGACACTAAGACAGACAGACACTAAGACAGACAGACAGACAGACACTAAGACAGACAGACACTAAGACAGACAGACAGACAGACAGACAGACAGACAGACAGACAGACAGACACTAAGACAGACAGACAGACAGACAGACAGACACACACACAGACACACACACACAGACAGACAGATAGACAGACAGACAGACACTAAGACAGACAGACAGACAGACAGACAGACAGACAGACAGACAGACAGACACTAAGACAGACAGACAGACAGACAGACAGACAGACAGACACTAAGACAGACAGACACTAAGACAGACAGACACTAAGACAGACAGACAGACAGACACTAAGACAGACAGACACTAAGACAGACAGACAGACAGACAGACAGACAGACAGACAGACAGACAGACAGACAGACAGACACTAAGACAGACAGACAGACAGACAGACAGACACACACACAGACACACACACACAGACAGACAGATAGACAGACAGACAGACACTAAGACAGACAGACAGACAGACAGACAGACAGACAGACAGACAGACAGACAGACAGACAGACAGACAGACAGACAGACAGACAGACAGACAGACAGACAGACAGACAGACAGACAGACAGACAGACAGACAGACAGACAGACAGACAGACAGACAGACAGACAGACAGACAGACAGACAGAGAATCTACAGGAAAAATCGGAATCTTGTATTCCTAAGCGTGGGTTTAACCAGGCAATAGTAATGAAAAAATATAAAAGAAACGAATCAGCAACGAGAAGTATAGTTATATGTATATATATGTATATGAATATTAATATATGATTTGACGCCTATAGGGATTGGCGTCGGCTTAAAATGGACGAATTTTTATGACTTCTCAAGTTAGAGAGTGAGAAGAGGGTGAGAAGGCGGCACCATCGGCACAGCTGAGATAATGATGAGGAAGGTTTCCCCGGCCGCATATAAGACACGGAGAGCTTAAGAGATCGCTTGGCTAGATAAAAGTCTTCAGGCCAGCACTGTGCATTGTTGACACTGGCGGATCGCAGCTATTTGAACTGCTCTAGCCGTGCAGCCTCGCGCTCCGCTGGGAGCACGCGTTTCTCGAGTTCATGCAATACCGCACCAAGTTGCTTCGTTGGGACTCGGGAGTCTGAGAGGAAATTAGAGGAACGACGAGATGGGGCGAGAGTGGACCGGACCTGTTTTGCATCGGGTTGTCCAGGCAGTTCATGGCGATCCAAGCCCTAGAATACTGGAATGGAAACTATGCGCAGTGTTTTATTTAATATGAAGAATCGTGGAGTTCGTTTCGGACGAATTTCATCCATCCAATAAGTGTTCTTAATTTATCCTTAACTCAATTTCCCACCCAACGAATTTTCCAAGTCAAGAATCTGAGTAGGGTTAGGAAATTTCTAGGATTTCAATTTTAGACTCCTTCGAAACCATAGAAATGACCGGCGCAACGTCCGCTGCCAGTCCAGATAAAAAATCTAGAAGTCCTTGGTATATCAGCTCAGAGCAATAAATATAAAAGTGAATTGTAGACCCTACCTAACACTTGGATTGGAAACTGTCGCCATTACAAACTTCATGGACGTGAAAGACGTGAAAGAAACCATGGATGACTGAATTAGAAGTAGTTCAAGTGTAGGTTTGAAGCATTAAAACTGGCTAGTTAAAATTAGCTAATATGGTGTTTTGAAATTATAAAGTTTCGTGTTTATGAAAATTCGAATTTATGAAGTTTCGAGCATGTGAATTCTTGAAATCATGAAGCTTCCAACTTGTGAAGTTTCGAATTTATGAAGTTTCGAGCTTGTAAAATTTTGCAAGACTTCCACTGTTTTCGAATTATACAAGCATATGAAAGCGGCCATTTCAATTTCGCTAGCAGGAAAATGCACATTTTAAATCCGCCAGTTCAGGCCATATTCCCTAAACTATATCGAGTTCATAACCTCTTTAGCCACTTAAAATTGCTTCTGAAAAGTTCCGTCAGCTTCTATCCAGATCCGCGAGCTCTAGTGCTCCACTAAACAGTCTGGCTCAGCTTCTCTCTTCATCACTGTCGCTTTCTCTCTCTCTCTTGTTCTCTCCGCCCTTTCCAAGGCAATTTCTCCTCAAAAGCGTCCCGCCCCTTCCCTGTTGTGTGTGTGGGGCCCTGCTCTCGCTCATCTCTTTTGCTCAGCCACGCGGTAAAAAAACTGTGCAGCAGAATCATCATCATCTTCATCATTCGCAGGCAGGCGGGCGGGCAGGGTGCGCGCGCATGCCGTTGCGTGCCTGTGCGCCACCTCCTTTAACCACCCCCCTCTCTCCCCTCATCCATCCTCAACTATAGCTAGGCGACTAAGGAGGGGTGGTAGGGTATTAGGGCAAGATGAAGTGCTTTAGCAAATTCGCGCGAATGATATACGGCAGATTGAGACGAGAAGAGAGAGGCAAAGTCTGAAGTTCGAAGCTAGAGATAGGAGAAGGCACAGACTAGCAGGCCCAGGTATGTGTAATGTAGCCTTTGGCTCGTCCTTAGTATACTCCGCAGTATGCATATATTTATTTATTTGACCGTCGCCTTTGCCCCTCCCCAGTCTTTGTCGAGCACAAAGGAATCTTGAAGCAGACGTTTTTGCGTGTGTGCGTGTGGATCGGGGGTTTCCTTTTAGCAGCAAGTCATTGATGAGGCGGACAGGCAGTCGCCTGGTCTGTGTAACAAAGGAAAACTTGCTACCACACAATGTTAGTTAGAAAAAAGGTCGTCAATCAGAGGGGATTAATTAAGCGAGCAGTTTCCCTTTGTCCCGAGGTCATTATTTTATTCAACCGTTAACCGATAGACCTGCAATTCCCATGGCCAGTTCCTCCACTGTTTCGCCTTCAATTACTGATTAACAGACAATTTATTAGTACAGCTAAAACTGTAACTTTTGCATTTAGAAGGTATACAGCGGACCCTTGTAGCAATTACCGACTTGACTATAAACGCAATCAATGATTGATGCTTAGTCAAAAGTATATAAAATAATAGAAATTGAGCTAATGGTACAGAAAGAACATTAGTAGATTAACTCATTGTAGTTAAACTGTGGAAAATAAAAGTACAAATCAACTTCAAGTAGAAAAAAAATCGAAAATAAGAAACCAAATTGAACCATATAGTATAAGTAACATAGTATAGTTAAATATAGTATAAGTAATAGTATAAGTAATAGTAGCAGATAACTTAGATAAAGAGAATAATCAATAAGTCAGTGTACTTAAACAAAGAAATAATTACAATTCCGAGCTTTATTCTGGTGATCATAGAGTTATTTCTAATAGCTTATTTATTTGGGAAAAAATAGGACACAGAACTTTGGCGGTTCAACAATAAGTTCTTCATATATTTTAAAAGTGAATTATTCCAATTTTCTTACAATTACTGCGCGGAACAATAAGCAATTATTATAGAATTATATATCGAAAAATTCCAGAATTCTATTTACAAAATAACCGATTAATTACGACAAAAACGAAATTTATTTAAATTAATTCGTTTGCCAAAGCGAAATCAACCATGATACTAGTATTTAGTTATTAATTCATTGAAAAAAAAATTTGATGCGGTTTTTTGTTATAATATTGATTAATTTTTCCGCTAGCTACATCCGAATTTCCGAATAAAGGTTTAATAATAAATTTCTGCGAAGCGAAATAAACAGAAAAAAAGATGTCTGTGTAGCTGAGATGACGGAGAATTCTCTCACCCGAATGAAGCGATATTCATTCTTAGCTAAGCAGCCATCCAGCGTGTGGGAAATTTATTAGTGACAAGATTATTCTCAAAGCAACGTCACCTGCCTGTTAGATATTTGATAATTACATTGGCTTAGCGCCCTTGTCTAATCCTCCTGTATAGGTAGGTGGCGAGGTGAGAATGCAAGACTAGCTACAGGTACCTGATTAGAGACAAATAACACCGAGCTGATTAGCAGTCGGATTTAGACAGGACAATCCTCGCGGCCTCTGGCTGCTATGGAATAGCGCCGATGATTCGTGCACGAGTTTCCAAGAATTCCAGTTCCAATTTAACGAAATTGTCGGCTCAAATAAGATGAAAACTCGAAGATCATCACCTTAATGTGAAAAATTAGTTAATTAGTCTCTGTAGATTTTAATTGCGTAGATTAGCAATCCATTCTATTCCTTCATTGGTGATGTTGGCTAGATTAGCAATCCATTCTATTCCTTCATTGCTGATGTTGGCTAGATTAACAATCCATTCTATTCCTTCATTGGTGATGTTGGCTAGATTAGCAATCCATTCTATTCCTTCATTTGAGATTTGGCTAGATTAGCAATCCATCAGCATTATGGTCCTCTTTCTCCCTCACCAGTCATCGCCAAAGCATTTGTCACACGCAGCATCCTGAGCGGCTTGAGTTTAATTCATTTTAAAAGAGAATGAAATCGAACGACAAGTGACGGCTCTGAGTGCCTGAGTAGGCGGGAGGGCCTCAGAGGCAGCAGCAGTTCAGGTGAAAGTGAACACCTTTCTAGCTACTTAATCCACTAGCGCCTGCGAGACCCCTCGGGCTCAATGCCTCGCATTGAAATCCCCCCTCCCCACGAAGCTGAAACCTCACGCTTTGCTTTTTTCCTCCTCAACCCCTTTGCCAAGCCAGCTTTGACAAGCCTCCCACACACACGTTTCCAATCCAGCCGCAAAAAGTCTCAACCCCCCACCCCCACCCCAGATCCCTTCTCCGCCCAGCCGGGCTTCCGGTTCAGAGAGGCGAGAAGAGCCACTCTGAGAATTTGCTTCTTCTCTCTGCTCTGCTCTCCCTCTAATGCCACTCGTCACCATTCAGCCACAGCCAGCCAGCCGTGAAGAAGACAATTTAGAAAGTGCGAACCTATTTTTCAGAACTCGTCTGGATTTACGAGCCCACGGGGGGCTGACATGAGGGTCCAAACTCAATAAGGCACCGAGTGTGTGCATACCTGACGATTAGAAAGTCAGGGTCGTTGTACACCCGGTGTGAGTTCGTGCCTACGTACACTATTGCGGAATGGGCAGACAGAATATGCTTCAGCGCTTGGTTGTGGAACAGTGTCACCGAAAGCTTTGTTCCTGGGTGTACATGCTCATACAGGGTGTACACGCGCTCATACAGGGTGTACAAACTCATACATGGTGTACACGCTCATACAGGGTGTACACGCGCTCATACAGGGTGTACACGCGCTCATACAGGGTGTACACGCGCTCATACAGGGTGTACACGCTCATAAAGGGTGTACACGCTAATACAGGGTGTACACGCTCATACAGGGTGTACACGCTCATAAAGGGTGTACACGCTAATACAGGGTGTACACGCTCATACAGGGTGTACATGCTCATAAAGGGTGTACACGCTAATACAGGGTGTACACGCTCATACAGGGTGTACACGCGCTCATACAGGGTGTACACGCTCATACAGGGTGTACACGCACATACAGGATGTACAGGGGCCAGCTGTTTTCTTAATATCCGTCTTAGGTAGTTTACACTCCCTGCATTTAAGTAGTTTGTCAATCTTTTAGAAGCAAATTTTTCTTGTGGAATCGAACCTAGGGCCATCTGGACTGAGCAACTCTGACCTTCACTAACCAGTTCACTCACAATCCCCTGTCGCACAGGAGGCCAGCTATCGCAGAGCTAGCGCAGCCTTCGCCCTTGGTGCAATGGCGGATAATGTTGGGTTTCAACTGCAGCTGCAGCAGCAACATCAGGCGCTTCATCAGCCCAGCAGTCGGCAGCAGCAGCAGCAGCGGATGCTGTCACACTGGCAGCTGCAGCAGCCGCAGCCGTACAGTCTGCCCTCCAGTCCGCTGCTTGGAGTTGGCGACGGTCGAAGAAGAAGAGTGAGTTTAGATGGATTGCTAATCTAGCCAACATCACAGATGAAGGAATAGAATGGATTGCTAATCTAGCCAACATCACAGATGAAGGAATAGAATGGATTGCTAATCTAGCCAACATCACCAATAAAGGAATAGAATGGATTGCTAATCTAGCCAACATCACAGATGAAGGAATAGAATGGATTGCTAATCTAGCCAACATCACAGATGAAGGAATAGAATGGATTGCTGATCTAGCCAGCATCACCAATGAAGGAGTAGAATGGATTGCTAATCTAGCCAACACCACAGATGAAGGAATAGAATGGATTGCTAATCTAGCCAACACCACGGAGATGAAGGAGTAGAATGGATTGCTAATCTAGCCAACACCACGGAGATGAAGGAGTAGAATGGATTGCTAATCTAGCCAACACCACGGAGATGAAGGAGTAGAATGGATTGCTAATCTAGCCAACACCACGGAGTTGAAGGAGTAGAATGGATTGCTAATCTAGCCAACACCACAGAGATGAAGGAATAGAATGGATCGCTAATCTAGCCAACACCACGGAGATGAAGGAGTAGAATGGATTGCTAATCTAGCCAACACCACGGAGATGAAGGAATAGAATGGATTGCTAATCTAGCCAACATCACAGATGAAGGAATAGAATGGATTGCTAATCTAGCCAACATCACAGAGATGAAGGAGTAGAATGGATTGCTAATCTAGCCAACACCACGGAGATGAAGGAGTAGAATGGATTGCTAATCTAGCCAACACCACGGAGATGAAGGAGTAGAATGGATTGCTAATCTAGCCAACACCACGGAGTTGAAGGAGTAGAATGGATTGCTAATCTAGCCAACACCACAGAGATGAAGGAATAGAATGGATCGCTAATCTAGCCAACATCACCAATGAAGGAATAGAATGGATTGCTAATCTGCCAACACCACGGAGATGAAGGAGTAGAATGGATTGCTACTCTAGCCAACACCACGGAGATGAAGGAGTAGAATGGATTGCTACTCTAGCCAACACCACGGAGATGAAGGAGTAGAATGGATTGCTAATCTAGCCAACACCACGGAGATGAAGGAGTAGAATGGATTGCTAATCTAGCCAACACCACGGAGTTGAAGGAGTAGAATGGATTGCTAATCTAGCCAACACCACGGAGATGAAGGAGTAGAATGGATTGCTAATCTAGCCAACACCACAGATGAAGGAATAGAATGGATCGCTAATCTAGCCAACATCACGGAGATGAAGGAATAGAATGGATTGCTAATCTAGCCAACACCACGGAGATGAAGGAATAGAATGGATTGCTAATCTAGCCAACACCACGGAGATGAAGGAGTAGAATGGATTGCTAATCTAGCCAACACCACGGAGATGAAGGAGTAGAATGGATTGCTAATCTAGCCAACACCACGGAGATGAAGGAATAGAATGGATTGCTAATCTAGCCAACACCACGGAGATGAAGGAATAGAATGGATTGCTAATCTAGCCAACACCACGGAGATGAAGGAGTAGAATGGATTGCTAATCTAGCCAACACCACGGAGATGAAGGAGTAGAATGGATTGCTAATCTAGCCAACACCACGGAGATGAAGGAGTAGAATGGATTGCTAATCTAGCCAACACCACAGAGATGAAGGAATAGAATGGATTGCTAATCTAGCCAACACCACGGAGATGAAGGAGTAGAATGGATTGCTAATCTAGACAACATCCCCCTGATACTGCAGCAGCAGTCTGGCAGCCAGCTGGACTCAGCCTCCAGCTTCCAGCAGCACCAGAGCTCCCTGAGCGGCGCCACCCGACCGCAGTTCGGCAGTCTGGGCAACGTGGCCAACCTTGGCGCCCAGGAAGCCGCGTCGAGAGCGTCTACGTCCTCATCGAAGAACTCGGAGTCCGGCGGCAAGCGGGCCTCAGGCTTGCAGGGCCTGTTCACTCTGCGTCGGATTCGCAGCTCCAAGTCGGTCTCGACAGGTGAACTTGGTGATAATTTGTCTCTTCATCAGCAGTTGCAACTCATCTCAGCGTCGACCAGTTGTAGCCTAGTGATTAGAGCGTCGAACTCACCACTAGAAGGTCGGGGATTGGATTCTCGACACACTCGAAACAACACACTCTTGTGCGCTTCAGTTCACCCAGCTGTAAAATGGGTGCCAGCATTAGCTGGGGTAATTGAGGGTGTGTGGCGACCCCCCAGTCCTTGGACTGAACATCCGTAAGCAGCCTTCAGATGCGCCGCGCAATAGCTGTACACATCTGCCTATTAGGGCTGTCTTTATCAGGGCCAACCCCAAGGCACAGAGAGTGCAGTGTACACCACGCCTGAGGCGATTAAAACGCCAGGTTTACCATGTACTAGCTGTACACTCTGGCAACGGACTTACTAACTAACTGACAGCTGCCCCATCAGGCATTTCCTTCCGTCTGCAGAGTCTCTCTCAAACAATCCCCGCAGCAGGACCGGCATTTTTAATTTTTCGCGACCAAGTTCGTCGGGTGCAACTACCAGCCAAGATCAACTCGCTGGACACGGTCAAGGAGATGTTTGTGCAGGCATTCTCCCAGTGGATTTCGGCTGAGTGGTTCGCCGATAATCCGCAGAGAAGGATTTACGTGCAGGATAAAACTTGCAGGCAGCTGTTCTACGAGCTGGAGGATGTGAGGTACTGCATGACTGACTGACTGACTGACTGACTGCCTGACTGACTGCCTGACTGACTGCCTGTCTGCCTGACTGCCTGACTGACTGACTGACTGACTGACTGACTGCCTGACTGCCTGACTGACTGACTGACTGACTGACTGACTGCCTGACTGACTGACTGACTGACTGCCTGACTGACTGACTGACTGACTGACTGCCTGACTGACTGACTGACTGACTGACTGACTGACTGCCTGACTGACTGACTGCCTGACTGACTGACTGACTGACTGCCTGACTGACTGACTGACTGCCTGACTGACTGACTGACTGACTGCCTGACTGACTGACTGACTGACTGACTGACTGACTGACTGACTGACTGACTGACTGACTGACTGCCTGACTGACTGACTGACTGCCTGACTGACTGACTTCCTGACTGACTGACTGACTGACTGCCTGACTGACTGCCTGACTGACTGACTGACTGCCTGACTGACTGACTTCCTGACTGACTGACTGACTGACTGACTGACTGACTGACTGACTAACTTACTACTTACTTACTAACTAAAGAAATAATTAACTAAATAAATAAATAACTAACGAACTAATTAACTAACTCTGTGCTCCCACAGAGACGTGAGGCCCAACTGCCTACTAAAAATCCAGGAGCCCCAGCAGCAGAAAAGAAGTACAGCAGCAGCCCCTAGCAAGTACTGCATCGGCAGCAGTCAAATCCCCCTTGGCAACAACACGCATGGCAACCAAACGCCGGCCATGTTGCACAGTTTGCACCAGAAGCAGCTGCTTTTGCAGCAACAGCAGCAACAGCTGGAGCAGCAGACTAGACTATTACAGCACCGACAGCACCACCTGAGGCAGTCTTGCACCTGCCAGCTGACCACGGCGCATTGCTCCTCCCCAGCTGAATTTTGTAAAAAGAAACTTTTTTATACAGCTTTAATATAAAATTCTAGCGACATGCTTTCTATCGGGACGCAATGCTTTTCCTACCTACCAGGTGACAAGCAGCTTAGAAGCCCAAGGCAGCAGCAATGTTGTCCATATCATCAGCACCATCACGGTCAGAGTCAGCTGTGGAGCCAGCAGCACTCCTGTCCGTATCCTGCAAAGCCAGCCCAGTCGTGTGCGATGCCCAACTGCCTCTGTCATCAGCAGCAGCAGCAGCCTCACATCCAGCAAGCCTCCGAGCAGCTCCAGACACTGGCTAGACCCCATCGGGGCTGGCCGCCAGTGCTGGACTGTCAGGCGTGGGGTGGAAGGTCCGTTGGCCACGGACACGAAAGCTGGAATTCCGGCCCCTCTGCTGGGGTTGACCCTGGTGGACCTGGTGGCAGGCTCACCGACATGCCCTCTGCACACTCACGCGGCGACGCGGTGGTGCAAGGCCCCTGTCCTATGGTGAGCGGGGCATTGACGGCTGGCTGTGCCATGTTGCAGTCAGACCGTTCCCGTAGGCCCATTGACCAGGTGACCCAGCGGGGCCGGCATCAACAACAACAACAACAGCAGCAGCAGCAGAAACCAATCACCTGCTGTCAGACGGGTGACGTAGCAACCACGACGCAGCAGCAGCAGAACGATTCTGCTTTTGAGAAGAAGCATCAACAACAGACGGCTAAGCAAATAAGCAGCGCGCCGCCTAGCGAGACCAGCCAGGATAGCGCATTCTCTAATAAAAGCGGTGAGCAAAATCTTTTTAGTCTGGATTAGTGACTAGCTTTAAAGAAAAATTATTCACCTGCTCTCTCAAGGTCGTTTGATTGTCCAACTGATCTCTCAAGGTCGTTTATTTGTCCAACTGAAATCTGAAGGACGGTCAGGTCAATCTTCCAGCTGCTCTCCCAAGTTCATTCAATCATTCAATCGCAAATAATTCCCGTTTTAGCAGCCTCATCCCCGGCTACTCAAGTGGTGAAGCCGACGCTGTCGCAGCCGGAGCCACAGACACAGGAAGCAATTGAAAATGCCGATACTATGAAGCCTATTGTAAGTAAAAAGAAATGTACTTAAATGAAACGTCTATGCCTAGCCCTTAGTTGGACGCCTACCTCACTCCGCCGCCTGATTAAACCTCGCAGCACATATCTTCTCCCCCTACCCCCACTTGGACGCCTACCTCACTCCGCCGCCTGATTAAACCTCGCGGCACAGATCTCTCCCCACCCCCAGTTGGACACCCACCTCACTCCACCGCCTGTCTGCCTTAAACCTCGCAGTATGCATCTCCCTCTACCCCTAGTTGGACGCCTACCGCGCTCCGCGGCCTGATTAAACCTTGCGGCACAGATCTCTCCCTACCCCAGTTAGATGCCCACCCCACTCCCATGCCTGCTACGATAAGCTACAAGCAAACAGTTCAAAGCAGGGTGTTTAGTCAGTCAATAAGATTCCTCAACGTGGATTCTGCCAACAGATTGCAGTCGCTAAGTCCTCGGTCGCCTCGGCAGAAGAATCTGAAGGCGACATAAACCGGGAGATGTTAGCCATGGATGAGGCCTATCGCGAGTTCTGCAATCGCCAGACAGAAATTGCCGCCCTAATTGCCAGTCTGGAAGCGGCTGTAGCATCGCAGCCAGGTGGAGGTGGAACTGACGAAAATACTACGGAATTTGTGAGCAGCGCTGAGCACAGATTGAGCATCCTGCTGGCGCTGCTGGCGGATCAGGAGACTCAGGCGGTGCAACGAATCGACCGACCGGTGGCCGAGTCCGTTGCTAAGCGACGAAAGCATATTGAAGAGTGCAACAGGTTTGCTGGCCTGCTGGTAGTCTTTTGTTGTTCTAACATGGAATGGTCTTAAGATGTGGCAGCCCTCCGAGGGATATAGAATTGAAATTTTAATTTCTCTAACTGAGATTTTCTACAAATATGCCTTACAGACTCGTGTCTTCAGTTCGTCAGTCTTTGTCGGAGTCAAAGCGTCGATGCGACGGTTTGGCACGAACAGTGCGACAGCTTGTCGAGTAAGTGGCACCATTGAATGCGAAATAACTGCAGTTCAAAATATTAGAAAGCTACAATATCATTTCAGAAGCAAAAATTTACAAGAAGAAAAGCAACAATCGCCTGATGAATCTGACCAAGTATTTCACAGTGGTGACAGCGGTGGAGCAGCTAAAATCGTTTCGCCCCGTAAGCAACCTCAAGAAGAATCATTTAAAGCACCGGAGCTCAAAGAGAACGACTTGCAGGAGAGCAATGCAGCGAGGCGGACTTTGGTTGGAATACAAGAGAAAAAAGCTGGACCAATTTCGGTGAGGCAAAGGTTTCGCTATTAAAGGTGACACTCTCAGAGGTGTCTCTCTCAGAGGTGTCTCTCTCAGAGGTGTCTCTCTCAGAGGTGTCTCTCTCAGAGGTGTCTCTATCAAAGGTGTCTCTCTCAGAGGTGTCTCTCTCAGAGGTGTCTCTCTCAGAGGTGTCTCTCTCAGAGGTGTCTCTCTCAGAGGTGTCTCTATCAAAGGTGTCTCTCTCAGAGGTGTCTCTCTCAGAGGTGTCTCTCTCAGAGGTGCCTCTCTCAGAGGTGTCTCTCTCAGAGGTGTCTCTCTCAGAGGTGTCTCTATCAAAGGTGTCTCTCTCAGAGGTGTCTCTATCAAAGGTGTCTCTCTCAGAGGTGTCTCTCTCAGAGGTGTCTCTCTCAGAGGTGTCTCTCTCAGAGGTGTCTCTCTCAGAGGTGTCTCTCTCAGAGGTGTCTCTCTCAGAGGTGTCTCTCTCAGAGGTGTCTCTCTCAGAGGTGTCTCTCTCAGAGGTGTCTCTCTCAGAGGTGTCTCTCTCAGAGGTGTCTCTCTCAGAGGTGTCTCTCTCAGAGGTGTCTCTCTCAGAGGTGTCTCTCTCAGAGGTGTCTCTATCAAAGGTGTCTCTCTCAGAGGTGTCTCTCTCAGAGGTGTCTCTCTCAGAGGTGTCTCTATCAAAGGTGTCTCTCTCAGAGGTGTCTCTCTCAGAGGTGTCTCTCTCAGAGGTGTCTCTCTCAGAGGTGTCTCTCTCAGAGGTGTCTCTATCAAAGGTGTCTCTATCAAAGGTGTCTCTCTCAGAGGTGTCTCTCTCAGAGGTGTCTCTTTCAGAGGTGTCTCTCTCAAAGGTGTCTCTCTCAAAGGTGTCTCTCTCAGGGGTGTCTCTATCAAAGGTGTCTCTCTCAGAGGTGTCTCTCTCAGAGGTGTCTCTCTCAGAGGTGTCTCTATCAAAGGTGTCTCTCTCAGAGGTGTCTCTCTCAGAGGTGTCTCTCTCAGAGGTGTCTCTCTCAGAGGTGTCTCTCTCAGAGGTGTCTCTATCAAAGGTGTCTCTATCAAAGGTGTCTCTCTCAGAGGTGTCTCTCTCAGAGGTGTCTCTTTCAGAGGTGTCTCTCTCAAAGGTGTCTCTCTCAAAGGTGTCTCTCTCAGGGGTGTCTCTCTTAGGGGTGTCTCTCTCAGATATGTCTCTTTTAGGGATGTCTCTCTCAGAGGTGTCTCTCCCAGATGTGTCTCTTTTAGGGGTGTCTTTCTCAGAAGTGTCTCTCTCAAAGGTGTCTCTCTGAGATGTGTCTCTTTAGAGGTGTCTCTTTTAGAGGTGTCTCGCGACTCAGAGGTGTCTCTCTCAGCGGTGTCTCTCAGGGGTCTCTCTGTCTCTCTGAGGGGTTTCTCTCTCAGGGAGCCTGTCTGAGGGGTGTCTCTGTCAGGGGTGTCTCTCTCAGGGGAGTCTCTCAGAGAGGTGTCTCTCTCAGAGCTGTCTCATAAAAGTGTGTCAAAGGGTGCTTTTTCAAAAGTGACGCTTCTTAAGGTGTCGCCTTCAAAATCTTCAGGAAATGCATTCCCAGAAAGCCACTCATGTTCATCACAGCGCATCCGTTCGCTCCTTAAACCCAGGCGCAGGTGCCAGTCAAGCCAGCGTCACCTGTCAAGACGTCGGTAGCGAGCAGAAGCGGCGGCGTCTGCGTCGCTAGTCGTCGTCGAAGCAGCAATTCGGCCACGTCTTCTGGAACAGCGACAGACGTTGCAGTGTCGGCAGCGTCGCTAGCCGAACGGTCGCCAAGCCACAAAGTTGTCTTTAGCGACTTGGTGACGGCGAGCGACGGTACAACGACATCGTCAGGCGCTTCAACGCCAATGTCCTGCGCTGTACCTGGAGTTTACGGCTGTGCAGCAGCCGCTTGTGGCAGGCGGCAGCATCAGCATCAAAAGCAGCAACAGCAGCCAGAAGAAGTTGTCTGGGAGCGCCAGAATGCTTTCAACACGCCAGCACTGGCTGCCGCCATTATTAACGAGTACCGGCAGAAGCGATCCACCCAAGCGGTTGGCGGCAAGTTATCCGACGCTTGAGGCAACATGTCTGACGTCTCTCAAGCATTTTTAACTGTGGGTTCGAGTTCAAGCACAAAGGCGCAGAGAGTGGGAGTGCTCAGTGAAGAGTGGGAGGTGCTCTCGATTATCGCTTTGATTAGCGGCGCTAACTATAACTAACTATAACAAACTGTATTTTAATACTTCTAATAGTTTTTTTTTCACCTGGAAAAGCGCCATATTGTAGCACTGTTTGCCTCGAAAAAATTTTGAGTTGGCTTTGTTGTTCTGCAAATTCACCAAATTTGTATTGTACAAAAGCATTCACGACTTTTTAATAAGCGCGTTTATCGTTCGTTTAGTACGAGCTATAATGCTTTCAATCTCGCCTGGAAATATTTTCACCTTTGAATGTTTAATAATCACGGAATAATAAAAATGATTATATGAATAGCAATGGGTCTCACTCTGACTCAATCTCACTCTCCCAGTCTCACTCTCTCAGTCTCACTCTCCCAGTCTCACTCTCTCAGTCTCACTCTCCCAGTCTCACTCTCTCAGTCTCATTCTCCCAGTCTCACTCTCTCAGTCTCACTCTGCCAGTCTCACTCTCCCAGTCTCACTCTCCCAGTCTCATTCTCCCAGTCTCACTCTCTCAGTCTCATTCTCCCAGTCTCACTCTCTCAGTCTCATTCTCCCAGTCTCACTCTCCCAGTCTCATTCTCCCAGTCTCACTCTCTCAGTCTCATTCTCCCAGTCTCACTCTGCCAGTCTCACTCTCTCAGTCTCACTCTCTCAGTCTCATTCTCTCAGTCTCACTCTCTCAGTCTCATTCTCCCAGTCTCACTCTCTCAGTCTCACTCTGCCAGTCTCACTCTCTCAGTCTGAGTTTCATTTTCCCAGTCTCACTCTAAATCTCCCTCTCCCAATCTCACTCTCTCAGTCTCACTCTCCTAGTTTCACTCTTTCAGTCTTACTCTAGCAGTCTCACGCTCGCAGTGTCACCAGCACACCTCCCCCACCAGCTCAGTTATACGCGCAGAAGCTCATCAGGAACAAAGCTTTAAGCATGTAAATAGCTATAGCATTTGAAAATTCTATACGCCGAAACGGTCGGGACTGTGGTCGCCATCATCAGAGCCTGTAAACTGCTGCGAATCTCCACATTCAGCCGGACGCCGAGAAGTCGTGGCACAAACTGACCCCCAGTTTCTATAAAAGATCGATATTCCCCTATCGCCAACTCGGCGGTAAAGTCCGAAATTCAATTTGTTTGCCAGGCCGACCGCAATCAGCTAAAATCGCCTTCCTTCTCTCATGCCATAGAGCGGAACAGGCCTTAGCTCTAATACGAATATACTGAAGCGCCGTTGCAAATGCGGACTTCAATTCCATTTAGGTAGGTCAAGCATTTCCCGACCTAACGTCTAGAGGCATCGCTTTTTCTGCCTTCTTTTTTGCTTGACAATTGGTATAAACAATTTGTACTACTGTGGTTTTACTAGGTTTAAAGGCTCTTTAATCCATAGATAATCGACCTCATATTCTGTCTATAAGCGTTCTTAAACATCGGCTTTGAAAAATCGGCTTTGCCGGATGACGTGCGAATTAAAGCCATGAGGGCCAACCTAACAGGGCACACAGAGAGTGCACATGCCAAGGGGGCCGTAGGCCAGCGGTCTAGCGCAGGCTCTGGTGTGCCAGCGACCCAGGCTCGATTCCAAGTGCAGTCACATTAATTTGGGGCTGAATTGGAATCTCGGCTTGGCTCTGCTCGTGCAATTAGCGGCCTTGAGAGCCAACCCCCCCCCCCCAAGGCGCAGTGAAGTGTACATGCCTAACGATAATATAAAGCTAGGGCCGCTGTACACTCCTGTGTGTGTGTGCGTACGTATCCGCACGCTTGTATGCCTGCTCAGGGGAGTCGGCGGAATGGGCAGTAATGCCTCTCGCCGGTTGTGCCTATGTCGCTTAAAGTGCGCCAGGGTGCACTTTAACACAACCCCCTGCCTCAAATAAAAAATAGAATGTACATGCCGAAAGATTAGAAAGTCAAGAGCTGCTGTACACCGTGTATGAGTGCGTGCCTGCGTACAGTATTGTACAGTATTGGCGGGCTTGCACGTACTCAGGAGTTGGTAGAATGGGCAGAACTGCCTCAGCTCTGGCTGTGAGAGACGTTGCCGCCAACTGCGCACAGTCTTCCTGCATTATTCCTGGTATTCTTATATACCATTTTGCCAATGCTGGACAACATCCGGGTTGACCAGATCAAATGCTACTTCGACCCGAAGACCAGCACTAAAGTGACTGAGAAGCCATATTTGGTTCAGTACGAGAGCCAGCATTGGCATACCGTTTTGCCAATCCAATAAACTACTAAAAATAGCATCCGGTATGCATATTCCGAGCTCTGTGGCTTTGACACACGAAGAGGAAGTTGCATCTGCTAGATTAGAAGTCAACTAATAGCCAAATAGTTTATGTAAAAAAACCGCTGCCGTATGACAGACATACGCGCTTAAGCTATCGCTGTCGGTTAGCAGTCAATTTGCCCCGTTCATCCCCGTTCCCTCCCCGACGGAAGACAATGGCGGGATAGCAGATCAGCGCCGCTGTGAGACCAACCAAGCATTATTATTAGTCTTCTATACAGTTGAACATCAATTAATAAAAATCAATTAAGCACACAATGTCGCCCAAATTCAATACGGACAACATCCGGGTTGACCAGATCAAATGCTACTACGACCCGAAGACCAGCACTAAAGTGACTGAGAAGCCATATTTGGTTCAGTACGAGAGCCAGCATTTCAAGTGCAAAGCGCTCGTTGAACTTGAAGAGTCAATTGCGGACAGTCATTGGACTATAGGGCTGATTCAAGCCTGCGACCGGATGTATTTGGAGAACCGGTACGGGCAATACGGCAGCTCGTTCTGGGAGTTCCACCCATTGAAAACGAGACAACATCGAATGGTCAATGACAGCGATGGTAGACAGTATCCGTTCTACAGTCTGACCTCGAGCAAGTGCGAAGTTACTAAAGGTAAATTTACGCTTAATAAATTGACTTTTACTTGCTTATCGGTCGGTTCGATACAATTACAAAATATTCTCAGGGTCACGTGACCAGTTAATTCGGCTACGATCCCAATGCCTTGCGACGGGGCAGGTCACGTGACGACTGGTTAAATTAGCTACGATCCTATGCCTTGCAACGGGTCAGGTCACGTGACGACTGGTTAAATTAGCTACGATCCTATGCCTTGCAACGGGTCAGGTCACGTGACGACTGGTTAAATTAGCTACGATCCTATGCCTTGCAACGGGTCAGGTCACGTGACGACTGGTTAAATTAGCTACGATCCTATGCCTTGCAACGGGTCAGGTCATGTGACCAGCTAAATCAGCTACGATCCAATGCCTTGCGACGGTTTAGGTCATGTGGTTGAAGATTGCATTGGCTACCATCTAGTGCTTTAAATAACTTTCGGAGTCACGTGACTTGTCAATTTACAATACCAGTTTATCAGCCCATAACGTAGACTAACAAAAATTGCTACAAAACTACCACTCGAAATGGAATTTAAAGGTGTCGTCCGGGACAGCGTCATCAAGCTGCAGTACGCCGACCATTTCTATCCAACCGTGGCCTGGGACCTGCCCTACTGCAACGGCGTAAAACTAACCGACGTTATTCGCCGGCAAAGCTTCTGGATCTGGCTGGTGGCCATCAAGAGAGCGGCGCTGCACGCCGATACCGACGTGTTTCACCTGGGCGATGATCAGATTCACATACTGAGCAGCATGCACTGGCGCTACTCGTTGCACATGGAATTCGACCCGCACGAGCGCATTGGCAGACGATTGCGAACTCTAACAGATACTCAAATGGAAGCGCCGAGAATCCTGCCAGAAGAGGAGGTCAAACCGATGCCTCTGTCGGCTGTGCATCCGCCGCACTGCAACGCCGCCCAGTCGCTAATCTGGTATCCGAAACAGCCCGGACAACAGCCGGACATCCTGGTGCCGCCAAAACAGACTATTGTACCCTGGGAGCGATGGCTCCGCGACATGATGCCGGGCGTGGCGCCGAACCGGGTGCACCGGCCCAAGGATTTACACCTGTGCCCCAGTTGGCGAAACGATCGCGATATTGGGCGCTACTGTTCCTGGGACGGCGGCGCCAGACTGCGGCGCTACCAATCCAGCCAGGGTGTGCAGCAGCAGCAGCAGGCGCCAATAGCGTCAAGCAACAAGACCACTAGTCTGCTGGGCCACCGGGAGCATCATCGGCATGGCAGGCGGCTGGCCTGGAGGCAGGACAGCAACGGGGTAGCCGATGTCGAACTGAAGCGACGATACTCCGAAGTGGATAGGCAGCACTGAGATTTTTCCTCGCCCCCAACCTCCGTTGCACTCCGCTTGCTGTCCTAAGCCGCCTCATGGAAGTTTCACTTTTTATATTCATTTGTTTATTTGAGATGATGAATGATGCCGTACAAGACGTGTTTATTGGCGCAAATGACAATTTGTTTTATCCCGAAAAGTCAATTCAGCTTCAAGTTGAAAAGAGCAACGAGCGACCAAAGAGCCCTTTGGGCCTTTTTATCTTTCAATTTTCTGAACAGCCGTAATCTTTTTTGTTTGATTTTTTAAGCACCTGCGACCAAGGACGGAATAGAGGATCTAACGGCGAAAAAACTTGAGCTGGGAATTCACGGACATGGATTGTTTTTTGTCCAATCCAAGGTACCGAAGGAAGGAATCTCACACATAAAATATATGTCCCAAAATCGCACCTTGAGACTTTTTTCAGATTCTCATCCTTAAAAATGATCTAGAAAACTCATCCCCGAGATTTGATCCAGAAAAATTTCACCACAGAGATTCGATCCCGAAATCTCACCCCCGAGATTCAGTCCCGAAAGATTTCACCACTGAGATTCGATCCCGAAATCTCACCCCCGAGATTCAGTCCCGAAAAATTTCACCACTGAGATTCGATCCCGAAATCTCACCACTGAGATTTAATCCCGAAATCTCACCCCTGAGATTTGATCCCAAAATCTCACCACTGAGATTCAATCCAGAAAACTCATCACTGAGACTTGATTCCGAAATACCATCACTGAGATTCGATTCCGAACTCTCTCACCCCTGAGATTCGATCCCGAAATCTCACCACTGAGATTTAATCCCGAAATCTCTCACCCCTGAGATTCGATCCCGAAATCTCACCACTGAGATTTAATCCCGAAATCTCACCCCTGAGATTTGATCCCAAAATCTCACCACTGAGATTCAATCCAGAAAACTCATCACTGAGACTTGATTCCGAAATACCATCACTGAGATTCGATTCCGAACTCTCTCACCCCTGAGATTCGATCCCGAAATCTCACCACTGAGATTTAATCCCGAAATCTCTCACCCCTGAGATTCGATCCCGAAATCTCACCACTGAGATTTAATCCCGAAATCTCTCACCCCTGAGATTCGATCCCAAAATCTCACCCCTGAGATTCGATTCCGAAATCTCTCACCCCTGAGATTCGATCCCGAAATCTCTCACCCCTGAGATTGATCTCGAAATCTCACGCCTGAGATTCGATCCCGAAATCTCACCCCTGAGATTTGATCCCGAAATTTTACGCGAGGTTTTATCTCTAATTAAAACTGTAAACGCTTCACCTGATTGTCTTTCCAAAACTTTACCATAAAAGTATGCAATTAAAACCACAAAAGACAGTGATTTTATAATTTTAGTAGAAAAAAATACATTTGCAAATGCCAAAATATAGGATATAAGCATTAATGTGCAATAATTTATTTTAATTAGCAATATGATATTAGTAGAAAAGTGCTAAAATACATTGAGAATAGCTTAAGAAACGTATGACACCTTGCTGCAAAATGCACAGGGGGTAATTAAGAGCAATATAAATGATTTAATAGTCGTTTAAATCCCTTTGAAAGCTTTTTCACGTTTAAAACTGTCGACACTACTGACTAGTAGGTAGTAAATTTTTAATGGATATTAAAACATTGAAATCAAATTTATATAGAAAAAATGAACTACGCTACGTATCGGCAGTCGAATTTAAAATTTAGAAAAGCAAATGAGTAAAAACACGAAAAACCCTTAGCATACTACTTCTCGTAGTAGGATAGTAAAAATGAATAAAACATTTGATAATTTCTATATATAGAAACTACTACTGTTTATTAATTAATCATACAGCCGAATCACCTGCGCTCCAGCAGGTACACTAAGCAGGCGCTATCGCTGTCTAATTTTGGCGCCAACTGCACTGAGCCGGCGGCTACGCCGCAAAGCTTGCAGCGCAGCCAGGCAACAAAAACTCCGGGACCGTCGGCCTCGGATAGGAAACAATTCAATGGCGGGGCGGAGGCAGCGGTCTCGGCCATAGACAGCAACGGCTCCAACTGGTCGGGCGAGTAACGACAGTGATAGCTGCGGAGCCGCGTGCCGGCCTCGGACTGGCGACTGTCTAGGGAATGGGAATCAGAGGAGAAACTTCCTTGCAACGTGGTTTCTAAGGCTGTTGCTACGTGGTTGCTATTTGGTTTCGAGACTGTTGCTACGTTGTTTCTAGGCTTTGCTATGTGGTTTTTAGACTGTTGCTATGTGGTTGTTATTCGGTTCCTTGACAGTCGCTATGTGGTTGCTGTGTGGTTTCTAGACTGTTGCTACGTGGTTTCTAGGCTGTTGCTATGTGGTTTCTAGGCTGTTGCTATGTGGTTGCTATTTGGTTTCTAGACAGTCGCTATGTGGTTGCTGTGTGGTTTCTAGACTGTTGCTACGTGGTTTCTAGGTTGTTGCTATGTGCTTTTTAGACTGTTTCTGTGTTGCTGTTGTTTCTAAACAGTGCTATGTGCTTGCTATAAGTTTCTAGGCTGTTGCTATGTGGTTTTTAGACTGTTGCTATGTGGTTTCTAGGCTGTTGCACGTGGTTTCTAGGCTGTTGCTACGTGGTTGCTATGCAGTTTTTAGACCGTTGCTACGCGGTTGCTAGGCTACTAGATACTAGGATGTTGCTATGCAGTATTTTGGTTCCTACATCATATTGCTAAAAAGCAGCTCACCCTCAATAACAGCCGCCGACAGGAGTCGAGCACAGTAAGCAGGCATCTTCGAATTTTCCAAACGAGGATCATTGTTATCCTCATCCGCGATCAGCTGCCCGTTGCCTATGTACACTCCTTGTTTGCCGCAGGCGAAGCAGTGTCTTAGACAAGCGCCACTGCTGTTGTTGCTACTACCAATATTGTCATCTGCCGATTCGAGCTTCGGACGTTTAGAATCGCCCTCAAGTGGATGACAATCGTCAGTCTGATTATCAGAGCCAGCATCATCATCGTCTGTTACAGCATCATCATCGCTGATAAGATTAATTTGCTCAATAACCAGCGGACTGGCCGACACGGACGATTTTAGCCCGAACAAGCGACGCTTGCCGCTAGGCGTGCCGGCTGAGTCCAGTGGAGCTGGAGACGATGGCAGCGGAGTTGCTGGGGCAGACCTTGGCGAGTCTAAACCGGAACTAGAAGCTGTTGCTGCTGCAGCTGCCCCTACTGCTGGCGCTTCGATAGAAGCAGCGGCCGCGGCGGCTGTTCTGGCTGTTACAAACTGAGCGAGTCGGGACTTGACGTCCTGGCGAATGGAGAGCGTTTGCGTTGGCGTTAGGTTTAGAATATAAAGTATGTATTCTGCTAGTACATGTACGTACTGTAACATGTTTTTCAACTTCCGGTTTCTTTGTGTTACACTAGTAGCTTAGAAATTTACTTTTGGTCTTCGACATTACAGGAAGATTAGCTACTTTCGGTCTAAAAAATCACAAGAAGTTTAGTTACTTCCGGTCTACGAATTAAAAGGAATTTAATTCAGCTAATAAAGTATGTATTCTGCTAGTACATGTACGTACTGTAACATGTTTTTCAACTTCCGGTTTCTTTGTGTTACACTAGTAGCTTAGAAATTTACTTTTGGTCTTCGACATTACAGGAAGATTAGCTACTTTCGGTCTAAAAAATCACAAGAAGTTCAGCTACTTCCGGTCTACGGGTTTACAGGAAGTCGAGCTACTTCCGGTGTACGGATTTACAAGAAGTCGAGCTACTTCCGGTGTACGGATTTACAAGAAGTCGAGCTACTTCCGGTGTACGGATTTACAAGAAGTCGAGCTACTTCCGGTGTACGGATTTACAAGAAGTCGAGCTACTTCCGGTGTACGGATTTACAAGAAGTCGAGCTACTTCCGGTCTACGGATTTACAAGAAGTCGAGCTACTTCCGGTCTACGGATTTACAAGAAGTTGAGCTACTTCCGGTCTACGGATTTACAAGAAGTCGAGCTACTTCCGGTGTACGGATTTACAAGAAGTCGAGCTACTTCCGGTCTACGGATTTACAAGAAGTCGAGCTACTTCCGGTCTACGGATTTACAAGAAGTTGAGCTACTTCCGGTCTACGGATTTACAAGAAGTTGAGCTACTTCCGGTCTACGGATTTACAAGAAGTTGAGCTACTTCCGGTTCACGGATTTACAAGTTGAGCTACTTCCGGTCTACGGATTTACAAGAAGTTGAGCTACTTCCGGTTCACGGATTTACAACAAGTTGAGCTAATTCCGGTTCACGGATTAAAAGGAGGTTGAACGACTTCCGGTTTCCGGATTTTAAGGAAGTGTGGCTATTTAAATAGCAAATTGAAAGTAACTCAATCACCTGAAAACTATCGCAAGCAGTAGCCCTGTTGCGAACCCACCGGGACAGGCCGGCCAAATACCGGCCAGAACGCTGGGCGAATCGTTCATCAACAAGCAGCAGGGCGCCCCAGTCGTGCCTGTGCCGTATACACCTGCCCAGGGCTTGGTTCAATGCGCGAAACGCCTGAGTCTCGTACCACTGCCCACCGTCTAGCAGTGTTCGCTCTTTCGCATGCTGATCATTGTAGCGGCGCTTCAGAGAGACCAGCGTGTCGCGAACGTTGGGAAACGGGATGCCAACGGTGACGCAGGCGCGGCACTGTTCGTCAGAGAAGTCGATGCCTTCGCTCATCTTGCCGCGGCAGACGGCTAATAATAGAGCCCCGGTACAGCCGTCCCCTTGTTGCTGATTGGCTGCGGCTGAAATAGGGTAGATTTGATTCTTTCTGACTGGCTGTTGGGTTTTACTTTCATATGCTTCTAGGGGCGACTGTTGGCTGAATCTTATTGGCTTCTGAGGTGGGGTGAAGCGTGACTGAATCTGATTGGCTGCAGAGGTGGGGTGGGCTTGGCAGCTGAGGTAGAGGTGGAACTTGCCTGAATCTTATTGGCTGCTGAGATGGGGCGGGGCTTGGGTGAATTTTATTGGCTGCGGAGGTGGGGTGGGCTTGGCTGCTGAGATGGGGTGGGGCTTGGGTGAATCTTATTGGCTGCGGAGGTGGGGTGGGCTTGGCTGCTGAGGTGGGGGTGGGGCTTGGCTGAATCTTATTGACTGCGGAGGTGGGGTGGGCTTGGCTGCTGAGGTAGAGGTGGGACTTGCCTGAATCTTATTGGCTGCTGAGATGGGGTGGGGCTTGGGTGAATCTTATTGGCTGCGGAGGTGGGGTGGGCTTGGCTGCTGAGGTAGAGGTGAGACTTGCGTGAATCAGATTTGCTGCTAAGGTAGGGGTGGGGCATGACTGAATTTGATTGGCTGCTGAAACGGGGTGGAGTTTGGCTGAATCTGATCGGCTGCTGGGACGGGGTGGGGCTTGACTGAGTCTGATTGGATGCTGAGACGGAGTGGGACTTGAATATGAAGTTTCAAGCCTAAGAACCACTGCAAAACAAGAAACCAAACCAAACAAACCTTGCGCCTTGGATGCCTCAATTCTGGCTATAAAAGTTCGCATAGCTTCTTCAAATTCGGCATTGGATCCGCGCGGCTCAACTACTAGCTCTTTCCGACGCTCCAGCCGCTCCAACAGTCCAGTGTTGGCCCAGCGAGTTCGCATCTTCTCCAAGAACGTGTAGGACGGCATAAAACAGAGCACGCCATGGGGCACAGTCTCGCACACGCTGGCCAACAGCAGGCCGAGTTCGTCTTGAAATTCGAATCGTTCCGAATTTTGATAATTAGCGCACAAAGATCTACCTGTTGGCCCGTTAGCAACGGAACAGACTAGTAGCTGGTCCGGCTTGATCACGTGATTAGCTTCCAATTGCAGGGGGAACGCTTGGCCTAATTCGCTTTGGAAGCTGGCCATTGGACTCAGAGTGCCGCTAGTGAGAATGACGCAACGAGCAGCAGAGCCGAGGTCGGCAAAAGCAACGGCGGGATTCAGGCACCAGAAGCTCATGCTCAGAGTCTGCTCAGGGTTGTCCTGCTGGTTCTGACGCTTGGAGAGCCAGCCGGTCTGGTTGAGAGGGTGAAGCACCGCCTTCACCTGCCAGAGATTGTGTGAGAAAGTGCTACTCTGAATCTTAAAGCCTTACATTGTATGGCGATAGCTTCTATGTGGCTGACGCTGCCTATTTAGGAGGTATGAGACACTCCATAGAGGTGTGACGTGAGACACTCCATGGAGATGTGAGACACTCCCTAGAGGTGTGACGTGAGACACTCCATAGAGATGTGAGACACTCCCTAGAGGTGTGACGTGAAACACTCCATAGAGATGTGAGACACTCCCTAGAGGTGTGACGTAAGACACTCCATAGAGATGTGAGACACTCCATAGAGATGTGAGACACTCCCTAGAGGTGTGAGACACTCCCTAGAGGTGTGAGACACTCCCTAGAGGTGTGAGACACTCCCTAGAGGTGTGAGACACTCCCTAGAGGTGTGACGTGAGACACTCCATAGAGATGTGAGACACTCCCTAGAGGTGTGACGTAAGACACTCCATAGAGATGTGAGACACTCCATAGAGATGTGAGACACTCCCTAGAGGTGTGAGACACTCCCTAGAGGTGTGGGACACTCCCTAGAGGTGTGGGACACTCCCTAGAGGTGTGGGACATTCCCTAGAGGTGTGGGACACTCCCTAGAGGTGTGGGACACTCCCTAGAGGTGTGAGGCACTCCCTAGAGGTGTGAGGCAGTCCCTAGAGGTGTGTGAGACACTCCATAGAAGTGTGAATCTCCTTAGATTTGGGTGATACTCCCTAAAAAAAGGTGACAATCCCTTGAGGTGTGAGACACTCTTTAGACTGAATTTGTATCTGATGAACAACAAAAGAAAATGGTCGCTCACCTTCTGCAGAGCCACGCGATAATCGTTGGCAAACTTGCAGTTGTCCCTGGTCAGAAAGTGGCAAACCAATAGAAAGGCTTCCAATGCTTGCACAGTGATCGGATCCAAGGTGACATGGGCGGCCGAGCTGCCTCTAGCAGAGCCGGACTTGTTGCCGCCTTTTCTGCGCACTGCAGTCCAGTTGATGTCACCGTCAGAGCCGTCAGGATTTCCGCGCTGCGCAGCTGTCCGCTCCTCGATAGTCTGGACAACAGCGCCAAGGTGTTGCGTCAGCGCAACGTGGGAGCCTTCGGTCAGCTGGATTCCAGCGTAGCGCAGCAGTCCCAGCATCTCCTGGGCGTCCCAGACGTGCTCCATCTGGTTGAAACCGATTGCCCGAAGCTTACTGGCCGATGTCTGCATCACGTTGAGCAGCTTCTCGACCGTGTCTAATAGGGGAGCCGCGTGCGAGTAGAGCTCCGCGTCTCTGCCTGCGGGATTGCGGCTGATTGAGTTCGCTGATGCGGCTCAGGACTTGCTTGGGGCGATGAGAATGCCAGCTAGCTAACTACGAGTACCTAACTCACTAGCTAATTAACTAACTACCTAACTACCTAATTAATCAACTAACCAACTAACTAATTAACTAACTAACTAACTAACTAACTAACTAACTAACCAACTAACTAACTGACTAACTAACTGACTAACAAATTAATCAACTAACCAACTAACTAATTAACTAACTAACTAACTAACTAACCAACTAACTATCAATAACTAACTAACTAACTAACTAACTAACTAACTGACTAACTAACTAACTAGCCAACCAACTAACTAGCAAGCTAAATAAGCTATAAACTTAACATCTGAAAACCTCTCCCGGAAGCAAGTTTTCAGATGATAAATCTTACAAATATCGTCCAGGTTCTTCTTGGCGTGCACCAGCTGCTCCTCAGTGATAGTTATCGAAGCGCTCTCCCTGCAGGCGTCTTCGATATTGTGCGCCTCGTCCAGGATTACAATGTGATTTTTTACGCTAATGCTCATCTGGTAGGGGCGGAGATATTCATAGATTCATTTTTTCTTTATCAAGTCCCAATGCATGACAATTATCGGACACCTAAAGATAACTTACATTCTTCCTAATAGTAGGATCAATCAGGTAATTGTAGGGACAAAAGATTAGGTCAGCTTCATCCATAAGCGCCCTGGCCACGTAGTAAGGACACGGGCTTCTGTCCTTGCGGGCGGTGAGGGCCTGCAGTTGATGATGAGGCAACTGTTTGTTTAACGTTTAAAGACACAGACAATTACGACAGACACATTGAGAGAGACTGGAAGACAAACACGACAGACACACTGAGAGAGGCTGGCAGACAAAGACGACAGACACACTGAGAGAGGCTGGCAGACAAATACGACAGACACACTGAGAGAGGCTGGCAGACAAACATGACAGACACACTGAGAGAGGCTGGCAGACAAATACGACAGACACACTGAGAGAGGCTGGCAGACAAACATGACAGACACACTGAGAGAGGCTGGCAGACAAACATGACAGACACACTGAGAGAGGCTGGCAGACAAACCTGACAGACACACTGAGAGAGGCTGGCAGACAAACATGACAGACACACTGAGAGAGGCTGGCAGACAAACCTGACAGACACACTGAGAGAGGCTGGCAAACAAACATGACAGACATACAGAGAAAATGGGTGGATCAAGACATGAAAAGCAAGCACCAGTTAATTGAGCTCACCGTAACAAGATCCTCAATATCCCAGGCAGGTCTGAGTCCATAATTTTGTCGCACTTTTTGTTGAGTATCGGCGCTAGTCTTTCGAGTATAATAGGCACACGAGGACTCTTTAAGCAGCTCTTTGCAATGCTCGGCTTTGCTGCGACCGCGATTACCAATGACTGTTGGATGTATGCAGCTGTGCTCGCGACTTGAAAGCACCGTCATGCTGAGTGACGAGTTTTTGGTGGTGACTAATTAAAACTTCCTTTGAAAAACTAGCAGTTTTACTAGTAGTAGACTTTATAATACATTGTTGTTACTTTTAAAAAGTTATTTCCCTACATTTCTACTAATAAGTAGAATACTTAATAAAAGTTCATTATTATTAACTTTGTGCCTGTAGTATACCATTATTTCTACTGTAAGTAGAGTATTAACAAAATCCACCCATTTATAATTGCATTTCTGCACTAACAAAAAGTTAAGCCTAAAAACTCACTTAACATCCGCAAAGGCGGTCTTCCTTAATTCTCGAACCAATTGCCCAATCTGCTTGTGTGTCCTGGAGCCGAAAAATATCTTTGGAATTCTGCGAAGAAGTAAAAAACAAAAATAAAAGTAAAAACTTTTCTTTCAGATTAGTAAAATGAACAAACAGTGGGTCAGGCGGATGTACACGACTGACTCTGACTTTTCATAGGGTCAAACAGATCTAAACGACTAAGTCTGACCCTTCTGTGGGTCAGACAGATCTAAACGACTAACTCTGACCCTTCTGTGGGTCAGACAGATCTAAACGACTAAGTCTGACCCTTCTGTGGGTCAGACAGATCTAAACGACTAACACTGACCCTTTTGTGGGTCAGTGGATCAGCGATTGTCAGACATGTACACCTCAACGCCTAGAGGGTTGGCCCGTACAGGCGTGAATCACGTGACAAAGCCTCAAGCCAAATTGGTTTACGCACTTCACTTTGTTCGCCGCCTGCTGCTGCCGGTCGGACTCCAGTGCGTCTAGCAGAGCAGCCTGGTGACACACGCAGCCGTTGCACTTGGCCATTGAAGCTTCGTCTGGCTGCCGCTCCTGCTGTTGACCCGCCTGTACCGCGTGATGACTGCGACAATCTGAGCAGCAATTTTTGTTGTGAATTGATGCTGCTGCAGTTTGTTTGTCTATCGAAGTCTGATCTTGAGCATCTTCATAATCGGCTTTCGTGTTCGGCTCCTCATCGTTAGTGCCCTGAGACCGATTTTAGTAAGTGTTATTAATTAATAGGCTTTGTTGAAAGTTGATTCTGTCTTTTAGGTGTCTGTCTTTTAGGTGTCTGTCTTTGGGTTGTCTGTCATGGGTGTCTGTCTTTCAGGTGTCTGTTTTAGTCTCTCTTTGTCTTTAGGCGTCTGTTTTTGGGTGTCTGTCTCTTGGATGTCTGGCTTTGGGTGTCTGTCTTAGTATTCCTCTCTGTCTTTGGGTCTCTTTCTTTGGTGTTTGTGTCATTTGGGTGTCTGTATTTTGCCTGTCTTAGTGTTTGTCATTGGGTGAGCAAGGATTCTGTGAGTGAGCGAGTCTGTGCACCTTGATTAAAATCTTACCGGACTATTTTTATCTTTAAAATGGCGCAACCAAGCCAGACTGGCGCAGAGAAGTGACAGGCTTTTGCCACTGCCAGTTGGCGATTCAACTAAACAGCATTGGCTGGCTAAGCAGCTCTGCACAACCCGGCTCATCATGCTTAGTTGCGAAGGATACGCGCTGTAAGGAAATGGCACTTCAACACCCTGCAGACTGTAGATCTTCTGCTGTTTCTGCTCCTGCTGACTGCTGTCTTTGCCAGCCAGCTTGGCAGTTTGACTGCGAAACCAGTTTTGAGCCTGGAGCAAAGTTTTACAGAAACATAAATGCTAAAATTGTATATTTTATTAAACAGGCAACTTGAAGGCAACAGCCAATTAATTACATTGGTGTCTGTCTTTCTGTGTCTATCTTGGTACCTATCTTTGCATGCCTGTCTTTAGAAATTTAGACAGTGCTTTTGTGTTCAATAACAAGGTTTCTAAAAATCGTTTTTGGTAGAGCGGTTTGGGAGTCCATAGCGAAGTAATTTGTACACACACACACACACACACACACACAATCACGCACCGGGCACTTGTTGGTACGGTATACAATGGTGGGCACTTATTTTGCAATTTTTTTTGACACACGAAAACACACACATACACACAGTGCAATGACCTATTAAGTATTTTTAGCATTTAAATGATGAAAAAAAGCATACATTGAAATAAAAAAGCACGTCCCATACTAATAGTATGATCTATTGAAAGTGAAGGAATAGCATATCATCGTGTAACTATATTGTCCTCAGTCGAGCGAATTCAGCATTACTTGAAATACAAGTCTTCGTTGAAGCCAATCCACATGAAGGAAAAACTAGTTACAAGCAGTCTATTTACCTTTACCTTTACTAATACGCTATAATGCTGTACGCAATATGCCTGACTAATATGAATAAAAAATTCAATTACACTTGCGCTTAGGAAAAAACCTAAAATTGACAGTGAAACTGAAAAACTGAAACGCAAAGATTAGTTAAGCAGATTAAACAAAAAATTCCGGTCGAGCGAGAAAACAGGAGTCTCGTTATTTAGAGCACTCTGGCATCCAGCATTACGCTTGCAGATTATAAATTAGCTGCTCTCCTGAGTTCGAAGCTGACAGGTCCGTTGCAGTCGGCATCGATTGAGTCGACTGCCAATTTAGTCAATGGGTTTCGTTTCTTCTTTTCACTGGAACCTGTGGTGGGATTAGCAAAAGATCGATTTCGCATATCTGTTTAGTGATTTCAAGGACGACAAAATCATTCTTCTCTGCATGTCAGCTCCAGAAGATGCTAGTTTGCTTGCAGCTTTCTGTAGGAGCATTCTACTTTAGTAAAGTGTACCCATTCTAAAATAAGCTGTTTTTAATATGTCCCAACAAGTCTCTGTGCAGTGTGTCATCCGTTTGCCCATCAATTTGTTCTGGAGCCCTTTATTAATTGAGTTCTTTAGGTGACTTAACAAATGCGGAAAAAACTAGACACACACACACAGTGGCCCAACACTTCGTGTCCCAATAATTGCTAGGAAAAATGCACTGCAGTGTTTAAGCATCTCCTCTGAGGGGCCCTTGCATGCATAGCTATAGAATCTGCTAAGACCCGATCTGAGAGTTAAAAGTACAAAAAGTTATAACGCTTCTAGACACGAAAACGAATGCAGCCACAGCATGAACTAACCTTTTATTGAAGCTTCTGCTTTAAATACTTTGATGCTGTGAAGCATTCTGGCATCTAGCATTACTCTCGTAGACTATTAGCTGCTCTCCTGAGTTCGAAGCTGACAGGTCCGTTGCAGTCGGCATCGATTGAGTCGACTGCCAATTTAGTCAATGGGTTTCGTTTCTTCTTTTCACTGGAACCTGTGGTGGGATTAGCAAAAGATCGATTTCGCATATCTGTTTAGTGATTTCAAGGACGACAAAATCATTCTTCTCTGCATGTCAGCTCCAGAAGATGCTAGTTTGCTTGCAGCTTTCTGTAGGAGCATTCTACTTTAGTAAAGTGTACCCATTCTAAAATAAGCTGTTTTTAATATGTCCCAACAAGTCTCTGTGCAGTGTGTCATCCGTTTGCCCATCAATTTGTTCTGGAGCCCTTTATTAATTGAGTTCTTTAGGTGACTTAACAAATGCGGAAAAAACTAGACACACACACACAGTGGCCCAACACTTCGTGTCCCAATAATTGCTAGGAAAAATGCACTGCAGTGTTTAAGCATCTCCTCTGAGGGGCCCTTGCATGCATAGCTATAGAATCTGCTAAGACCCGATCTGAGAGTTAAAAGTACAAAAAGTTATAACGCTTCTAGACACGAAAACGAATGCAGCCACAGCATGAACTAACCTTTTATTGAAGCTTCTGCTTTAAAGACTTTGATGCTGTGAAGCATTCTGGCATCTAGCATTACTCTCGTAGACTATTAGCTGCTCTCCTGAGTTCGAAGCTGACAGGTCCGTTGCAGTCGGCATCGATTGAGTCGACTGCCAATTTAGTCAATGGGTTTCGTTTCTTCTTTTCACTGGAACCTGTGGTGGGATTAGCAAAAGATCGATTTCGCATATCTGTTTAGTGATTTCAAGGACGACAAAATCATTCTTCTCTGCATGTCAGCTCCAGAAGATGCTAGTTTGTTTGCAGCTTTCTGTAGGAGCATTCTACTTTAGTAAAGTGTACCCATTCTAAAATAAGCTGTTTTTAATATGTCCCAACAAGTCTCTGTGCAGTGTGTCATCCGTTTGCCCATCAATTTGTTCTGGAGCCCTTTATTAATTGAGTTCTTTAGGTGACTTAACAAATGCGGAAAAAACTAGACACACACACACAGTGGCCCAACACTTCGTGTCCCAATAATTGCTAGGAAAAATGCACTGCAGTGTTTAAGCATCTCCTCTGAGGGGCCCTTGCATGCATAGCTATAGAATCTGCTAAGACCCGATCTGAGAGTTAAAAGTACAAAAAGTTATAACGCTTCTAGACACGAAAACGAATGCAGCCACAGCATGAACTAACCTTTTATTGAAGCTTCTGCTTTAAAGACTTTGATGCTGTGAAGCATTCTGGCATCTAGCATTACTCTCGTAGACTATTAGCTGCTCTCCTGAGTTCGAAGCTGACAGGTCAGTTGCAGTCGGCATCGATTGAGTCGACTGCCAATTTAGTCAATGGGTTTCGTTTCTTCTTTTCACTGGAACCTGTGGTGGGATTAGCAAAAGATCGATTTCGCATATCTGTTTAGTGATTTCAAGGACGACAAAATCATTCTTCTCTGCATGTCAGCTCCAGAAGATGCTAGTTTGCTTGCAGCTTTCTGTAGGAGCATTCTACTTTAGTAAAGTGTACCCATTCTAAAATAAGCTGTTTTTAATATGTCCCAACAAGTCTCTGTGCAGTGTGTCATCCGTTTGCCCATCAATTTGTTCTGGAGCCCTTTATTAATTGAGTTCTTTAGGTGACTTAACAAATGCGGAAAAAACTAGACACACACACACAGTGGCCCAACACTTCGTGTCCCAATAATTGCTAGGAAAAATGCACTGCAGTGTTTAAGCATCTCCTCTGAGGGGCCCTTGCATGCATAGCTATAGAATCTGCTAAGACCCGATCTGAGAGTTAAAAGTACAAAAAGTTATAACGCTTCTAGACACGAAAACGAATGCAGCCACAGCATGAACTAACCTTTTATTGAAGCTTCTGCTTTAAAGACTTTGATGCTGTGAAGCATTCTGGCATCTAGCATTACTCTCGTAGACTATTAGCTGCTCTCCTGAGTTCGAAGCTGACAGGTCCGTTGCAGTCGGCATCGATTGAGTCGACTGCCAATTTAGTCAATGGGTTTCGTTTCTTCTTTTCACTGGAACCTGTGGTGGGATTAGCAAAAGATCGATTTCGCATATCTGTTTAGTGATTTCAAGGACGACAAAATCATTCTTCTCTGCATGTCAGCTCCAGAAGATGCTAGTTTGCTTGCAGCTTTCTGTAGGAGCATTCTACTTTAGTAAAGTGTACCCATTCTAAAATAAGCTGTTTTTAATATGTCCCAACAAGTCTCTGTGCAGTGTGTCATCCGTTTGCCCATCAATTTGTTCTGGAGCCCTTTATTAATTGAGTTCTTTAGGTGACTTAACAAATGCGGAAAAAACTAGACACACACACACAGTGGCCCAACACTTCGTGTCCCAATAATTGCTAGGAAAAATGCACTGCAGTGTTTAAGCATCTCCTCTGAGGGGCCCTTGCATGCATAGCTATAGAATCTGCTAAGACCCGATCTGAGAGTTAAAAGTACAAAAAGTTATAACGCTTCTAGACACGAAAACGAATGCAGCCACAGCATGAACTAACCTTTTATTGAAGCTTCTGCTTTAAATACTTTGATGCTGTGAAGCATTCTGGCATCTAGCATTACTCTCGTAGACTATTAGCTGCTCTCCTGAGTTCGAAGCTGACAGGTCCGTTGCAGTCGGCATCGATTGAGTCGACTGCCAATTTAGTCAATGGGTTTCGTTTCTTCTTTTCACTGGAACCTGTGGTGGGATTAGCAAAAGATCGATTTCGCATATCTGTTTAGTGATTTCAAGGACGACAAAATCATTCTTCTCTGCATGTCAGCTCCAGAAGATGCTAGTTTGCTTGCAGCTTTCTGTAGGAGCATTCTACTTTAGTAAAGTGTACCCATTCTAAAATAAGCTGTTTTTAATATGTCCCAACAAGTCTCTGTGCAGTGTGTCATCCGTTTGCCCATCAATTTGTTCTGGAGCCCTTTATTAATTGAGTTCTTTAGGTGACTTAACAAATGCGGAAAAAACTAGACACACACACACAGTGGCCCAACACTTCGTGTCCCAATAATTGCTAGGAAAAATGCACTGCAGTGTTTAAGCATCTCCTCTGAGGGGCCCTTGCATGCATAGCTATAGAATCTGCTAAGACCCGATCTGAGAGTTAAAAGTACAAAAAGTTATAACGCTTCTAGACACGAAAACGAATGCAGCCACAGCATGAACTAACCTTTTATTGAAGCTTCTGCTTTAAAGACTTTGATGCTGTGAAGCATTCTGGCATCTAGCATTACTCTCGTAGACTATTAGCTGCTCTCCTGAGTTCGAAGCTGACAGGTCCGTTGCAGTCGGCATCGATTGAGTCGACTGCCAATTTAGTCAATGGGTTTCGTTTCTTCTTTTCACTGGAACCTGTGGTGGGATTAGCAAAAGATCGATTTCGCATATCTGTTTAGTGATTTCAAGGACGACAAAATCATTCTTCTCTGCATGTCAGCTCCAGAAGATGCTAGTTTGCTTGCAGCTTTCTGTAGGAGCATTCTACTTTAGTAAAGTGTACCCATTCTAAAATAAGCTGTTTTTAATATGTCCCAACAAGTCTCTGTGCAGTGTGTCATCCGTTTGCCCATCAATTTGTTCTGGAGCCCTTTATTAATTGAGTTCTTTAGGTGACTTAACAAATGCGGAAAAAACTAGACACACACACACAGTGGCCCAACACTTCGTGTCCCAATAATTGCTAGGAAAAATGCACTGCAGTGTTTAAGCATCTCCTCTGAGGGGCCCTTGCATGCATAGCTATAGAATCTGCTAAGACCCGATCTGAGAGTTAAAAGTACAAAAAGTTATAACGCTTCTAGACACGAAAACGAATGCAGCCACAGCATGAACTAACCTTTTATTGAAGCTTCTGCTTTAAATACTTTGATGCTGTGAAGCATTCTGGCATCTAGCATTACTCTCGTAGACTATTAGCTGCTCTCCTGAGTTCGAAGCTGACAGGTCCGTTGCAGTCGGCATCGATTGAGTCGACTGCCAATTTAGTCAATGGGTTTCGTTTCTTCTTTTCACTGGAACCTGTGGTGGGATTAGCAAAAGATCGATTTCGCATATCTGTTTAGTGATTTCAAGGACGACAAAATCATTCTTCTCTGCATGTCAGCTCCAGAAGATGCTAGTTTGCTTGCAGCTTTCTGTAGGAGCATTCTACTTTAGTAAAGTGTACCCATTCTAAAATAAGCTGTTTTTAATATGTCCCAACAAGTCTCTGTGCAGTGTGTCATCCGTTTGCCCATCAATTTGTTCTGGAGCCCTTTATTAATTGAGTTCTTTAGGTGACTTAACAAATGCGGAAAAAACTAGACACACACACACAGTGGCCCAACACTTCGTGTCCCAATAATTGCTAGGAAAAATGCACTGCAGTGTTTAAGCATCTCCTCTGAGGGGCCCTTGCATGCATAGCTATAGAATCTGCTAAGACCCGATCTGAGAGTTAAAAGTACAAAAAGTTATAACGCTTCTAGACACGAAAACGAATGCAGCCACAGCATGAACTAACCTTTTATTGAAGCTTCTGCTTTAAATACTTTGATGCTGTGAAGCATTCTGGCATCTAGCATTACTCTCGTAGACTATTAGCTGCTCTCCTGAGTTCGAAGCTGACAGGTCCGTTGCAGTCGGCATCGATTGAGTCGACTGCCAATTTAGTCAATGGGTTTCGTTTCTTCTTTTCACTGGAACCTGTGGTGGGATTAGCAAAAGATCGATTTCGCATATCTGTTTAGTGATTTCAAGGACGACAAAATCATTCTTCTCTGCATGTCAGCTCCAGAAGATGCTAGTTTGCTTGCAGCTTTCTGTAGGAGCATTCTACTTTAGTAAAGTGTACCCATTCTAAAATAAGCTGTTTTAATATGTCCCAACAAGTCTCTGTGCAGTGTGTCATCCGTTTGCCCATCAATTTGTTCTGGAGCCCTTTATTAATTGAGTTCTTTAGGTGACTTAACAAATGCGGAAAAAACTAGACACACACACACAGTGGCCCAACACTTCGTGTCCCAATAATTGCTAGGAAAAATGCACTGCAGTGTTTAAGCATCTCCTCTGAGGGGCCCTTGCATGCATAGCTATAGAATCTGCTAAGACCCGATCTGAGAGTTAAAAGTACAAAAAGTTATAACGCTTCTAGACACGAAAACGAATGCAGCCACAGCATGAACTAACCTTTTATTGAAGCTTCTGCTTTAAATACTTTGATGCTGTGAAGCATTCTGGCATCTAGCATTACTCTCGTAGACTATTAGCTGCTCTCCTGAGTTCGAAGCTGACAGGTCCGTTGCAGTCGGCATCGATTGAGTCGACTGCCAATTTAGTCAATGGGTTTCGTTTCTTCTTTTCACTGGAACCTGTGGTGGGATTAGCAAAAGATCGATTTCGCATATCTGTTTAGTGATTTCAAGGACGACAAAATCATTCTTCTCTGCATGTCAGCTCCAGAAGATGCTAGTTTGCTTGCAGCTTTCTGTAGGAGCATTCTACTTTAGTAAAGTGTACCCATTCTAAAATAAGCTGTTTTTAATATGTCCCAACAAGTCTCTGTGCAGTGTGTCATCCGTTTGCCCATCAATTTGTTCTGGAGCCCTTTATTAATTGAGTTCTTTAGGTGACTTAACAAATGCGGAAAAAACTAGACACACACACACAGTGGCCCAACACTTCGTGTCCCAATAATTGCTAGGAAAAATGCACTGCAGTGTTTAAGCATCTCCTCTGAGGGGCCCTTGCATGCATAGCTATAGAATCTGCTAAGACCCGATCTGAGAGTTAAAAGTACAAAACTTATAATTTTTGTGGTTGGACACGTAGGCTATTGAGTGTCAATGGATTCAGACGAAATGTCAAGTTTTACTCAAAGCTTTTACAGCTTACTGGTTAAAGTCGACGGATCCTTTGGCAATTGCGCCACATGGCAGTTGATCAAAGGTGATATACCTGAAGTAAAGGTAGGTACTGCTTAGCAGGAGCAGTATTTTTTATAGCATTTAAATATAAATGCTTCTTGTTTCCGACAAAGTTTTTTAATACCACTTACATGTTTCTCGCTGTGCCATTCCATGCTGTTCTTTCCATACCATGGTGACTCGGGTGCCATGGCAGAGGCAGAGTTGACCATTGATTTCAGCATAGCGAGTACATGCCAATTTAGTTTTACCGTACGTTTGCGGGGTGGCGTCAATAATAGACCAAAATAAAAGTACACTTAACTAGCAAGGGGACTCTGGTAAATTGGAGCCATGTACACAGGGGGGTAGGGCTTAGTCCTAACATGTACGGGGTAAGTCCTAATATGAGTGGGCTTTTGTAAACGACACTCTAGCACACAGTCCCAACAATTTATAGAATATCGAATGCGCGCAGCAGTCAATAGCATGAGTCCTAACAAGAGTGGGCTGTTGTATTCAACACTGCAACACTGTCCTAACAATTTAGTTCGTGTAGAGTACTGATGCCCATCACAGTCAGAAGTACATGTAAGCCCTTGTCATTTCTTTAGGTTTATCTCCATCCAGAACCATCCTTTGACAATAAAATACCCTTAAAAGTGTTTTGCTATGCTTTGCTTTGTATGTATTTTAATGTATGCTATGTATTTACGTCTTGTAACAAAGACTGCAGCAAATGAATGCGCTTGAAATCTACTATTAGTAAAAATATGAGAAAAAACCAATAAAAATATGCGGGAGCAGATTAGCCATTTCAGTGTCCCAATAGTGATTTGGTCGAATTTTGTATCATTTTTCCTTATTGGGACGCCAGTTTTTGCTTAATTATGGACTCAGAAAGTAAAATTATTAAAAATGAGTTGCACCATCAAAAAGAGGCTGTCGAGCTGAATCCATAGAGTATTTTTTTGAGCTGCTATTGTAAGTTTTTTGGAAGTGTTGGACGGACTTGATGGGACAGTCCCAACATTTTTTTTGGCCCAACAGTGCGGGTCCCGTTGTACGCGTATGGCCCAACAAATGCCCCGTGCGCAAACACACACACACACACACACACACACACAGATTTTTGATTTTTATAGGTAGAGATATTCAAACCATATAAATACATTCCTCAAGTGCAATGCAATGAAGTAATGAAGTATATATTCTGAAAAACTATATAATCTATTAATCTATATATAAGTAATTTTTCAGAATATATTTATCTATCCTAAGAATATGCTATTTAAAAACAATTTGAAAGACAAGATAGTTTTTTCTTATTTAATATTAAATACAAGTGGCTCTGAGAAAAAATTAATAATATATTATGCATTAATTGCTTTTGAGGTTGATTTTTTCATTTTATTATATGATAACTTCAACAAATTGACTTCATTAGTCCTAGAATAGCTATTCTTACTGTGGATGGAATATAAGTGGTCAGAAATCTTGGCTCCACTCCATCCTACTAACCAAAAGGCAAAAACTTGACTTTATTGACTTTCAAGGCTTTAAAGAGAACTCATTTTTGTAAAGAAATTTCAAGTTGAAAGCAAGCGCTAGGTAGGAATTATCTACACTTGCACAAAAACTCAGATTAGCTTTATAAGCATTTCTGCTTTTTTCTATAAACACTACCATGTTTTCTGACACATCAGTAGCACAAATTCAAAATTAATTAAAATATCTAAAAATAGAGATGAAAAATTATTTTCATTGATATGTGAGGTTGTGTAATATTACCCCTGACCTTTGTGCACATTTCTTGCTGCAGCTACTGAATAAAAAAGATATCAACATGATTTTAAATTTGTTTTCTTTGTGACAAAATTTCCTTTCATTTGACACCATGGCATAAATTTCATGGCTCCATTGAAGAGCTATGTTAGACATTTCAGGAACTTTTGGGATACCCTTTATACCAAGAAAGCCATAACTTTAAATGTCTAAATAGATAAAATGTCTAAAATGCCTAGATCTATATTGTTTACTTATTTTCAATTGGTAGTAATTAAGGAAATAGGTGCTATAAAGATGCACTATAATTATTCCCTTTGTCTTTATTAGCTTTAAGCTTAATAAGTTTATTAAGTCTTAATCTATAGTTTATTATTATCAGTTTAGTAGGAAACCATTGCTAGTAGTAATGCTATGCAAAAATTGGAATAAATATGCAAAAATGTATTTTACTTTGTGCTAGGCCACTTGCTTTGTCTATTAGTGGATAAATATCTATATTATAGGTTAGACTATAATAAAAGCTAATAAAGCCAAAGGCCAAAAGCAGTATTGGGCACCATTAATGAAAATCTTAACTTCCGTTAATAGCAAAAGCATTAGCGTTAAAACAAAAAAATCTTTACTTTTTAACTCCTAATTTCCTTAAGTTAACTGAAAGTTAACTAATAATTGTTAATAAGCATTAATCCATTAAAGCTAACACAGAAAATACGGAAATCTTGCACGTTTTTTCCAAAACAGACTTCGTATTGCACGTCTTTGCTATTCCATCTTTTTAGCGAAAAACAGAGGTCACCTAAGTGATTTGAAAGCTAAAAAAGTAATAAATAATCATTTTAAAAACTTGCATATATAATACTACTAAAAGTAAAGCATATGGTAAAAAAGTAACTTATTTTATTTGAAACTTAAAAGCTAATAATGAGAAATTCATAATTAAATACGCATAGGAAGGTTGTTTCAGTACCATTAGCAGGCGCAGCAGAAAGTTGCGAAAGATTGGGACAGAAGTGAATCAAAGCGATCAATGCTCACGCGCAAGAAATAAAGTTTTACACTATTTTAATTCATTTTTTTAAAGTTTATTTGTAAGAAGTTGTTTATTACATGTACGTCTGTATTATCATTGTCATAAATAAAGAGATTATATTTAGGCATTTAGGTAAGCTCAAATACATTTGTAATGTTTAATCTTCTTGTAAGACTTCTATTTTTCGTTCCTTTTTTGCGTCTTTGGTCATTGACATAGACACTACCATTAATGATGAATTTATCGTTAATTCACAAAATTTTTAATGCAAATTTGTTAATCTGTTAGTTCAAAAAAATCTTAATGACAGTCCGTTAACGACAACATTAATGAAAAATCTTAATGCTTATTTACGCTTATTAATGGATTAACACTTATTAACGGACTGGTGCCCAACACTGGCCAAAAGGAATGATTACAGGTCTAATATAATATAATTTAATTATACCATATATTTCCCTAATTACAACCAATAGGAAATGAGTGAAATTTATCAGGCTTATTATTATCTAGGCCTATTTAGACATAAACTAGGGCCTAGGCTTAATATAATTTTAAACAAAAAACCTAAGCCTAGGACAACTCTAGTCGTCTAAACCCTAGAAATACTGTACAAAACTCTAGGCCTAACTTAATTTGTCATGTCACACTTATATGATAATAGGTATTTATTAAATTGAAATTATACCTGCCATAGGCATAGGCATAGATATTATTGTGTGTTACACTTGACTACACTTATTTATTGATCGCATACACTCAGAACGAGCCCAACATGATGCTGCATTGTCTCTTCAAGTTTTTGTCTTTTTAAATTTAATGTCCTTATAATTAAAAGCTATTAGCCTACCTAAGCCTAGCCTAGAACTGAACTAGGACTGGTGGTCGTGGGCGATCACATCAGGCATGTTGCAGCAAGTTAAAAATTTTACCCTATAAAAACAAATACTTAAATTTTTTATTATATTCGCATGATTACCTTATAGAAGGAATGATTTTTGTTGAGTTACCCGAAAAATATATCGGTAAGGACAATCAGAACTTTAAAGTGACTCTAAATATGCTTGGTCAGCTGTAATCATGGCGCAGATTTGAACGCTGATTTGTTATCGTGTTTATATAAAAACTAACTTTTTTAGCGATTGGCCCAGTGGATAATAATAATCAATCATCAAATACTGAATAATTTATAATCAGTGGAATCTAAGCTATAAAAATTTTTCATCTATGTTATGGCATAGGTGTACACCTACCTACACCAAGTGCTCCTAGGGAAATGTTAAGCCTAAATCATAATATAGGCTTAAATATAGACAATGCACTTTGAGTTTGTTCTTCCTAAAAATCTTGCCTATATAGCTTTTTTATTAGGTCATGCAATTTAGTTGTTATTTTTTTGCTTATTATTTTTTGTTTTTTTTTACAGAAAATTCATTTTTAAACTGTTGAAGTTTTACTATAGATTGATTGAAAGTGATTTAATTTAAATCAATAAATTTAAAGCTACAAAGCTATTTGTAGTGTTACTTTTTATTATATCTCTTATTCTGATGATCCAAATAATATCATTTTGCACAACTTTATAGCAGCAACTCTCTTCTTCATATTAACTTTAAAATTATAAACAGACAATGGAAACAAAGTTATAAACAAAAATTTAGCAGGAACTCAAGTTCCATAGACTTATAGCAGCTTTATAGCAGCAACTCAAACCTAGTCAACAGTCAACAACCTAGTTGCTAGTTGGTTGTTGCTAGTCAACAACCTAGCAAAAAGTAGTGAAAATACTTTTGATTGCATAGGCCCTAAACTTGGCTTCTTTATTAGGCTACTATGCAAAGAGATATCTATGGGAAAACTTGGAAAGAAATATGTTTTAAAGCAGCAGAATATTTCCCATTGGGCTTCAGCTTCATTGCTTTTTGTTTCTTTATTTTGCTGCACCAAAAGTCATGGATGTGCATTCAAGTGTTGCTTAGAGAAGTGTGATTTATACCTTTTGGAGGATTTTGCATAATGCAGCCAAGATTAATGTGCAATTTTCATGGGTCTATTGTAGTCATTTACCACAATCATTTTATACATTTATTACAGCCAGTTAACCATTTGTTAGCTACCACTTTATAATTTTGCTAATTTCGAACTTGTTGAAACTTGAGAGTTGCTGCAATAAATTTGTACAAAATTATATTGTTTGATTCATTCGAATGAGAGATTTTATGAAAATTAACACTACTTTTGGGATAGCCCTTGTATAAAGAACATTCTTATCTATTAGGTGTATTCTTTATTTCTTTAGTTTTTTTATTTTATTCTATATCAATCAAAAATGTCCACTTGACCACAAGGCATACTTGAGCAATATAAGCTATAGCTAATAGCTTCTTTTTAGGTTTAATATTTGCCTTAAAACTCATGTAAATGATTTTAATTTACTACCTATACTTTTATTTTTTCATTGCTGATAATGACTAGCTTAACAGCTGCTGAACAATCAAATAGTTTCGGCTCAATGCCTCTAATGTTGCTTAGCAATGTGTTTCATTATCTGGATCAAGCTGATCTAAGCTCCTGCTGCCAGGTGTCACGCTGGTGGAACCAGGTAGCCTCGCGACCCAGCACTTGGAAATCACTGATATATACAATGGATAATATGTCAGCTGACCGAGTTAAGCGGTTAGGCCGAAAAATCTGCCAATTCATTGTTAGTCTTACTATTGATACATCAGTGTCAGCCATGCAATTGAGAATTTTACTGAAGCGAGCTTGCAACTTACAGAGTTTCACGCAAATTGCATGCCGATTTAGCAAGCATTACACGACCATGATTAAGGGAGCAACTAATGCTGAAATTTTGGCCGCCTTAGCAACTAACTGTCCTCGGCTACAAGAGCTTGTTCTTGTTGAGTCCTCCAATATCACTGCAAATGGTTTGAGTGCATTTGCAACAAGTTGTCCGCAAATAAAACGTCTTGACGTTGGCAAGTCGTGCCTTAGCCCAGATTGTTGCATTGTAGCTTCGCAAAAATGGCCCGGGCTGGTCAGTTTTACGGCTTTCAAGCTGAAAATTTCTCGAAATGCTCAACAGTTAAGCGATGCCAGTTTGCAAGCTTTGGCCTGCTGTCCACTGCGAGAGCTCATGATTGGCGTGAAGCTTGCCAGCATCGGTTCGGTTTCGCAGGCTATTCTCAAGTGTCCATTGCTTGAAAAGTTTGTGTGCTTCACTTTTGAGAAAACTGGAAGCGCGCAAGATCAGCTGCTCATCTCCTTGGCTACCGCTTGTCGCGGCCTAAAGACAATCTGCTTGCCGGACATCAAAATACAAACAACAGAAGCTTTGGAATCATTGCTAGTGAACTGCCCTGCAGTGGAGTCCACTACACTTTTCGCGCTGGACCGGGTGCTGCAGCATTCGCCTGCAACTTATTGGCAGAAACTGGAAGCAGCTTCGCGAGTTGAATCTAACTGTTGAATTTGAAGTCAGTGCCAACAATTACCTGGCAGACTTGGCACCGGCTGTTGCCAACTAAAACAATTGCATTTGTCTTTTTTGGCTGAATTTTCGGCAACAGATGGCCTCAGCTGTCTGTTAAAATCGTGCAAGAAATTGATCAATCTAAAGCTGATATGTCCGCTACCTAAGGACTCTTCACCGGTGCTCACTGCCATTATATCGGCCCAGCCAGCTCAGGTCACCAATCTCTACCTGTCTGTGAATAGGAGCGGCATTGATGCTTCTTCTCTAGCTGCACTTTTAGCCGACCAGCTGCCACTACTCCGAATCTAGGAGAATTCACTTTGAGTCGAGCAGATCTCAGTCCTGAGCTGGTTAACAACTTGGTTAATTCAGCTACGGGCGGCTGTCTCAAGTCACTGCAGCTTGCTAATTGTGTCTGTCTGACAGACGATTGTTTGGCTTCCCTGGGTTGCCTGCCCTGTCTGATAGAGATTCGCCTGTACAAATTGAAACTCATCACTAACTATGGGGTGCTCTGTCTGAGCCAGACCTAATGCCAAACGTCAATTGAAAGTACTAACCTTGCACAATGGCTACCTGGATGACAATCTAACAAACGTCGTGTTCGACTATTTGGCCAGTTTTAGCGGATTGAAGACCTTAGAATTGCGATTCTGGTCCTGCTTGACTGACGCAGGGATTGCCAAGCTGGCTGGCAGCGAGTGCGCGCACAATCTGACCAGCCTGACCGTGGCCGGATCAGCTCTTGTCACTGAGGAGGCCGCCGCGCCTCTAAGACAGCACAGGCAGCTCAGCTTTCAGTACAAATTGTAAGCTGCATGACACAATATCCAGTTATGCGTGATAAGTTGACACTTTCGTCACCTAATCCTAAGTGTGTTAGCACTAATTTTGTTTAACATTTTGTATATCGATTGACTCTACATTGACCCTACGGGCAGATGTGCAACCGACAGCTCAGCCGCAGCTATTGCGCGGCGCATCTGAAGGCTCCGTACGGCTGTTCAGTCCAAGGACTGGTGGGGGGGGGTCGCCACACACACCCTCAATTACCCCAGCTAATGCTGGCACTCACTTTACAATTGGGTGAACTGAAGCAATGCAGAGTGAAGTGTCATGGTCAAGAACACAAATTATTCCGAGTGGGATCGGGAATCGAACCTTGACCTTGCAGGCTTGAATCCGAAGCTCCACCACAGGCTACATAAAGCCTCTATAAATTTAGGGAAATTCGCCAAGTAGAAGAATCAAGTTAAATTTAAGTCAGCTTTTTGTACTGAAATGTGTACATATTCCATGTGTAATTTTGCTAGACTCTACTAGCTATACTCGATTTTTTACCAAGTAGCTCAATTTGCGATGTTCTTTCGATTTATACTGCTGTTCAAGATCAGACGCTTGTAAAATAGGAATCTGAATTCAAGCGAAACTTTTGCCGTTTCATGTAATTATTATTGTGATCTGTCATTTAAGTTGGCTTTTTACTTTTTACCCCAAACGCTTTCTGAACTGTCATAAACCTTTAGGCCTTCGATTGATATTATTATATTCCATGCCTTCTACATCAGTATGTTTCAAAGCGTTTGATTTATTATTGGATATATTGTTGTTTCATATCTTTGTAACTATAGAGCTACACAGTAATCGATACGATACCACAGAATATACACAAAATGCTAGCTCACTTCCGCCACATTGACTGCTACAAAGGCTCCATAAAATGCTTTAGCTTGTTCATTAATTGACGAGCCAAGGCTGTCCGATCTTATAATAAAGATAATTAAGTTTTCATAAATTTTAATAAAGTTAATTCTAAGGAAAGTTCAGTAGGCTGTGTGAATTTTAATTCTTTTTGTAGCCTTATCGCTTTCGATCTAAAAATTACCTGCCACTATGACATAAGCAAATAACTGAATTTACTCGATTAAATTAAGGTTTATTACGTTTACTTACAGAGCTTAGCTGACTGAATTGTTACTGGAGGAGTCAATTAACAAGTCATCAATTAATCCGACCAAATAATGGCTGGCAAGGGACAGTTGTCACCCAGTGCAATTATGCTGAGCACGCACGCCAACATAGCGCTGTACTCGCTGGCTTTCTGGATCCAACAGGCCGCTGTGCCGTTTCTATTACAAAAGTGGGAGGCTTCAAATCTGGCATTTGGCTACTTGCAGACGATGTTTGCCGCTGTTCAACTGCTTGGCGGGCCGCTGTTTGGCCGATTTGGCGATTTGTATGGCGCCAGATTGGCGCTCTGTCTGGCGTTTGGCGCCTCAGGAATATCGTGCCTGACTGTGGCCCTAACTGACGGCTTGTTTTGGATGTTTTTGTCCCGGCTGCCGCTAATGTTGGTGCACGCAATGCAGGGTAAAAAATGGGTGTTGTTTAGGTATTAGTGTTAGTAACCAGTTTGTAGCTAATGTATCTGCATGCACTATGTCTATCCACGTGGTATCCGTGTAGTTCAATGCCAAATCACTACACAGCTGTTTACCTCCGATTTTGAACAAAATCCCCTTTTTATTCAAACAAGCAAAACGTCAATTCATAAAACTGATGTAGACGTAATGGTATTCTTCTTAGTTCAGTCAGAGCCTAAGTGTCAATAAACAATGACTGAATGTTCCTAACCGATTGAACTTGAAAAAAAAACCCCGTGCTAAGAGAACCCTGTGCTAGACCTTCCATACTAGAAGAAAACCAAAATACCGTTAATCTGGGGCGCAATTGAAAAGATAGGAGGAAGTTTGTCTTAATTGAGTTTCTACAAGCCTTGTGAATTATAGACATGCACTTATTAGCATAGTCTATGTTACATATAGACCATGATGCAACTCTCACAGTGCCCGCAATTTCAAACATTAAGTCTAGTTTTCTTGCTCTTTTTGTCTATGTCTCTGAACTAGCCTTAGTGACCTGAAATTCTGAGAGTTGGTGTTTCATAGTTATAAGTTACAGGTTAATAATGACAAGCGATCATATATACACAAGATGGGCCAATCATTAACCGCTTACGTGACCATAGAAGCTAATGTAAAAAAATTGCATCTCGCGACAGCGCGAAAATCAACTACTGAACTCAATTTCGTCAGTAGTCTCTGCAGTGAATTCATCATTGTATCACGCTGGCGCGCGTTAGATGCACGATTTACTGTGCGTCTAATGTAGGTGTCTATGGCAATTTTCTATCTGAGTAAAGGCAACAAGCGTGCGTCTAACGCGTGCGTGTAATGCACGGAAAGTGAGTAGCACCTCTGGAGATTTCCGATCGAAGTAGTCAGACAGCCTCTTCAGATCAACAGGCTCGATCGATTGGAAGTGTCGGGCGCGTCCGCCTCGGGCAATGAAGATTCTGCCCATTGACTTCAGTGTCGTATTGGAAGCATAGAATGCGTCGTCAGTTAGAATATTGATTCGCCTTGTCGACATGAAATGCCGGTAGAGCGCAGCTCGGATACAAATCAACGTGGCTGGAGCAAAGTATTCGCCATTCCTCTTGCGAAGTGAGCCATATCGCAATAGACTGTCGATCTCGCGCGGTGTAGAAGTCGCCAAATCACGCTGAACTGACGGATGGTTCTCCATGAAGCTCTGCAACTTACCGACATAATATTCGGTAGCCTTTGTCACACTTTTACTAGCAGCGGTGTCCTCGATTTCGGAAACGAGCTGTTCCAATTCAAGTAGTTCAGCTTCTTCGTCAGGTATCTTCTTGAAAAGTGCCTCCAGAAGATCCTCCTCTTCTCGATCAATTGCCGACTCCGGTAGATTATCAGGCTCGTTCAGAATGTCGTCAATCTCATTGGTGGACAAGCCGGAAATCATTTCGTTTGGAAATTTGCTCAGATTCAGAAGTCTGACTTTAGTTGGTGGCTCAGCCATATTCTCTCACAAGTGATTTTAATTTAACAGCTTCTTATTCCCTTCTTCGCAACACTCAATCAACTTGCGTGCCTTTCACGCATTTTTGTCTATGGTTAAGACAAATTAACTGAGCGTGCATCTAACGCGCCATCTAAAGTATTAAGCCAACGTAATACAATGCAACTCATACATCGATTTTTTGTGCTTAAATGGTCTATGGCACTCGTGCGCTGCGCGCACTCGTGCATAGACCATTTAAGCACGCAAAATCGATGTATGAATCCTACATTCTTAGTTCAATTGAGTAGCTGTTTGATTAATTCACGCGAAGTTTTATTCAATTCTCAAAAGTAGCGTCTATGTCCCTTAAGCTACTGAACTCAAAATTTAAGCAACCCATGTCGGCTTTTTTCGCACAAGTGACGAAAAACAGCGGTTGCACTTTCCCTATTACCGCCATACAAAGTGGTCTATCAAGAGAATATAAGATCTATGCAAGCGACAAGTTAGCAAATTTACCAAGTTCTGCGAAGTTTAGTTGCATAAACTGATTTTTAAATCTAATGGCAAGTTACAAGCTTTAGTAGTGACTTAGAATGTCTATGGCCAAAGCAACGGGTGCCTCGCTGGCGCAGTCACAGTCAACCCCCAGGGAATTGCTGAAAAATTTCTTGGGCTACTTGTCCTGAATTGTCCTGAAGCTTGTCGAGAATCAAGTGTTTTTCACTTCCAATAAAGTGATGTCTTATGAGACCAACCGCTTTTGAATAAACAATTATCAATACTCGGTTGTCACAATTGTAACTGTGACAGGTGCGCTATGAAACATCCACCCAAATAATAGTTGTCAAAGTAATTACTGAATGATATTAGTCTTTTAATGAAATACCATAAAAACTTTAAGTGTTATTAACTTTGGTAGTTGTCCCATTAAATACTGTACTAGTAACTCTACGAAAACTCTGGTTTAATTAGGTACCACAGTACCGGAACGTACTAAAGCTGCATTCTTGTTTTTTGTGTTTCAGGCGGTCAGATGGTGGTGACGGACCTATCGGACCCGTTAAAACGATCGGATAGTCTAGCCAAGCTCGGCATCTCCTACGGTGTCGGCATGGTGCTCGGCTCCCTATCCAGTGGTTTCATTATCAAGGCGACCAGGTTTGTGTAGTGCATTGTATGAAAAGTTATTAAACCTTTGCCCAATGAGTTCTTCAAATATATCACAACCAACGAGGCGCCAATGCATTCTTTGCTCGAGAGACTCTCTCCTGGACTTACATTGAGAGTTGAGAGTCGTTCATTAAGCACCCGAGACTCGCTCCTAGACCACACCGAGAGTGGTTCATTAGGCACCCGAGACTCGCTCCTAGACCACATTGAGAGTGGTTCATTAAGCACCCGAGACTCGCTCCTAGACCACATTGAGAGTGGTTCATTAAGCACCCGAGACTCGCTCCTAGACCACATTGAGAGTGGTTCATTAAGCACCCGAGACTCACTCCTAGACCACATTGAGAGTGGTTTATTAAGCACCCGAGACTCACTCCTAGACCACATTGAGAGTGGTTTATTAAGCACCCGAGACTCACTCCTAGACCACATTGAGAGTGGTTCATTAAGCACCCGAGACTCACTCCTAGACCACATTGAGAGTGGTTCATTAAGCACCCGAGACTCACTCCTAGACCACATTGAGAGTGGTTCATTAAGCACCCGAGACTCACTCCTAGACCACATTGAGAGTGGTTCATTAAACACCCGAGACTCACTCCTAGATCACACTGAGAGTGGTTCATTAAACACCCGAGACTCGCTCCTAGACCACATTGGGAGTGGTTCATTAAGCACCCGAGACTCGCTGCTAGATCACATTGAGAGTGGTCTATTAACTACACTAGACTCGCTCCCCGATCACATTGAGAGTGGTTCATTAAGCACCCGAGACTCGCTCCTAGAGCACATTGAGAGTGGTTCATTAAACACCCGAGACTCGCTCCTAGATCACATTGAGAGTGGTTCATTAAACACCCGAGACTCGCTGCTAGATCACATTGAGAGTGGTCTATTAACTACACTAGACTCGCTCCCCGATCACATTGAGAGTGGTTCATTAAGCACCCGAGACTCGCTCCTAGAGCACATTGAGAGTGGTTCATTAAACACCCGAGACTCGCTCCTAGATCACATTGAGAGTGGTTCATTAAACACCCGAGACTCGCTCCTAGATCATATTGAGAGTGGTTCATTAAACACCCGAGACTCGCTTCTATACCACATTGAGAGTCGTTTAATAAACACATTGCCACTGGTTTCTGAATCACGTTGACAGTCTTTTAGTTAAAAAATCGAGAATCACTCCTAAGCTACATTGAGAGACGTTAAACATTGCCCAAACCTCTACACACTTGTCCACCTCTCTCCGACCTCTCCTCTCAACAGTGAGCATTACGCCTGCTTCATCGCGGCTGTTCTCTCATTCGGTAGCATGTCAGCCGTTTGGCTAACCATCCCCGCTAATCTGAAGGCTTCCCCTGTTATGTCAAAGTCTTCAACAGCCTCCTCCTCGGCAGATGACGCCAATGAGGCTGGCTTCAAATCGTCTTCATCAGGCGCTAAGGTATTCGACTTGGCGAAATTCTCCGAGTTCCTAGTGAAGAATCGACGAACTCGTTGGCTGCTGGCGGTGAAAGTTGTCACAGGAATTCCTATTGGCCTACTGCAGAGCATGATGCCAATCATTTCTGTCAAACAGCTGGGCGCTACGCCTCAGATTAGCGGAATTATGATGGCGTACGTTGCTGTAGTGTCAATGGCTGTGCAAGGTCTTGGCATCTCTGTGCTGACTAAACGATTTAGCGACAGCCTGTTACTGACTGTCGGTTGTGCCATTCTCACAGTGGGATATTTCATGTTGGCAAGTGCTTTGACCATTGAATTATATAGATCGTGATACACATCTTTTCCAGCTATTTTCCTTAATGCTGTGAACTCACTTTTACAGGCGTTTCTTGGCACCCAGATCTACTACTTATTCGTGTGCATTCTGCCTCTGGTTATCGGCCTGACACTTATCAATGTGCTGGTAAGCAGTGCGCTCACCAATGCTGTGTCGCTGGAGGATACCGGTAAGTAATCAAGTCGTGATTTATCTACTTAGAATCGAAAATTTTATTACCGTTTCAAAAAGGCGGTACATTCCATTAATAAGAGTAATATACTAAATATTCTGCAGACATAAAGTAACACCCTTGAACTCAGCGTGAAAGCAAGCTGTCAGTAAATCACTGAGTATCGCCCAGAACACACCTTGAGAGTCGTCAGTAGATCATTAGGAATCGCTTCAGAACACACCTTAAAAGTGGTCAGTAAATCACTGAGTATCGCCCCAGAACACACCTTTAGAGTCGTCAGTAGATCATTAGGAATCGCTTCAGAACACACCTTGAGAGTCGTCAGTAAATCATTAGGAATCGCTTCAGAACACACCTTGAGATTCGTCAGTAAATCACAGAGAATCGCTCCAGAACACACCTTGAGAGTCGTCAGTAAATCATTAGGAATCGCTTCAGAACACACCTTGAGAGTCGTCAGTAAATCACTGAGAATCACCCAAGAACACACCTTGAGAGTCGTCAGTAAATCATTAGGAATGGCTTCAGAACACACCTTGAGAGTCGTCAGTAAATCACTGAGAATCGCCCAAGAACACACCTTGAGAGTCGTCAGTAAATCACTGAGAATCGCCCAAGAACACGCTCTGTAAGCCTCTCTGATGAGGCACTCTCTGAGGGTCACTCGTCACTATAGGACCCAAGAATGAGAGTAGACGCTAATGTACTTTGAAAATCGTTGTAATAGCACAAATTTGAGTGCAATTCGCCCGTACAAATCATAGCTTGCATCCATCAAAATCCGCAGGCTCTGTACTGGGCATCAACATGTCAATCAATAGCGTTATTCGCATCGCTTCGCCAACGCTAGGCGGCCTAATGTTGGACAATCTCGGCGTCTGGTCGTTTGGCTTTCTCGGCAGTGTCAACAGCGCCTTGGTTGCCGCCTATATATTGAGGGCGCATTTGAAACGAGTTTAAATGACCTTTTCTGTTATAAATTTGGTTTCACTTTTCGCTTGATTGCGCAACTGTGATTCTTTTGCGATCGTATCGATTGTTAACTAATAAAAAAGGCAATAATTTTTCATTTTTTATGCCATGTTTTCTTCTCATCATGGCTTTTCGAGTATTCTGGGCCAATACTACTGTAATACGAGTAGTATCATTGTTGTTATGTATTGATTATTGACTACTAGATTAGCTATATTATAGATCGGATAGCGTAATATTAATTTTGCGTTTGTTTTCTAATCTGGATTGAAATTAAATATTTTTTGCGTGATTTAGCATTTTATTGTTTCTTTTAGTGTACCGTCTTAATTTTTGTACTGTTGCCAAGAACTGCCGATTATTTTAATTTATAAATTAGTTTGCTGGTGCTTTAATTAACTCCTATATACAGGCTATTTGATATTCATTGTTTTTTGGAAAACAATTTATTATTGGTGATGGTTATTGTAAATAGGAAAGACTCCACCTGGTTTATTTAATTGTTTTTATTCATGACGAATGATTTTTTATTTTGATAGAATAAATTTATCTGAAATATAGACGCGTTATGCTTTGCAAATGTGAATTTGTTTTTATTATTAGTTTGGATTAAAAACAGAAACTCCTAGCTTTTGGTTGAGAATTTCGTCCAACAATTTTGTCTTTTGTCGGTAGAAAATTTGGGGCTAAAAGCTAGATTAGCAGATACATGTATATAAAAATATACGGATGTTTCTGACCATTCTCGGCAGTCTCACCAATAGACTGCATGTAAAATGTATCAGCTGCTGCACTGCATGCTGACTATCTAGTGTTTAAAGTTTAATGTCTAAAGTTACAATAGAAATATCCATTAAAATCTAAAATTCAACTTCGCAGTTCAGAGTCGCACAAAGTCCAGCCGGTTCTCCCCCGCGTCGCGGGCCAGGCCGCACACTCCGCGCAGAATATCGTCCACTTTAGTCTCGTAGTCGCGCGAGAATCTCACCCGATAGCGCTGCATGATGGCCGTGAAGGTGAGGAAAATCTCCAACTTGGCCAAACTCTCGCCCGGACAGGCCCGCTTGCCGACGCAGAACGGTTCCAACATCTTTGATGGAGCGTAGCGGCTGTCCTCGGTCAGGAAGTGACCCGGATAAAATGTATGCGGTCTCTTCCAGTACTTTGAGTTTCGATGCAGTCCGTACAGGAATGGCACAATGGCTGCGTCGGCCGGAATGAGATAGCCTCGGAAGTACGTGTCTTTTATAGCTCTGTGAGATATCGCATTTGGAGCCAGAGATGCGAACCGCATGCTCTCATCGATGACAGCCTGCGTGTAGTGCAGCTGCGCTTTGTCCGACAGCTGCGGCTGTCTCTCCGTTCCAGCAACTCGGTGAATCTCCTCCTGGACATTGTCCTGCGCCTCCGGGAACGCGGCCATGTGGATCATGAGCCACTCCAGCGTCTTTGCCGTGGTATCGGTGCCAGCAACGAACAGTTCCATGCTAACCCTGACTAGCTGGAATTTTTTGAACGTCTCAAAGTCACCCTTGGCTTCAGCATTTCGGCGCTCTATAATGTAGGCATCGCACAGGCAAGTTCCTTCGGCATCAGCATCGGTAGAGATCAGAGCCTCTCGCTTAGTAATCTCTTCCTCGATAAACGTTTGAATGTCTTGGACAGTTTTAACGATTTTTCTAGTCATTGGCAGAAGACTGAGCAACTTGGACAGGTAGGGAAAGAGAAACGGTAGTGCACTCAGTAATCCTACGTCGAAGAGAAACTTTGAATTCTCTAAGAATTTTTCGTATCTTTTGTCTTCGTTGGCGTAGCGCCTACCGAACACGAGCATAGCAATGACGCTGTTAGTCAGGGCATTAAAATGATCGATCACCTTGACCTCAGTCGGTTGCTGCTCCAGTTTTTCCATCAGGATGCGAATCTCTTCATTGATAAACTCCACAGATTCCGTGCGAGCAAAGCCAAAGTCTCTCAGGACCCGTAGAGACACTCTTCGTTGCTCAGACCAGACTCGACCTTCGACAAAGAGTATTCCGCAGCCTTGAGCTGTCCGCTGAGCGGCTGGGGGCAACTGCCTGCCGGAAAAGACGTCTTCGCTGAGCATCTCTTTGAGCAGCTCATAGGAGGACACAACTATCATCAGGCGGCTGCCCATTCGGTACGAATAGATACCACCGTATTGATGTCGCATCTTCTCCTGACTCTCTTCCAAGTGTTTCAGGTCGAGCCAGGGCAACCTGCCAAGAATAGGCAAGCCCAAAGGTCCTGGTGGCAGTCTATAAACCCGATAGTAAGCTCTGGCCGCGTACAGCAGCGCCACCGCGGCTCCAGTGGCTGCAGCCAGGCTTTTACCATTGGCGAGGCAAAAATCTTTGGCACTATCTAGAGCTTCGGCGCTAACTAGCTTGCTGACAAATTGGCGCACGTTCTCGGACATTTTCAGGCACCTGAATGCTGTTGCTTTACGTTTTCCTTGTTACTAGAATGTTGAATGTTTCTTGCTGGTCACGAAGCTCCAGTGGCTGGGTTTTTAATCCACGAATTGTGTCTAAAAAACGCCTGGCCTTTAACTATAGCAGCTAGCCCGTAATTTATGTCAGACGCAAGCAATACGCTCGTATTTCAATTTGTTTATTTTAAGCTCGTGGCTTTCTTTATAACTGTTGTCTCAACAATTGGTCTTGCTTTTGAGTACATTAGTTGCATGGACTGGGTGAAGTGAAACGAAATCGCTGTTAGCAAGAGGGTAGGAGAAATCAACCGACACGCGCGTGATGTGTGAACAAGCATCCAGCCTTGGCAGCAACTCCCCAGATGCACAAGATCTGCATGCCTAAAAATAGCCCTGATGATCGGCGAGCGAGAAGCCCAGCCATGCGACCCTCGCGTGATGCATGAATCTCCTCTGGCCGACGGCTCCTATTGGGCCTCCCCATTCCACTTTCTTCCCCTATTCCTCCTTGCAGTACAGTGTAGTGTGTTAGCTTATAAAATATACTGATTGAAAAGGAAAGATCCTCGCCCTGAAGTTTGAGAATGTGACTCTAGAGATCACACAGAGAAAGTACCATCGAGTCCATTGTTCGTTGTCTTCCTGAACTTGGCAGAAGGAAACGATTATATGGGAAAACCCGTATAAATTGTCGTTTCATGGGCAAAAATGCAAACTGAAGGCTGTTGCGGGTCACCTCCCCCCGCAGCCAATCTTGCAGCCAATCTCCATGCAGCCAATCTTGGCACGAAATTGGCGGAATGCAACGGCCAAAGTCTAATAAAGAGGCTTATCTATAAGTTTTATTTCACGGTCAGGGTGTGCTTCTGCTGTGAAGCTGCTTGTAAGCACTGAAAAAACAACGACCTCTACTCGTCTCGACCACAACTATGTATCCAAACAGACCAGCTCTAGACTAGCCGACCTCAATGGCCAAAAGACAAAAGCGAAGCTGAGATTTGGGGGCCAAGCCAGCAGCCTGCGAACGAGTGACACAGAAGACTCACAGCCAATGCTTTGGGGAGTTTGGTGGTTGCCTGTGAGAGAGAAGCTACTTGAGCGCTGACCCTACCCCGCTCAAACCATTCTTTGATTTGCATTGCGCCTATGTGCCTCGAATAGTGCCTCGAATAATATTCGGTTCGGCGAGTTAGAGATGTGAGCCCTAGCACTCATATAGGGCCTTTAGAGGCCAGTGTGTTTGAAAGTATTTCTATCATTTAAGCAGAAGATATATACAGGAAAATAAAACCTGTTACTGCTCTTGGTGGCTTATTTACTAAAAATTGAGTTACTTTTGTGATCCAGCTAATTTTTATATCATTAGGTATGATTACTATATAGTGTCCTGATAATTACAGTGGGGAGTTTTGCAGGTTGTGTCAATCGTGTCAAAATTAAATACTTTCTAAGTAAGGTTAAATTTAATTTGCTCCTTCTGCTTTACTAAGCCTGTAGCTATCCATGCGAGCACGACTTAGGTATCGTTTAAGTAATAAGAATAATGATAATAAGTGATAACACCAGCTCTAGTGGGCAGATGTGCAACCGACAGCTCAGCCGCAGCTATTGCGCGGCGCATCTGAAGGCTGCGTACGGCTGTTCAGTCCAAGGACTGGGGGGTCGCCACACCCCTCAATTACCCCCCAGCTAATGCTGGCACCCATTTTACAGCTGGGTGAACTGAAGCAATGCAGAGTGAAGTGTCTTGGTCAAGAACACAAATTGTACCGAGTGGGATCAGGAATCGAACCCCCGACCTTCCAGAGTGAGTCCGACGCTCTAACCACTAGACTACCCCCTATCGTTTAAGTACTTTTCAAGCAGTCCTTGTATCCAAGACCAAGCTTCGTGATGAATCAGCCCTCTGTTCTGATCAGGCTAATAAACAGAGGATGTATTCCCCATGTTGCAACCTGTGCCTCTTGCAAATGTGTACTGCATCTGGTCCTGGAGGTCTGCTGCCTTCATGATAATTAAGCCCTTAATCAACTGTCGAAATGGTATAGTGCTGTCAGGTTTTTTTGAACGAACTTTTCCGGCATCGATAAATAATCGTCGGTTGAAACTGCGGATACGGCGCTCGTAAAGTATACTTTTTATTAGCAGTGCAGTTTTGATGAGGTCTAACAGCAAAAACAAGTACTTGATAAAGCAGAGAATCACTTCCGTAGCGGAAAGTAGGCCATTGATCGGAATTAAGCGGAGGTATCGCTTTTTGTTTAAAGTTGTATAAGCATTGTACGTTTGAGTTAATTTTTTTTACCGGAAAACAAAATTCCAAAACAAAATATTTCACTAGCCAAAGCATATCCTTCAGCAGTAGTATAAGCGCTATACGACAAAGATGTCTATGGACAAAGATATTTCCAGACTTTATTAAAACACTTTGCGAGCCCGTACCTGTTAAAGCAAGTTTTAAAGTAAGTCCTACGTAGCTCAGTGCCTTAGCAAACAAAGGTGTTAGACGAATTGAATAGTTACAAGCCGCAAATGGGCAACGGCTTCTCTTCACCGTCGCGTACAAACAAAGACAAAAAGTCCACCAGAGCATCTTTTAACCTCAACTCTCAAGTGCAAAGCGTTCGTCGAAGCAAGTCAAACAAGCTCAAGCAGCAGCGACAGCAAACTCAGCGGCCGAAAGATGGCCGGAGGCAAAGCCAGACTGTCCGATGCGCTTGCGAAGAGTTTGACAAAGCCTACTCTGGCAGCAACAGCAGCAGCAGCAGCGGCGATGCACTTTGCAGCGAAGATTCATCACAGCCAAACGATTGCTGCTTTACTGAGACCGAGAGCTCGTTGACTGCTACAGCTGAGCTTGAAGCACGTGAGCAGCAACAGCAACAACAACACCAACAACAACAGAAGCAGCAGCAGCAGCAGCAACAACAACAACAACAACAACAGCCTGGTCAACAAGGTGCACTCTTTTGTGGCAACGATGCAGAGATCGACGACAATGATGAATGCTGGCTTACTAGCAATACCGCCGTGAGTTCGTCTGTAGCTTCCTCTTTTGAATTCTCTCTTCTCTCTTTCTGTTCTCTTCTACAGACACTCGTACTGCTCATAATTCCCAGTGGCCTGAAGTATATCTGTCTGTACGTCTGTTATACGTCAGAGTATGTCTGTACGTCTCTACCTGACGATTCATTCTCAACATCTGCGGTTAGACTGTCGCCTTTTAGTACGAGCATAGCATCCGTGTGTAGAATAAATTTCTAACACTTCTTATAACAAACCATGGAAATTCATGAAACCGTTCAACCTGCAGATTCCGACATCTAAAGTGGATCAGTGTCACGAGCCCCTTGCTAGAAATGATCAGACGCTGAAGCAGCAACTGATGCAGCAAATTAGCATCAGTCAACTTGAGCATTCCAAGCAACAAAGTCAAAGCTGCTTTAGTGAAAAGAAGATTCCTGATCCAACAGAAAACTTGTTTGACAATCTTCAGCAACAGTTTAGTTGTCAGCATCAGATGCAGCAAAGCTACAATTTTGCTGTACCAGCCTCCAATGCATGCAATAGCAGCATGCAGTATCAGCAGCAGCAGCAGCAGCCACATTCTCAACAGATTTACAATGTACCAGATTCTTCGTGTATCACCTCGGCAATTCCTGCAGCACCAGTAGTCGTTGGCCCTATTGTAGCAAACACCATGCCTATTAAAGAGCCTACTGCCAATGCATCCACTGGTTCTGCTTTTGGCGAAAAGCAGTCCGCTGTTGAGGTTTGATTTTATTCTATGAAGCAGCTTTTTTTAAAGTGAAAACTGTTTCTTAAGCAGTCAGATCAGATTAAGGCAGATCAAGGCATCGACATTCTAGACAAGCTTTAAAATTAATCGAAGCTAGCTATAGCTATTAATTGAACTTCCGCTCATATACTATATAGACAAAGTCACCTACTTTCCAAGAAAATAATTTGCATTATTATCGAGCTTTTCAACTCCTCACAGCCAGAAACTACGGTTCGTCGTACAGTTTACGTTCCCCAAAACTGGACAAGCGTCATCAGCTTCGTGCACGGAAACGACATGGAGGCCGTCATGCGGCAGTGCCAAGTGGACATAACCGTATCCTGCTGCTCGGTGGAATGCAGCAAACGGGAGAAGGACACCCTGGGCACCGCGCGCAAACGGGCTGTTCATTTCTGCGCCAAGCGGAGTAAAGACATTACAGCAGCGATTAACGAGCTCATGGTGTCTATGCCTGTGCTGATGAGTCAGCCCGACTTGCCTGAGCGATCTTGGCTGAGTAGTGCTGCTCCAGACACAACGTCCGACCGGGATCAAGAGCCGTCTAATCCGCAGCCAACCCAGCCATTGATGTCGTCCCAAAATGTCGGGCCTGAAGCGTCTGCTGCTAGCGGTGACTTCTGTGGCATTGATGGCGCCGTGGAAAACTCTGCCGAGTCAATGAGTAAGGATTCTTTGACGAGTCTCTCAAACTATTTCAAAAATTTTTCTGGATGCTTTCGTCTAATTCAGTGTGGACATGACGGGCCGTTTCTAACAAGAGTTCTCATAGGCTTGTGTTGCAGGACAATCGAATACAACTGATAGCAATTACGACTCAATCATGCTGCACCCGCTCTCCCGCAGCCGCTGAGCAGCCCTATGCAACTGACAGCTTTGGCGGCAGCGCTATGAGTCGTCGGCAATTAAACGAAGCTCGCCCCCTGACACTGGAGGTTGACGTCGAGAACAGCTCGTCGGGCTTGCTGCCATTTTTTCCTGGCAGCTGCGATCGCCGCGGTGCGGTAGTCTCCGCCCGCAGCGGCTGTAGCATAGAGATAACCGACCGCATCAGGCGCCGTCCGAATGGCGAGGAGAGGCGCGTCATCCGAGTCCAGGCGCCAAACATGTCGGCATTGGAGAAGTGCGCTCAGCTTCTAGACTTGCACTTTCCTAGCATGGGCGCTAGAGCTCGGTTCCGGGAATGGCGAGAGCGAACTGACTTGCAGGCAAAACAGCTTAGGTTTGGATGAAATTTATAGATTATTTTTGTTTCCAAATGGTTTAAACAAACTGTCTGTTAGAGATACTTTCTGCCTAAAAAGTTATGATTAGCTATAGCCTTGATACCTTTGAGAGTGTGTCAAGCTGCTTTCCAGCTTATAGTTAGTATCGTAATATACATGTACATGTATTCTGGATAGAATAAATATATATAGAAGGTATCCGTCTCGCACATTATCAGCACTGATCAGCAGGGTGCAGCTGCAGTTTCGATTATTGTTTTCTGTGATAGCTGTGTAGTTTTTTGCAAAATTTTGTATTTTAGAAACCACATCAACACTACCAATTAACTTGGTCATTTCGATTCACAGATAGAGCCGTAAAGCTTTATTTCACAGGCTTTTCTGAAATTTTTTAGTATAGTACATGTAAATATAGGCTTCCAGAAGATTTTGATGTAAAAGAATTTTATTTTAAATATACTAGTAGCTATGTAATAAAGGTAAAATTTCATTACTAAACTAAGAAAACTTACTAAAATGCAGCAAAAGTGTATGTTGTTTAGTTTCTTGACTCCGCGACAATTAATAATGAATTTCAGCAAAGAATAGAAAGTCATGCATTGATGTATTATAAGAACCTGTATTATTCCATGAATAGCATGTGCAGTTTTGCATGATGTCAAAGCCGGTCCGTTGGGATCCGCTTTCTCGGCCGCTATAGCCAGCTTTTTCGCTATACCGCTTTGACTTTTATGGCTCCTAGCTGCGTTCAATTAATCGGTCTGGCAAGAATAGCTCGTACATGACTACGTAATGTGCAGATTGTTGTCGATTTTCAGAATTCTGACGCAAAAAACGCAAATTATACTACTATCTGAAAATGAAGTAAGTAGTATACAAAAACGCTATCCTAAGCGTGATGTGGCAATATGTAGTCGTAATAATCCATGTGCTCATATATGTACATTAATTCCATGTTCAATAATCCCTATCTATCTCAAATTGGATATGTACATTAATTCCATGTACATTAATCCATATCTCAAATTGTCTATCCCCAATTCTATATGTACACTCACATTAATCTACAGTGTCATCCCCAGACGGTCTGAGCGCGCACCAAAATTACATGTACAATACTACATGTACGCAGAGGCGAGAATTACTAATCTCATCTACTACCAAATGAGTCAACTAACAGTGTAGCTCACAACGTAAATGTATATTTCCAATGTACATTTCTCAGACAGATTTGAATAATACTGATCGGAGTCTATATGTACATCGATAGCCTCTATACTCATATCCGCTACATACTCCAAAAATTAGGTATGTACATTTTCACCCTCGGAGACTGTAGGTTTGAATATGCTGATAATTTATTCAAAATCACTTATAAAATACACATACTTTCATATAGAGGCGGGCCTGTACAAACTCGCCAAGCGATGGGGTGGAGGTTGCGTCATCCAAGCCTCTCCCCAAGTCAGACCCCAAATGCAGGACTGTGTTGAAGCAGTGCTTTATATTTCTATATTGACAGTGTGGATGATACAATACCTTTAATTGGTAATTATCAACTGCTACTGCTTTACGGTATATCCTCACCCCTCGAAGCTCCTATACTGAATGTTGAATCACCCTTTAACTCGGACCATAGTCAAATTCAACCCTGTTCGAAAACAGCCACCCCTCCGATGTTTACCAGACACAGCGCAGACCCCATAACAAATCGAGCTAAATTTTAACACTCGCCCCTGTTTTCTCTGTCCCCCTTCTAAATGCCAAGGAATTTCGACCCTCTCTCCATTTTCAGTGTACAGACAGATCTTTCCACAGCACAGACCATATATTAAACTTCAAAACCCCTCTCTTCTCCGATTACGTCATCCATGCCGCCCCAGTTAGCAAGAAACCAACTTTTAATGCACACATCAACCCCGCGAGCAAATCCGAGTCCGCCAACCTCTACCTGCATTGACAAACCCCAGCTGCATTTGTAAATGTACACAGCCTATGAATCAGTGTCTCTACGCATGCAATTCTGATTTACTTGATTCTAAACTTTGTAAATTGTATAAGTCACCCTTGCGTTATACTAGAAGTAGTGAAGTCCACATATTTAAATACGTGAGGCTATTCAATTCTGCCTCTCCGCCTCCCCTACCTTCTCACTTCAAGCTTTCAGACTTGGTCTTTGAGACGGTCGGTTTAATCTGTTAGAAGCAGGAATGAATCATGCACTGACCTCTCCATACAAAGTAAAATTGGAATTTCAGACAAGAAATTTGGTTATTTTAAAAGCTAAATGACTAGAAATGCACATTTTTTCATTAAAATGCAGCTTTTTACAGTTTTTTTTACGATTTTAACCTTAAAATGCAGACTTTGTTGATCAAAATCAGTAGTTTCATCACTAGAAACCATACTTTCAACAGCTAATTTGTCCAAATGTCGCTTTCAACTTGACCTTAGACTGCTTTTAAGCAGGAATGAACCCCACACAAACATCCACAAGCCAGCCCAAAATCATCCAAAGACATGGCTATTGAAGCCTAAATTGCTAGAAATGCGCATTTTTTCATAAGAAAACACAAATTTTCACAGTTTTTATGCATTTTTACGTTAAAATGCAGACTTTATTGATCAAAATCAGTAGTTTCATCACTAGAAACCATACTTTCAGCAACTAATTTGTCCAAATATCGCTTTCAACTTGACCTTAGACAGCTTTTAAGCAGGAATGAACCCCCCCCCCCCCCACGAACATACACAAGCTAGCCCAAAATCATCTAAAGACGGCTGTTGAAGACTAAATTGCTAGAAATGAGCATTTTTTCATAAGAAAACACAAATTTTCACAGTTTTTACGCATTTTTTTCGTTAAAATGCAGACTTTATTGATCAAAATCAGTAATTCATCACTAAAAACCACAATTTTAACACAAAATTATCACAAATGCTACTTCTGGAACTCTGAGACAGCTTTGAGCAGGAATTATAATAGCACACGGATTACCCGAGCCAGTCCAATATTCCACTGAAGCCAGGGTTTTTTAAAGCTGAATTTTTAGAATTGCTCATTCTTTCGTTTAATAAATGACAATTTTCACAGTTTTATTATTTTCTAACGTTAAAATGCGAAATGTATTGGTCAAACTTAGTAGTTTCATCCCAAAAGCCATAATTTCAACCGCTAATTTGTCCAAATGCTGATTTCAAAGTTGGCAAGAGACAGCTTTCGAGCAGGAATGAGTCACACACTGATCTCCATATGCACACCCCGGCCCAAGTTGGAATTCCACCCAAGACATTTTCATTGAAAGCTAAATTACTAGAAATTGCACATTTTCGTTTTAAAAAGGTCAATTTTCACAGTTTTACTCTTTTTAACGTTAAAATGCTGACTTTATTGAACAAAATTAATCACTTCATCAGCAGAAACCATAATTTTTACAACTTAATCGTCAAAAATGCTGTTTCATCATTCAAATGTATGTATTTGGTACGTGTAATACCCCTCAAGAAGTCAGGGAAGGGATTATTCTTGAATATTGGGTTAAAACGCACAGTTTGCTATAAACCTAGCTATAATAATTTTAACATATACAGTCGGCGAAGCGGCCCGTTGATTTCGATTGACATTTAAACTGTCCCTCCCAGACCTCTCTCTCTCCTTCTGCACCCACCGAGAAAAGTGACTCATGCGGCAAACAGCTGGACAGGTTTAGTGTATTACTGAATTGGCAAAACAACCAACACCCAATGGTCATATTAGACTCGTCTTCACAGCACAGACCCATGTAGAACAGAACCACTCGTCCCTGTCTCTCTGACCTTACCATTTCTAACTGTCAAAGAATTCCGACCCTCCCTCTCCAATTTCAGTGTACAAACAGATATTTTCACAGCACAGCCTCATATATTGAGCCTCCTCCAACCAAAACCCTATCTTGATTCCGTCATCCACCTCCCCATAGGAGCAGTTAGCAAGAAACAAAATTTTTCGATGCACATATGAACACTGTGAACCATGCAAAATCGCACATCTACGGGTCGATTTTGATTGACAATTTAATACCTTTTGTTGATGCTGCTGTGTACAGTAGTCTTATTTCCGAAGCTCCTAGCAGTCATCTTTTAGATGTGGTGAATCAGTGTTGTTTTTGCCAACTTTACCTCTTGATTCATCCCCCAAATTCTTCAACTCTGACCATATTCAAATGCAGCACAGTCCCTGTCTCTACTGCCGCCTCCGCCCGCGCCGCCGCCTCTCAATGAATGTAAAATAGGAGTGTTAGTTCATGTATTAATGCTCCTTGACCTGCAAAAATTATACGGTTGCTAGGCAGTGTCGTAACACAGGACAAATTTACAAAATGTCTCTATGAAAACTCATCTTCCTACTGACAGTAGAGTTTGCAAAAATCAGTTCTTGGAATAATGCGACATTTTCGTGAAAATATTTAAACTGCTATATTGGGCCTATGACAGATTTTTATTGAGAAACTATCGTCATTTCCACAGAGAAAGATAAACATGTGAAGCTTTCGTGAAGATTAGAATCGTGAAGATTCGCTTGCATATGTACATCACATGTAAATGAACATGTGATAAATCTGATGAGGAACTATGCACACATGCGCGAGTTGCCCCGGAAAGAGGTGAGATTGATAGATAATGAAAAATCAGTAGGAAAGAGAGAATGAGGCTGCGTGACCACACTGTGAATCAAAAAGGTCCAACGGAGGTCCAAATTTATAATTTGGACTTTTGTCATCTAGAGGTCCATTTTTATAAAAATGAAAAAAGGCTTTCCATTCCATTAAAAAGCCATGTTTAACTACAATTTGTGTAGCAATTGTTGTATGATCAAATTCACGTAATGTTATCAGCAGTAACTGCATCTACAACTGGAATTTGTTTAGGGGACAATTGGCTTTCGTTTTTGAAAATAACGAAAGGAAATGTTAGTGCTAATAACGTCGTGCAAAAACATTTACTGCTATTGATAATATAGTATCTAAGAGTTAGGAGTCTTGGTTAATTAATAATTATGTAATTGTTCTGCATTAATATTTTGCCACTGTTATAATGCCTGCATTCAAAAGCAATACATACAGACTGGACAAACCGTCCATTTTTTCCAGCTTTTTTAAACTGATTTGCCCTCCCTGACGGTAGTGAAGTCAAAGCTTACGTTCACACTTACTTCAGGCCTCTTTAATTAATGTAAAGTCGAATAGATATTAGATATTTTGTCTTAGAAATAGGATTTTCATGGAACAGGATGTGGATAGGCATCTTGCTTCTAAATCTAACCATAAGAATAGTGAAATAAGTATAAAATGTACATTTTGTTCATTTTCATGTCAAAGTATTTTTAAGGTTATATCTCATATTAAGTTTACACATTCATTTGGATGTCACTGTTTTACCTGCCCTATCTTAGATTGTTTTTATAGTAGTGGTTCAATAGAAGCTTTAAGAGCTCATGCTTATCGTATGCATAGTCAACTTACTAATGTTGATTCTTATGTTATGTCTAATTTAGAAAATGTTCTGAAAACTGAGGATGAAAAAAATGAAACAGTTGAAGTCTGTCCTGATCATTGTCAACCTAGTCTTAGTGGTACCAATGAGCCTAATAATGGCTTAAATGAAGAAAATGAAAGTATTCCAACAATAAATCCAGAAAAAATAACATGTGATACCCTTCGAGACAATATAAGAAAAAACCTTGCTAAAAACTTTGTATACTATTATTTCAAATGTAAAAATGTATTTTTTATTTCTAAAGAAAAGTCTAATCAGTTATGTGAATTGGTAAAAGAAATGGTTTCACAATTTGCTCATGATTATCTTTGCCTATTTGAACAGTTTTTAAAGGAGGAATATCCATCTTTTAGTAAAAACTTAATTAATAATCAGTTTAATATGCAAGAAATGATTGATATCTCATTAGAATTTTTATTAACTGATTCAAAGGTCTTTGATATTCTAAAACATCAATATAACTTAGTTCAGCCAATAGAAATTGTCCACCCAGAGACGGGTTCTAAAATCCAATATATCCCAATAGCTGAAATGCTTGCTTCAATAATAAAAAATGAACATTTGATGAAATTTTTTGTTGAGCCATGTATCAATAATTGTAACTTTTTTACATCAACCTATTTTAAAGAATGTATATCATCATTGGTAACTAGTGACAGTGGGATTTTTTTGAAACTGTACTCAGACGAAATTGAAGTTTGTAATCCAATTGGATCAGCCAAGACAAAGCATAAGCTATGTGTTATTTATTATAGTATTCTTAATTTTCCTGAATACTTGAATTCATCATTAGAATTATCTTTCTTGTCAACTATTTTTTCTGAGTCTACAATAAAGAAAGCAGGCTTACAATTTTGCTTGTCTCCATTAATTGCTGAGCTTAATGATCTATATTATAAGGAATTTGAAATAAATACTTCTTTAACACTGCCTGTTGTGGCTTGCTTTATGACTGGGGATAATCTATCTATGCATCAAATGTTAGGTTTACAGAAATGCTTTTCTAGTGGGTATGTATGCAGGTTTTGTTATAAGGAATATAGACAGCTTTGTAGTATAGATATTCAATGTTTAGATAAGCTCTTTCAATTTAATTATAGGACCCATTTATCAAATATCAATGATTCACAACAATTAAACAATGGCTTTGTTAGAAATTCAGCTTTTGAGGGTTTGTCTTATATTGATTTGCAATATTTTTTCCCACCTGATATTATGCATGATGATTTGGAAGGATTTTCACATCTGGTTGTGTGTCTTGTACTATTAAATGCTATGGAAAAAAATCATATAAGCATGGAATTTATAAATGAACAATTTAGCAAAATTTATGATGTATCACTTCCTAAGCTAAGCAAATATAACATAAAAAACTTTCATTTGCCATGCACTGCTAGTCAAATGATAGTCATCTTACAATATTTTGGTTTACTTTTTGGGGATTTATTTGATTATGATGATGACATTTGGATATTATTCTGCAACCATAAGCTTTTTCTTAATATTATATTATCACCATATTATGATAAGGATGTTGATATTGATTATTTTAAGTTTTTAGTAGCAGCACAACTTGAAACTATATATAAATACACTGACTTTAACCCAAAATACAAATGTAAACTACATTACATCTGCCATTATCCAGAATTATACCATTATTTTAGTGGTCTAAGGTATCTTTGGTGCATGCGAAGTGAGGCCCAACATCAGGTAATAAAGAATATAAGTAGACAATGTAAAAACTATAATAATGTTGCCTTTACATGTGCAAAAAACTTTCAAATTCAGAAGGCTTTAGTTGTTACACATTTTATGCCCCATGATCTAAAAGAAGCAAAGTGTAGTAGTATAATTAAAATCAGTTCAATTTTAACAACTCCTGAGAAAATCAAACTAAGTAATATACTCAATGTCAAATTTGATTCATTAGGCCAGATTTGCTTCTCAACCACAGTTCTAAATTTTAGAGGATTTCATTATAAAACTTGGCTTGGCTATATTTAAAGATAGCTATATTGATTTAATAATGATTTCTTGCATCATTAAGGTCACAAACAAATGGGTTCTCATTTGCAAAAAGATTAAAGCTACATTTTCAACCCATTATAATTGTTATTTATGTACTATTTTAAATGATGACACTATATTTTGTATGCCTAGCCAGCATATTGTTCACCAGCAAGTTCCTCTTATGCTTTATCGTGGCCAACTTTATGCTTCATTAAAATACCATCCATATGTTGATATGCTGAATGAAAAGTCAGTTTAAAAAAATAATAGCAATAAAAGTAGTCTAATATGTTCCAACTTGTAGCTCAATGATATATACTTTTTAGTAAACTTATCAACAAACTTTTTCTGTTATGCCCCAGCAGTTGAATAGTTGTTTTGTCTGAACTAATTGTGACTTAAATACTTAATAATGTCAGTGCCAAGGCTGCGTGTGGCACCTTGAGGCATGGCAAAGAGTTTAGCACTGGTATGTGCTCTCTGGCTCTAGCTAAAAACTGGTCTATAGGCATTTGTCCTTTTTATGATGGATGGGCTTGCCCGTCCTGACTAGGCTAAGCTTAGCAAGTGTTGGATGCCGGTTTTGCCATTTCTCGGCCCAAAATGTGCAGTTATACATATTGTATATATTTTCTGCATGCACAAATCATGCAACCAATAGAAAATAGGCGAAAACAAAACAAAAAAGCTTTGGTAAAACCACACGACATCACTACATTCTTACAGCTTAACAACAATTTTGGACGTAATGTGTCTTACATACCAGATTAACTCTGATGTCCTTAACATAATTTTTCACTTCAGCTTCGAATCTGCACTGGTGACAAGTCAAGAAAGAAGCTTGTTTGTGCTTCTTCGCTTGACCAGTTGCGATTAAAAGGATGCGAGAAGCTCGGCATTGCTGATGCGGATAATGTCCGGATTGTTACCAAAGATGGCTTCGAAATCGATGACGACGATTTAATACCAGAAATTGCAAAGGAAGCAAAGTTTGTTTACTTTTTGCTTCAAGGCGAGCTTTTGGACTGTGTATCAAAGCCATCAAATGAGACGCCTTTCATGCCCAGCACTCCTGCCAGACAGCAAGACAGTAGCTCCGAACTTGTAGGATCTACTGGAGTGAGCATGCCAGGTGGAGCAGCTGCTGGTAGCTTACCGTGGCCTGAGGTCTATACCCTGCCTCGGATGGGCGAATTGAGTGACGCTCTTCGCGAACTTCGGCTCAATCCAGAAAAGGGTGCAGAGTTCAAAGTTAACCCAACATTTGTAAACCGGTTTCTAAAGTTCATTATTGAGGACGTCTTTCAACAGTTCAAGTCTGAAGACAATCCATATTTGTCTGGTGTTGAAATTCGCGATATCTGCTGTGCCATAATTGCAACCTATTCTGGCCTCCGGGACGATTCGCCTGAAGGGTTCCGTTTTTGGCGAATTAAGATTTGCCGTCGCTTGAAGGACCTACGCAGCAGAAAGCTTACGTCATTCACAAGCCCAATCGTTCTGCAAATGCGTGGCAAGCATGGGAGGAAGCGCAAAGTAACTGCTGCTGCTGCTGCATGTGCTCCCACTGGCGACACTTCAGCTGATGAATTGGGTGATGATGGTGTCGACGAACCCATTGACGACTCTGGTGATGATGAGCAACCACCATTTGAGCATCGACCAGTCGAGCCCGACTGTCGAAGTGTCATGAATAAAAGTGTAGATTTTGAAAATGATGGCACCGTACCCCCCAGCCATGAACAGCGACGAGAGCGACTGAATTCTGATTTTGGCAGAGTCAGTATTTCGGAAGTGCTGGATGAAATGCGTGTGCTATTTCCTGTGCGAATTTCACGATGCCAGGATAAAACTGTTGCCGAGGAAGTTGAACTTTACCGACCGCTAACTTTATTGCCTGTCATTCTTCAAGAGACTCATCTGATGATTGAGGAGTACAATAAAAGCAAGACAGACTATATTTGTGCATCAGGTCCAAATGAGATTCGGACTAACATTACGGCAGCGCTGATGAAAATATACAACAATAGAAAACACCTAAAAAACTACAAGTTCTGCAAAAAATATGTGGATGCCGTCGACTCTGATGACGAAAAATTGTGTGCTGCAGTCTGTCTTCTTCTTGGTCGGCTGAAGATTGATGCCGAGAAGATTTTTTGCGATGGTCTTCCCGTAAGAATTGTTCGAGACGAGAACAGCAAGTGGTCCGGCGTTTCTGTCAATGGCGCTACCCTGGTGTTTGATAATGCAGCGGATACCGTCATTGTCTTCATCATCGTGTATGTTGCTTTCAACCTACAGCATGTCCCCTTCCTGGAACCATTCCTCGAGACGATTGAGGTTCTGGCCAAGCTGCGCAGCCGGTCTGCTGTTTCACGTAGCTCCGCCAAGACTGTTATTGCATCTTTTCTGTAGTTGCTGTTTCATTGCATTGCCTTCATTTTCAAAAACCAATTAGTTGAGCTATCTGACTTTCTTGTGCTCGAGTAGTTTTATCCCTAGATATAAGATATTCCTACAGGATAGATAATGGAATAATGGAAATGGCATAATGGAATTATGGAAATGGTGTATTTTTGCAGACACAATATCATAGTTTATTTAGTCCATTTTGCGTTCCAAATGTTGGATTTGCATTTTTAGAAATGAGAATGCATTTTTGCACTTTGCAGTTTTTCTGTCTGTGGGATAATAAAAATGAAGGGTGCACAAAACAAACATTTAATTCAATGGGTATCCATTTGCCACATTATAAAGTCTGTTTAAATCCTTGTTGGAATGTTGTCAAATCGCAGCCGGGGTGTTCGTGCACTTTTACTTTTTGTGTGTTCTATAATGTGGCTTTCTGTGGACTTTTGTCCAGTCTTCTATGCTATACAAGGTGTGTTTTGTTAACTTTTTTGCACATCAAAATGGAAACTGTATGCCTCTGCTTTTCATGTGTGCATGCTAGAGCTTTTTACTTTACTGTTGCTGGTGTAAAGACGTTTATAATGTGTACATTATATTTTATATGCAACTCATTACTTGCAAGTGATGAGTTGTTAATATTACAGAAAACATTCTTGGCCTTCAGTGACTTCCTTTATTAATTCATGAAATCGACCCTCCAAAAGGGCATGCAATGATTGCAATCCTTAAAGCTCGGACCCCTCTAAAATAGACCTTTTAATTTGGATCTAAAAATGCATATTTTTTAGAGAGAAATAGTCTTTCAGAGGTCCAAAAATCGACGCTTTGGGCCCTTTAATTTGGACATTTTTCTAACAATTTGGACCTTAAAAAGCGGACCTCAAAAATTGGACCTTTTTTAAAAATGGACCTTCAGAGGTCCAAAAATATCGACGCTGCGGACCTTGCAATTTGGACCTTATTCTAACAATTTGGACCTCAAAAATGGACCTCAAAAATTGGACCTTTTTAAAAATGGACCTTCAGAGGTCCAAAAATATCGACGCTGCGGACCTTACAATTTGGACCTTGTGTGGACCTTTTTTTGGACCTTTTTGCACCGCAGTGCACCCACCCCATTATCCTGTCTTTCCGTTGCATGGCAGCACGTAATTAAATGTGTCAAGTGTACAATTGATTCAATCGATTACTCGTTTATACGCAAAGCATCGAGAGAGTTTTTAATTGCATCCAAACTTTCTGACTAATGCCTTCGTGTGTTCCAAAGAAGGAGACACTGATTCATAGGGTGTGTACATTGACAAATGCAATTACAGCACGCAGGGTAGGGTTGGCTTTGGTAGACGCGCGGATTTGCTTGGTTCGCATTGTTCATATATGTGCATCGAAATTTTTTTCTTGCTAACTGCTTCTATGGAGATGTATAGATGACGTAATCAGAGATAGGGCTTTGGTTGGGGGAGGCTGGGTCCGTGCTGTGAAAAGATCTGCTTGCTTCGTCAAAATGTACATTGGGATTGAGAGAGAGGCCGGTCGAATTTCGTTGACAACTAGAAATGGAAAGGTTTGGTCAGAGAATAGGGGTGTATGTGTGTTTTGGCTTTATTCAAAATGGTCTGTGCTGCGAAGACGAGTCCATTGACCATTGGGTGTTTGCTGTTTTGCCAATTCAGTATACTGAACCTGTTAAACTGATTGCCTCATGAGTCACTTTTCTGGGGTATGTGTAGGAGAGAGAGGCCTGAGAGAGACAAGGGCTCGATTTGGGTGGGGTCCTCTGGCCCCATTCGTATTGGCTAATTTGGCGAATTGGCAAATCTACTTGCATGGGTTAAATTATTGAATATGGTCAGAGTTGAAGAATTTGGGGGATGAATCAAGAGGTAAAGTTGGCAAAAACAACACTGATTCACCACATCTAAAAGATGACTGCTAGGAGCTTCGGAAATAAGACTACTGTACACAGCAGCATCAACAAAAGGTATTAAATTGTCAATCAAAATCGACCCGTAGATGTGCGATTTTGCATGGTTCACAGTGTTCATATGTGCATCGAAAAATTTTGTTTCTTGCTAACTGCTCCTATGGGAGGTGGATGACGGAATCAAGATAGGGTTTTGGTTGGAGGAGGCTCAATATATGAGGCTGTGCTGTGAAAATATCTGTTTGTACACTGAAATTGGAGAGGGAGGGTCGGAATTCTTTGACAGTTAGAAATGGTAAGGTCAGAGAGACAGGGACGAGTGGTTCTGTTCTACATGGGTCTGTGCTGTGAAGACGAGTCTAATATGACCATTGGGTGTTGGTTGTTTTGCCAATTCAGTAATACACTAAACCTGTCCAGCTGTTTGCCGCATGAGTCACTTTTCTCGGTGGGTGCAGAAGGAGAGAGAGAGGTCTGGGAGGGACAGTTTAAATGTCAATCGAAATCAACGGGCCGCTTCGCCGACTGTATATGTTAAAATTATTATAGCTAGGTTTATAGCAAACTGTGCGTTTTAACCCAATATTCAAGAATAATCCCTTCCCTGACTTCTTGAGGGGTATTGCACGTACCAAATACATACATTTGAATGATGAAACAGCATTTTTGACGATTAAGTTGTAAAAATTATGGTTTCTGCTGATGAAGTGATTAATTTTGTTCAATAAAGTCAGCATTTTAACGTTAAAAAGAGTAAAAACTGTGAAAATTGACCTTTTTAAAACGAAAATGTGCAATTTCTAGTAATTTAGCTTTCAATGAAAATGTCTTGGGTGGAATTCCAACTTGGGCCGGGGTGTGCATATGGAGATCAGTGTGTGACTCATTCCTGCTCGAAAGCTGTCTCTTGCCAACTTTGAAATCAGCATTTGGACAAATTAGCGGTTGAAATTATGGCTTTTGGGATGAAACTACTAAGTTTGACCAATACATTTCGCATTTTAACGTTAGAAAATAATAAAACTGTGAAAATTGTCATTTATTAAACGAAAGAATGAGCAATTCTAAAAATTCAGCTTTAAAAAACCCTGGCTTCAGTGGAATATTGGACTGGCTGGGGTAATCCGTGTGCTATTATAATTCCTGCTCAAAGCTGTCTCAGAGTTCCAGAAGTAGCATTTGTGATAATTTTGTGTTAAAATTGTGGTTTTTAGTGATGAATTACTGATTTTGATCAATAAAGTCTGCATTTTAACGAAAAAAATGCGTAAAAACTGTGAAAATTTGTGTTTTCTTATGAAAAAATGCTCATTTCTAGCAATTTAGTCTTCAACAGCCGTCTTTAGATGATTTTGGGCTAGCTTGTGTATGTTCGTGGGGGGGGGGGTTCATTCCTGCTTAAAAGCTGTCTAAGGTCAAGTTGAAAGCGATATTTGGACAAATTAGTTGCTGAAAGTATGGTTTCTAGTGATGAAACTACTGATTTTGATCAATAAAGTCTGCATTTTAACGTAAAAATGCATAAAAACTGTGAAAATTTGTATTTTCTTATGAAAAAATGCGCATTTCTAGCAATTTAGGCTTCAATAGCCATGTCTTTGGATGATTTTGGGCTGGCTTGTGGATGTTTGTGTGGGGTTCATTCCTGCTTAAAAGCAGTCTAAGGTCAAGTTGAAAGCGACATTTGGACAAATTAGCTGTTGAAAGTATGGTTTCTAGTGATGAAACTACTGATTTTGATCAACAAAGTCTGCATTTTAAGGTTAAAATCGTAAAAAAAACTGTAAAAAGCTGCATTTTAATGAAAAAATGTGCATTTCTAGTCATTTAGCTTTTAAAATAACCAAATTTCTTGTCTGAAATTCCAATTTTACTTTGTATGGAGAGGTCAGTGCATGATTCATTCCTGCTTCTAACAGATTAAACCGACCGTCTCAAAGACCAAGTCTGAAAGCTTGAAGTGAGAAGGTAGGGGAGGCGGAGAGGCAGAATTGAATAGCCTCACGTATTTAAATATGTGGACTTCACTACTTCTAGTATAACGCAAGGGTGACTTATACAATTTACAAAGTTTAGAATCAAGTAAATCAGAATTGCATGCGTAGAGACACTGATTCATAGGCTGTGTACATTTACAAATGCAGCTGGGGTTTGTCAATGCAGGTAGAGGTTGGCGGACTCGGATTTGCTCGCGGGGTTGATGTGTGCATTAAAAGTTGGTTTCTTGCTAACTGGGGCGGCATGGATGACGTAATCGGAGAAGAGAGGGGTTTTGAAGTTTAATATATGGTCTGTGCTGTGGAAAGATCTGTCTGTACACTGAAAATGGAGAGAGGGTCGAAATTCCTTGGCATTTAGAAGGGGGACAGAGAAAACAGGGGCGAGTGTTAAAATTTAGCTCGATTTGTTATGGGGTCTGCGCTGTGTCTGGTAAACATCGGAGGGGTGGCTGTTTTCGAACAGGGTTGAATTTGACTATGGTCCGAGTTAAAGGGTGATTCAACATTCAGTATAGGAGCTTCGAGGGGTGAGGATATACCGTAAAGCAGTAGCAGTTGATAATTACCAATTAAAGGTATTGTATCATCCACACTGTCAATATAGAAATATAAAGCACTGCTTCAACACAGTCCTGCATTTGGGGTCTGACTTGGGGAGAGGCTTGGATGACGCAACCTCCACCCCATCGCTTGGCGAGTTTGTACAGGCCCGCCTCTATATGAAAGTATGTGTATTTTATAAGTGATTTTGAATAAATTATCAGCATATTCAAACCTACAGTCTCCGAGGGTGAAAATGTACATACCTAATTTTTGGAGTATGTAGCGGATATGAGTATAGAGGCTATCGATGTACATATAGACTCCGATCAGTATTATTCAAATCTGTCTGAGAAATGTACATTGGAAATATACATTTACGTTGTGAGCTACACTGTTAGTTGACTCATTTGGTAGTAGATGAGATTAGTAATTCTCGCCTCTGCGTACATGTAGTATTGTACATGTAATTTTGGTGCGCGCTCAGACCGTCTGGGGATGACACTGTAGATTAATGTGAGTGTACATATAGAATTGGGGATAGACAATTTGAGATATGGATTAATGTACATGGAATTAATGTACATATCCAATTTGAGATAGATAGGGATTATTGAACATGGAATTAATGTACATATATGAGCACATGGATTATTACGACTACATATTGCCACATCACGCTTAGGATAGCGTTTTTGTATACTACTTACTTCATTTTCAGATAGTAGTATAATTTGCGTTTTTTGCGTCAGAATTCTGAAAATCGACAACAATCTGCACATTACGTAGTTACATGGCACATATAGAGGCCCTTATTGTTCCAAAATCAGCTTGGTACGTGTGGACAGTGAAAGAATCGTGAGCTCAACCAGGCTGGGATGATTAAACCATGGATTGCTCCTCTGCTTTAAATTTGGGGGTGCAATTTTGCCCCGCGAAGCCCCCGCGTTCGCACCGATTGGCTACTGAAGATTCCTTAGTTGTCTATGGCAAAAACGTACTGTAAGATACAGTTCTTATGTACGGAAGTCTCCTAAATATGAATACATGTAACAATTTTATAGCTAGCTGATTAACTAAATAGATTTTCTTTGAAACTTTCGTATTCAGTTTTCCACGCACATGCACTTCTCCTCAGTTGTCTGAATTACTACTCCAGAGGCAAATGCCTTTTACACTTGGCCTTTAGAAATCTTTCGACCCGATGGCGTCGCTTTCTAGATAGAATAAGGCTTCGATCTTTTGTTTGAATCAGCTGCTTTAAGCTTCGTTTGGCAAATGGATGCAAATCTCCGCGGTGTTATTGTCCAACTGCATGAGTCTTCAGCATCAAAGCGCTGCAGGACTGGTGGAGAATCGGGCCATTTCGTACTTCTGAACCGCTCCCGGTCTCAATATTTTTCTACTCTTACTGTACATTCATGTACCAGCTGAGCTTGGCTACCCTGTGCCAAAGTAAGAAAATTTTCGTTCTTGAATGGAGCTAGCTCACACAGGTGTACCTTTTTTGATATGTCGGTGCGAATTCTCGATCTGTTTTATAATAATTTCAACGTTGTCGAGCCAAATAGCCAGCCCTTGTGCATCTTTGACAGGATAAGCAAATAAAGACACGCCATCGCAGTTGTTTACATATTACAAATTTGATGTGCACGATTTTGGCCTGCATGCCCCAACGTACATGTACTTACAGCTTTTTTTAAATCATTGTAGCCATCTGCAGGACACTGCATGACCGACGAAATGCGGACTCAATTTGACAGCTCTCAGGGAAGGGTTTACTATGTATGAAACAACCCATTGCAGCAATTACACACAACTTTTTTTATAACCATATAGACAACTAATTAAGGAATCTTCAGTAGCCAATCGATGCGAACGGGGGCCTCGCGGGGCAAAATTGCAAACTTTGAATTTAATGCAGACGAGCAATCCATGGCTTTATTCAGAAAAGGTAGTTAAATATTATTTTGTCAATGTAACAAATATCTAGTATAATTGAGGATTGTTCTCCATAATAGGCGATTTTTGTAAAAAGATATAGTATTTTTGAAAGCGCGTGATATTTTAAAGCGTGAAAAACAAGCATTAACACACTTCGAACGAACTTAACGTCTAGCGATTAACGACGAATTAAATAGGAAATTAAAAAGACAGTAAATGAATAAACAACTGAAAAGCGGATTTATTACACTGCTGATATATCTGTTTCAATGAATAAACAACTGAAAAGCGGATTTATTACACTGCTGATATATCTGTTTCAGTTTGCATAACTGTTTTAGCTATTCATGACTTCATATATTTTAGCTACACCAGTGAGCTCTTTTCTGACTCTTTTTTCATTTGTAGCATATCCTATCTTGTGTACTTGCTTGTCAAAATACTTTTTGTTACAAGTTTTTTTAAATTTTATTGTTTACAATTTAAACAAAGGAAAGTAGATTTTTAATAAATCGGCGAGATAAGATTTAAAATCCAACCATACGAAATTGTAAAAACGTCTTTAAGAACAGCGTTTTGAACCCTGGCTTTCTTAATGTTTTTGACAGTATTACGTATTTTTTTCTTTTTGAGTGCTGACAGATATATGTTAGTCAGATCAGGTCAATCATTGATACTGTGTACCGTATGCAGTTTAGTAGGCCTACTTTTTATTATAGTAGCACTACCAGTAGGGGCCAATACAATATAAGCCTGCGTGCTGTGTATGGCTAGTCATAGGCTCATTTTATTTATTATAGGGGCCTAGAACTAGAAACCATCGCGCAGCGAGACACTCTGGTGGTGCTTGGCGATCTGAATGCGGTGATGCGTCGATCCGCTAGCGCCCCTTATGTGACTTCACGCGAGAATCCAAACACTGATGCGCTGGTGAGTCTGACAGAGCAGCACGATCTGGTGTCCGCAAATACCACCTTCCGCAAACCTGCCAGCCGGCTCGCGACCTTTACCGGCTGTAAACGGAGAAGGCGAAATGCAACCGGCCGTAACGCGACTTGCAGGCTAGCGCAGTTAGACCACGTGCTACTGCGCACTCGCGAACGCCGCCGAGCATTGAATTGCGACACCGTCAGACCACTGGCCGTGGGGTCAGACCATAAGTTGCTGTTCTGTGACTTGCGTCTCCGTGACCCCCTGTACCGACCACCGAAGAAAAGACCGAGGCGTTTCTTTAGAGCACTGCGGAACCCAGCAACTAGGAACCGCTTCTCTCGCGCCTTCTCCACCGCGCTGGGCGACACCCACAACGCTCAGTATGGTGACATATGCGACGCAATCCACACCGCGGCGGAAAGCACGCTACCACTCGTGCGTCCACCGCAGCGCTCACAACCAGTGTGGATGAGCGACCCAGCGATCAGAGAGGCCCAAGATCGAGTGCAGCGACTCAGGAGGAGCAGGCACACAACAGACGAGGCGGAAAAGGCCCTCGCCATTGTCTACAAAGAGCAGCAGCTGGCTGCCGTGAGCGAGGCCATCCGCGCCGTCACCTCCGCCGCCCCGGACAGGAAAAGCGGCACCGTGTGGACTGCCATCAACACCCTCACTGGCAGGAAGCAACGCACGGCGCTCAACCTGGTTGGGGACACGCCGGATGAGCGCAAGAACAGCCTGCGGGACTTTTTCGCTAGCATAGTGAATGCGCCACCACCTGCGCTCCCTGATGTGCTGGCGCTGCCCCCTGACACGCCACTGCCGCCTCCGCATCATTTCTGTACCGGCCATGTGACCGCAATCGATGTTTGTCAGCTCGCCAAGAAGATCCCAGGCGGCAAGGCAACGGGTCCCGACGAAGTTCCCAACGAGGTGCTCAGACTGCCCAAGGTCGCCCAGGAGATCGCCAGGGTGATCAACAACGTTCTCGATACTGGCGTCGCACCTCCGGAGTGGACCCGAGCACATATCGTCGGAATCCCCAAGAAGCCGGGCACCAACAAGATTGAAGAACATCGGGGCATCTCCCTGATGTCCTGTGCCGCCAAGCTGCACAACAAGCTGCTACTGTCGCGCTTGCAGCCAGTGCTGGACCCTTACCTGCGGTACGAGCAGAATGGGTTCCGGCCACGACGTGGTACAGTCACGCAAATTCTGGCGCTCCGGAGAATTATCGAGGAATCGCGCATTCGCCAGTCGGACCTTTTCTGTCTGTTCATCGACTTCCTGAAGGCTTTCGACTCGGTGGCTCGAGGCGTGATTCCACTAGTTCTCCGAGCCTACAACGTGCCAGAGAAACTGATTGCAGCAGTGATGGCGCTCTACCACGACACGCACGCTGCTGTGATCACACCTGACGGCCTTTCCGACTTCTTCACCACCTCATCCGGAGTCCTGCAAGGAGACACCCTCGCTCCCTTCCTGTTCATCCTCATCTTGGACTGGGTGCTGCGGACAGGACTACCGGACAACTCGGACGGCTACATCCTATGCAGGCGAACGAGCAGCCGGCACCCGGAGAAGCGGCTGGCAGTCCTCGGATATGCTGATGACCTCGCCCTGCTGGCATCCACTGCTGCTGGTGCTCAACGCCTCCTCGACGGCCTAGCTGCTGCCGCTGCGAAGGTTGGCCTTAAGATCAACGCCAAGAAGACGGAGGTCCTGACTGTGCCAGCCGATCTGCCAGCGGTCATCCGCCTTCCCAGCATGGACAGCGCAACGGCAGCACCGCTCCCCCGATGTGAGCAGTTCCGGTACCTTGGTGGTCTCGTGCCCAGCGTCCAGGAGGACCTGCGGCGTCGCAGAGGGCTTGCGTGGGCGGCTTTCCGCTCAGTGCGCATCGTGCTCCAAAGCGACGCCCTGCCAGACCAGCTGAGAACCAGACTGTTCCAGGCGGTGGTGGAAACGGTGCTCTTCTACAACGCCGAGACCTGGACCATGACGGATGTGCTGGAGCGCCAGCTGGACGCGGCGCACTCCAGCCTGCTGCGCGCTGCCTTCAGCGTGCACCGTCACGCCGAACACGTCACCAACCAGGCTCTCTACCAGCGGGCCAAGCTGAGCCCTCCCAGCGTGACCCTGCGACAGCGCCGCCTGAAGCTGGCGGGCCACGTCATTCGCGCCGAGTCCTACTGCCCGGAGCCGCTGCAGGAGGTCTTGCTGTACACGCAGCAGGGCCCGTTCCGGCGGGGGCAGGCGCGGACCCGGAGGTTCGTCGACTGTCTGACAGAAGACGCCAGGGCGCCTGATCAGATCAATGGCGCTACCTTCATCAGAGACTGCGCAGCTAAGCGTGCTTTTTGACAATGTCCCCCCCTTTCCTGACCACTTGTGGCCGGTGGCCATTGTATTTTATTGTATTATTGTATTATTGTAGGGGCCTAATAAAATAGCCAATAGGCTTACTAGTAGGCTAGGCCTAATTTTAAATAAAGACCTTGTGGCCTAGGGTGACAGTTTGTCTGCTGCATCCTATGAAGACAATACTTAGCAATGAAGCATGTATTGGGGTAAAGAACAGTATTTGCTGCTAAAAAATAGGCATCTATTTTAACCATTTAGTGCTACTTTTGTTTGTTTAAATAAATATGGACAGTCAACAGTTAGAAGTTTTGAATATATTTGAATATATGTTTGGTAAAAATTTCATACAAAGTTTGAAGTTCATATAGTTTTAAGAGGCACTAGAAAATATGGGTCAAATAAAAATTCATAGCAAAAAATAGGAGATAGAAAGACTGCAATAAAAATTTGGCATTCTTTTGTTTTATGATCCCCTTACATTATACAATCTCCTATGTAAAAGATAGGAGTCTTGTTTGCATATCAGTGTGAAAGTATATTTGAAGCGCAATTACCCTAATTAATTGTAAGCCACAATTCTTAGCAAGACTCCAAGAGTAGGGATTTATCTATATTCACTTTTGTTAGGCCCTATACAATTATTCAAATGGAGGAAATGATGAAATGTATAGAAAGGGATTGAATAACAAAACTTGGGCTTTTCATCAATTTTATAATATGATCTGCCAAGTAGAGGTCAGACGGGATTGAAATCTTCGGGCGGGATCGGGATCGGGAATAATTTTTTTCTCGGGATCGGGATCGGGATCGGGATCGGGATTCGGGAATTGGGATCAGGTCTTTTAGTGTATTGTCCATGTAAAGTTAAACAAAATTGAGAAAAGATTGTCAAGATCAAGAAGTAAAACATAACAAAATTGATATGAAGTTTTGTAACCAACAAAGTAAATAATGTAACAAGTATAAGTTAAAGCAAAATACTTTCAAGTAATCACTAATTCTATAAATTATTAATTGAAAGACCTGTTCCCGAATCTCAAGTTTTTTAGGGTTGGGATTCTGGTCCCGCGGGAATTCAATTTTCCTTGGGATCCCAAGATTTTGGGATTGGGATTGGGATCCCGTCTGACCTCTATTGCCAAGTTAAAAATTTGTTTACAGGGGATAGGAGGATCGTATACCTTGTATAATCCCTTGTCTAGACTCTAGGCTACCTAATAGAGATTCCACAAAAGTAAGTCGTGATTTTTTGGTATCTCTCCTTTCTCTTTTTTTAAAGCCCCCTCACTTTCATTATACAATCCCCAACAGTGTGAAACAATGTTGTCTATACTATAAAGAGATTGTAAAATGAAAGAATCTTTCCACCATATCATTGTAAATGTTGAACATTAAAGAGCCACCATGTCAAACATATATGCGACTCTATGTCAAACATAGAAGAGCCACCATGTCAACATTAAAGAGCTACCATGTCAACAATAGAAAAGCCACCATGTCAAACATTAAAGAGCTATCATGTCAAACACAAAAGAGCCATCATGTCCAACATAGAAAAGACACCATGTCAAATATTAAAGAGCCACCAATTCAACATAACAGAGACACCGTTCCACACATAAAAAGAAGTGTCATGCCAAACAAAATAGAGCCACTATAAAGCTAAAGAAATTGTTGCACTAGCTTCTTGTTCTTTGGTAGATGCTTGCTATTTAAGGATAGATACTTGCTATCAGGGGTATGCTTGCTATCTAAGGGATGCTTGCTATTAGAAGAATGCTTGCTATTGGGAGATGCTTGCTCTTGGGGGGGGGGTGGAGGGTACTTGCTATATGAGAGGGGGTTGCTAGATATCTATAAGGTCTCTTTGTATCCAGGTTATGCTTGCTATCTAGGATTGCTTGCAGTCTGGGAGATGCTTGCTATCTAGGGGATGCTTGCTATCTAGGGTCTGGGGGATGCTTGCTATCTGGGGGATGCTTGCTATCTGGGGTTGCTTGCTATCTGGGGAATGCTTGCAGTCTTGGGGATGCTTGCTATTTGAAGATTGATACTTGAATGCTGTCTAGGGATGCTTGCTGTCTTGGGATATTTTGTTTTTAGAGGGAATGTCTGTTGTTTTCTTATGAAAGCGTTTTTTGTTGTCTATTTGTTATTTGTAAAGAACAAGGATTCTATCCAGATGTCCCCCATTGGGGTTGGGAGATGAAGATTGCTAGTATATTACTATTAATTATATATGTATTGCATGCATATCTCTTCTAGTCATCCATAGTCAAGGAGAAAACATATACGCTAGAAATTTCTGGGGTTGGCTCAAGAAATTTGGTGTATATGTTAGTGTAAAAAAGTGATTTTGGGCTTTTGGTGCACACTTTTAATTTTTTGATATGTGATAATGCATTGAAAATTTAAAAAGTTATGTTATAAAAATCACAGTCACAATAGTTGTCCATGCATTTTAATTGTAAAATTTGATAACTATTTAATGCAAAACTGCTTTCTGGGTTTTTCTACAAGGTGACAATTGGAAGTTGTAACAAAAATGCACAAACTTTATTTTTGTTATTTATAGATAGAAAAAAGAATATATAAATATAGTTATTTTTTCTCTTTCTCATTATCATCTAATCTAATTGAAATTGAATATAAAAATCACTAGTCTAGTTATGTTTTAAATTTTTTAATATGAAGCTTTGCATAAGGTAATGTATTTGGCATACACAGGTATACACCAAAAAATTTGGTAATTTTCCTAGGATATATATAGTGTTCCAAACTATGGCTAAGCAAAGACATTTCCAAGATTAGAAAGTCATGGCCTTTGTTACTATTCTATAAGTATGCTTTGAGATGTATCAATACTTTGTCTCCTTTCTTGTCTTGGTATTCTATTTATCAGTAGTATATATGGTATATATTTCTGCTTCACTTAAAAAAATTAACAAAGTTTGAATCACTTCTCTATACACTCTTATTTATTCAGAACTCACTGAATAGATTTTTTTCAATTAGCTTGTAAAGTTTAAAGGCAAATTGAAAAAAACAACTCTAACCTATCTTATTTATACTATTTTTTAGGATCATTTTAAGCAAAAAGTAATAAAACTATTTTAGCAAATGTCTATTAAAACTAAATGTTTTTCGTGGAAATGTGTAGATTTGAAATTTCATAGGAAATTTTTGTGTAAAAAAGGCTTCCACATTAATATACTTGGTTCTGTTAAATTAATTGATTTTTATAAGTTAAAATAAACATGTAGGGCTTGAACAATAATTAATTATAGGCATAAATCTTATGTTATACAGACTATATTCTAGCCTTAGTTCTTAAAATCCTTTTCATCCTATCATAAGAGATATGACTTTTTGTAGCATTTATCTATATAATCATTACACTTATATAGTAGGCTAATTCCACAAAAATGAACACTTTAAGAAATGAAAATCTCTAGATTATAGTTGAAGTTGAACTAATAGCTATCTGCCAAAAATTTACAAAAATATTATATAACTTTGACTGACTGTTACTATTCATTACTCTTAGACTTTGCCCTGAAACAAAAACAATAAAGATCTTTTCTATTGAATTGAATGCATTAAAGATAAAGCTAAAACTATTGAACTGTATTTTTAAATTTCAATTTTTGAAAAATTGGAGACAAATCAACTATGACCAGAATATTGAGTGGGATATTACAAGTAAAAAAATCATAGTAGCCATAGACTTAAAATACTTGATCTGCCTCTTTGAAACAATTTAATTGATTATCTACTACAAATTTACTAGCTTTTTACTAATATACTTGATATATTTAGTAATGTGAATTGCTGATAAATATTTTATACTATCTTAAAAACCTATACAACCCACCTCTAACATTTTCCCAAGCTGAAGCTACTAATAGTAGGGCAAAAACAATGCTTAGCCAATAATTCTTTAAAAGAGCCTTATTACATTGCATTCATTATTTTTTATCTTTGATTTCGACTATTAATTATTTAAACTGCCTATAGTTTTCTGACATTGCAATTCAATTCAATAAACTTTATATTTTTTGCTTTCATGTTGGCATTTTTTGCTTGTTTTGGTAATAAAAGCTGAAATAAATTAAGCGAGCCTTCAGCTCTATCAGCGTGGCTGTCAGCAGCAATAATGGCTACATTTCCGCAGTCTCCGCCTCTGACAACGGAGACCAGCATTATAGAGGAAGAAGGTGACGTTTTTGAAATCACGGATTTCACCAGCGCATCAGACTGGGAGCAGTTCATGTCCGAGTTAGAAGAGGTATTCAACGAATGGAAAGTGGATGGCGGCGGTCGGTTCTCCGTGAAGTCCGGTGGCACGGGCTTAGAATCGGTGCCTGAGGCTGAGAGAATGGCCGACTCGCGTCACGCCACGGCCGCCGCAGGCAGCAACGCCACTAGACGATTCGGCACCGATAGGCACTTGGATCGGCAGCAGCACACTTGGAAAGATCAGTCTTGTAGTGTACGGTACATGGACTGCGAGTTTAGATTGACGCATCATTGTCAAGTAGGTGATTTAGTTAAGTTCCAATTCCATCCAGTAAAGTTTAAATCGCATTCAGTTGAGTTCAAATCCCATCCAGTAAAGTTCAAACACGCAGTTAAGTTCAAATCCTATTAAGTGTTCAACTTCCACCCACTTCTGTTAAAATCCCATTCAGTTAGGTTCAAATCCCGTCCAGTTGAGTTCAAATCCCATCCAGTTGTGTTTAAATCCCATCCAGTTGAATTCAAATCCCATCCAATTAAGTTCAAATCCCATCCAGTCCAGTTAAGTTCAAATCCCATTTAGTTGAGTTCAAATCCCATCTAGTTAAGTTCAAATCCCATCCAGTTGAGTTCAAATCATATTTATTTGAGTTAAATCCCATCCAGTAAAGTTCAAATCCAGTCCATAAAAATTAAAATCCCATCCAGTATAGTTCAAATCCCATCCAGTATAGTTCAAATCCCATCCAGTATAGTTCAAATCCCATCCAGTATAGTTCAAATCTCACCCAGTATAGTTCAAATCCCATACAGTCCAGTTAAGTTCAAATCCCATTTAGTTGAGTTCAAATCCCATCCAGTTGAGTTCAACTCCCATTTATTTGAGTTCAAATCCCATTCAGTAAAGTTCAAATCCCGTCCATAAAAATTAAAATCCCATCCAGTATAGTTCAAATCCCATCCAGTATAGTTCAAATCTCACCCAGTATAGTTCAAATCCCATCCAGTCCAGTTAAGTTCAAATCCCATTTAGTTGAGTTCAAATCCCATCCAGTTGAGTTCAAATCCCATCCAGTTGAGTTCAACTCCCATTTATTTGAGTTCAAATCCCATCCAGTTGAGTTCAACTCCCATTTATTTGAGTTCAAATCCCATCCAGTAAAGTTCAAATCCCGTCCATAAAAATTAAAATCCCATCCAGTATAGTTCAAATCCCATCCAGTTGAGTTCAAATCCCATCCAGTATAGTTCAAATCCCATCCAGTTGAGTCCATATTTTAAATGTTCCAATTCAAAGACAGCTTATACTTGAAATCCCGACTAAACAGGTTCAGCCTCCAAAGCCTAGCGAAGAAGATCAACCCGATCTAGCTGGGACAGATGAAGCTGGGAAAGCAGCTGAGCAGCCTCCGGCCAGCGACAGCAAGACCTTTTGGCCGCCAGTGCTGCATCAGATTGCCTCATCCGATAACGATTTCCCCAGCGTTGCTCATTGTTTAACACGCTGGTTCGGCCTACGCGAGCTGATTGTAGTGAAGCCGAGCCAAGACCAGACAGTGTGCAATGAGAGTCGATTGCGACTGTTGCTAAGCAGCCTGTGTATCACTGCGCACAATTCCGGCTGCCACCTGCCGATCTTTCTGCAGGTTGGCCGGCCCGATCGGAGGCTGTACTTTGGCCAGGTAAGCATTTTTACTTGTAGGTCCTAGGCTCGAATCTTGCGTTCTATTATATGCTGTGTTCAGTAGAAATATTTAAATTTAAATCATACTGCTATTTGTATCATCTGAAATTCAATAGAGATTTCCTAGATCCTTAGTTATTAGGCCGCCCTCCAGACCTCCAGTTAATAGGAAGCCCTCTCAGATCCTTAGTAGCTGGGCCAGCCTCCCAGATCCTCAGTTGCTGGGCCAGCCTATTAAAGTGTCAGTTTCTAGGCCAGCCTTCTAGATCCTCAGTTGCTGGGCCAGCCTCCTAAAGTGTCAGTTTCTAGGCCAGCCTCCCAAATCCTCAGTTGCTGGGCAACCCTTCCAGATCCTCAGTTGCTGGGCCAGCCTCCTAAAGTGTCAGTTTCTGGGCCAGTCTCCCAGATCCTCAGTTGCTGGGCCAGCCTCCTAAAGTGTCAGTTTCTGGGCCAGCCTCCTAAAGTGTCAGTTTCTAGGCCAGCATCCCAGATCCTCAGTTGCTGGGCCAGCCTCCTAAAGTGTCAGTTTCTGGGCCAGCCTCCCAGATCCTCAGTTGCTGGGCTAGCCTCTTAAAGTGTCAGTTTCTAGGCCAGCCTTCTAGATCCTCAGTTGCTGGGCCAACCTCCCAGATCCTCAGTTGCTGGGCCAGCCTCCCAGATCCTCAGTTGCTGGGCCAGCCTCCCAGATCCTCAGTTGCTGGGCCAGCCTCCCAGATCCTCAGTTGCTGGGCCAGCCTTGCAAAGTGTCAGTTGTTGGGCCATCCTCATAAAGTGTCGAGTTGGGCCAGCCTCCCAGCTTCATCCTCAGTTGCTAGCTAGATCTCAGGTTTTCAGCCTCCAACTCTATTACAGATCATACACTGCTTGATACTGAAAGCGCATCCATTATCTGCATCTGCACAATAGCGCATTAGCATAACTAATTACTCCAGCCAATTTGAAATCCTCGCCGCAGGCCCTCGGCTCCGGGCTCCGCACCCGATTCGAAATAGCCCAGCTGTGCAAAATCCCCAGGCACTACAGGCACCTGCAAGGCGCTATCGATATGTTTAGACAGCGAATGGCCTGTCCCGCAGTGCAGTCCGGCAGCCAATTCTCGTCCTCTAACGGGCCATCAATTAGCGCAGCTATTCGACTGAGCTACAGCCTAAGCCAGTTCTCCGACCGCCTGTTAGCCTGTCTGAGTCCCCTGCCCGACACGCTTCGTCATCGGCGCAATCAGCAGCAACGCGAATTGGACCTGCCAGCTCGGCTTCCTATTGGTCCGTGCGAGGAGCCAATCAGCGAATTGCAATTAGCCGCCGTTTGGCCTCGCCTAGCCGAAGAGATGGTAGTGGATACGGAGTCCTACACTGATTTGGATCCGTTGCACGCGCCAGTTTGGACTTTGAGGGCGAGATTTCTTGACGACGCGCTGTGCAGATTGACCGACTGTTTAGGCCGCCTGCTGAGACTGTGCTCTCGACGAGAGACTGTTCACGACCTGCTAGCTGCGCTCTTTACTTCGTCGCCGACTGCCGCTGGTGTTGGCGGCACCTCTACCGGGTCTGGTGGCGCTGCCGACGGCGGCGGCGGCGGCGGCAAAAGCAGCGATGGAGCCGCGTTGGAGTCGGCTACTGCTTCTAGGTAGGTTTGTGATTGTCTTGATAGTTCTGCGCGATGGTTTGTGTTGTCTTGATAGTTCTGCGCGATGGTTTGTGTTGTCTTGATAGTTCTGCGCGATGGTTTGTGTTGTCTTGATAGTTCTGCGCGATGGTTTGTGTTGTCTTGATAGTTCTGCGCGATGGTCTTGGATTATGGGCAATCATCCTTTCAGATCCTCAGTTGCTGGACCAGTCTCCCTGCTACATCCTCAGTTACTGGGCCAGCCTCCCAGCTCCATCCTCAGTTGCTGGGCCAGCCTCCACAACTCCATGCTCAGTTGCTGGGCCAGCCTCCACAGCTCCATGCTCAGTTGCTGGGCCAGCCTCCACAGCTCCATGCTCAGTTGCTGGGCCAGCCTCCACAGCTCCATGCTCAGTTGCTCGATCAGTCTCTCAGCTCCATTCTCAGTTGCTCGATCAGTCTCTCAGCTCTATCCTCAGTTGCTCGATCAGTCTCTCAGCTCCATCCTCAGTTGCTCGATCAGTCTCTCAGCTCCATCCTCAGTTGCTCGATCAGTCTCTCAGCTCCATTCTCAGTTGCTCGATCAGTCTCTCAGCTCCATCCTCAGTTGCTCGATCAGTCTCTCAGCTCCATCCTCAGTTGCTCGATCAGTCTCTCAGCTCCATCCTCAGTTGCTCGATCAGTCTCTCAGCTCCATCCTCAGTTGCTCGATCAGTCTCTCAGCTCCATCTTCAGTTGATCGATCAGCCTCTCAGCTCCATCTTCAGTTGCTCGATAAGTCTCTCAGCTCCATCCTCAGTTGCTCGATCAGTCTCTCAGCTCCATCCTCAGTTGCTCGATCAGTCTCTCAGCTCCATCCTCAGTTGCTCGATCAGTCTCTCAGCTCCATTCTCAGTTGCTCGATCAGTCTCTCAGCTCCATCCTCAGTTGCTCGATCAGTCTCTCAGCTCCATCCTCAGTTGCTCGATCAGTCTCTCAGCTCCATCCTCAGTTGCTCGATCAGTCTCTCAGCTCCATCCTCAGTTGCTCGATCAGTCTCTCAGCTCCATCTTCAGTTGATCGATCAGCCTCTCAGCTCCATCTTCAGTTGCTCGATAAGTCTCTCAGCTCCATCCTCAGTTGCTCGATCAGTCTCTCAGCTCCATCCTCAGTTGCTCGATCAGTCTCTCAGCTCCATCCTCATTTGCTGAACCAGCCTCTCAGATCTACCCTCAGTTGCTCGATCAGTTTCTCAGCTCCATCCTCAGTTGCTGGGCAAACCTGTTATTTCCGTTCTCAGTTGCTGAACCAGCCTGTCAGCTCCATCCTCATTTGCTGAACCAGCCTCTCAGATCCACCCTCAGTTGCTCGATCAGTTTCTCAGCTCCATCCTCAGTTGCTGGGCAAACCTGTTATTTCCGTTCTCAGTTGCTGAACCAGCCTGTCAGCTCCATCCTCATTTGCTGAACCAGCCTCTCAGATCCACCCTCAGTTGCTCGATCAGTTTCTCAGCTCCATCCTCAGTTGCTGGGCAAACCTGTTATTTCCGTTCTCAGTTGCTGTGCCAGCCTCTCAGCTCTATCCCTAGTTGCTTGACCACATCTTGCTACCCTATTTCCATATTATAAATCTCTGTATACAAGATACAAATGTACCATTAAAAATTGCCATACAAAACTTCCACTCTGCAGAGCTCTGGACCGTCTGACTGGCAGCCGAGTGCCCAGCATGACCGACGCTGCCACCGGTGTGGTTCGCCGGGCCACTTCCAAGCTGTCTGTCCGAAGCGACCAATCGGCTCCGTTGAGCGAAGCCCAGCTGAACAGCTTGCTGCACTTTTTGTTCCCCGATGCGGCAGGAGTGTCGAGTAGGTTTGTTTTGGAGTTTATGATGGAGAACGTTATGTGCGAGATTTTCAACATTCAAGCTGGTAGCCAATGTCCACTAGAACATCAGGGATGTGGTAGCCAATGACCACTAAAGCATCAGGGATGTGGTAGCCAATGACCACTAAAGCATCAGGGGATGTGGTAGCCGATGTCCACTAAGGCATCCGGGATGTGGTAACCAGTGTTCACTAAAGCATCAGGGATGTGGTAGCCAATGACTACTAAAGCATCAGGGATGTGGTAGCCAATGACCACTAAAGCATCAGGGATGTGGTAGCCAATGACCACTAAAGCATCAGGGGATGTGGTAGCCGATGTCCACTAAGGCATCCGGGATTTGGTAGCCAGTGTTCACTAAAGCATCCGGTATGTGATAGACTATGAAACGTGCTTCCCCCCCCCCTCAGATGCGACTCAGCAGCAGCCTCAGCAGTACTCCGAGCGAGCTCAGAAGTTGGCTCGCGATCTGAAATGCGCCCCACTGGGCTCCCTTGCCCACCGTCTGGCCCTGGCCGTGGCCACACTGAATCACACTCACTCCAGCGGTATTCACGCTGTTGCTCACCTGTGGCAAGAGGTGGTGCTGGAATTGCGCTATCGCTGGGAGAACTCCTGTCCGTTGCCAGCGGCTGCCACGGCGTCGCCTTCTGCCGAGACGGAAGACAGCCAGTGTCAAGAGAACATTGTTGAGACGCCGCCAGACTTGGGCACCTCGCTGTTGCACCAAAAATTGCAGATGTTGCAATTGTGTATCGGGCGAAAACTGGCTAGGTTTGTTACTTATAGTAGGCATTGAATGGTTTTTTTAAAATGTAAAAGAAGTACATTCAAAGTTGTCATTAATGTTTAGCATGCTCGGGTGCCATTGTTTAAGTATCTACTTGCCATCTTCGAGTAACTACTCCTGCCATCTTCGAGTATCTACTCTCGCCATCTTCGAGTATCTACTCTCGCCATCTTCGAGTATCTACTCTTGCCATCTTCGAGTATCTACTCTTGCCATCTACTCTTGCTATCTTCGATTATCTACTCTTGCCATCTACTCTTGCCATCTTCGAGTATCTACTCTTGCCATCTTCGAGTATCCACTCTTGCCATCTACTCTTGCTATCTTCGATTATCTACTCTTGCGCCATCTTCGAGTATCTACTCTTGCCATCTTCGAGTATCTACTCTTGTCATCTTCGAGTATCTACTCTTGCCATCTTCGAGTATCTACTCTTGTCATTTTCGAGTATCCACTCTTGCCATCTTCGAGTATCCACTCTTGCCATCTACTCTTGCTATCTTCGATTATCTACTCTTGCGCCATCTTCGAGTATCTACTCTTGCCATCTTCGAGTATCTACTCTTGCCATCTTCGAGTATCTACTCTTGCCATCTTCGAGTATCCACTCTTGCCATCTACTCTTGCTATCTTCGATTATCTACTCTTGCGCCATCTTCGAGTATCTACTCTTGCGCCATCTTCGATTATCTACTCTTGCGCCATCTTCGAGTATCTACTCTTGCCATCTTCGAGTATCTACTCTTGCCATCTTCGAGTATCTACTCTTGCCATCTTCGAGTATCCACTCTTGCCATCTACTCTTGCTATCTTCGATTATCTACTCTTGCGCCATCTTCGAGTATCTACTCTTGCCATCTTCGAGTATCTACTCTTGTCATCTTCGAGTATCTACTCCTGCCATCTTCGAGTATCTACTCCTGCCATCTTCGAGTATCTACTCTTGTGCCATCTTCGAGTATCTACTCTTGTGCCATCTTCGAGTATCTACTCTTGTGCCATCTTCGAGTATCTACTCTTGCCATATCTTCGAGTATCTACTCCTGCCATCTTCGAGTATCTACTCCTGCCATCTTCGAGTATCTACTCTTGCCATCTTCGAGTATCTACTCCTGCCATCTTCGAGTATCTACTCTTGCCATCTTCGAGTATCTACTCCTGCCATCTTCGAGTATCTACTCCTGCCATCTTCGAGTATCTACTCAAGTATGCACTAAGGCATGCCTATGCCTATTTGGTACCGCTAAGAGTCGATCTGCGTATTTCTAGGGAGAAAACCTCCTCCATGGCAACTGTACAGCAACGCGAAGAGTCGGAGTCCGTCACAGCTTCGAGTGAACAACAAGCCAACAATGACGTCAACATGGAAGGTGACGTCAGCGTTGACGGAGAGGATGAAGAGGACGAATTCTTCGAATGCGAAGAGGAGCCGCTGCAGCCCGATCATCAGCCAGACGGTCGGCTTCGACAATTCGTCGTCGCCTCGACATCTTCGTCGGCTTCGGCTGCTGAACCTGCTCGACTGTTGAAACGGCCCGACCGAGTGCTGTGGGTTCCGGCTACGCAACAGGCGCCGCCAATGACTGAGGACAGTCTGGAGGAGCACACCGAATTGCTGGCTAAATTGGGCACCGATTCTCAGGCCGCCGCGCTGCGGGCTCGAATGCAGAGCAGCTCACTGCTCAGCGATATGCAGGCCTTTAAGGTTGGTCTGGGGTTCGATCCCGCGCTGGGAATCGCTGTTTGATCCCCACACTGGGAATCGCTGTTTGATCCCCACACTGGGAATCGCTGTTTGATCCCTTATTGGGAATCGCTGTTTGATCCCCACACTGGGAATCGCTGTTTGATCCCCACACTGGGAATCGCTGTTTGATCCCCACACTGGGAATCGCTGTTTGATCCCCACACTGGGAATCGCTGTTTGATCCCTTATTGGGAATCGCTGTTTGATCCCCACACTGGGAATCGCTGTTTGATCCCCACACTGGGAATCGCTGTTTGATCCCCACACTGGGAATCGCTGTTTGATCCCCACACTGGGAATCGCTGTTTGATCCCTTATTTGGAATCGCTGTTTGATTCCCACACTGGGAATCGCTGTTTGATCCCCATTGGGAATCGCTATTTACCAACCCCAATAATCTTAATCAGACCCCGATAATCTTCTCCAACCAACAGTTCGATTTAACCTCCCCTATCAACCTCCGAAAATTTCCCCTACCAATCCCCGATAATCTCCCCTACCAACCCCCGATAATCTCCCCTATCAACCTCCGAAAATCTCCCCTATCAACGTCCGAAAATCTCCCCTACCAATCCCCGATAATCTCCCCTATTAACCCCCGATAATCTCCCCTACCAATCCCCGATAATCTCCCCTACCAATCCCCGATAATCTCCCACCCACCCTCTCGCCCAGGCTGCCAACCCGGGCTGCTGCCTGGAAGACTTTGTACGCTGGCATTCGCCCCGAGATTTCTCCAACGGCCAATTGTCAGCAAGAATGCAACTGCCGGGCAATATCTGGCTAGAAACCTGGCAGCTTGCCAAGCCCATACCGGCTAGACTGCAACGCCGTCTGTTTGACGATACTAAAGAAGTAGAAAAGATACTCCAACAATTAAGCGGCTTAACGCCGGCCGAGGTTGCTAAGCTGTTGCTACCCAATGCTGTGCTGGACGGTCTGGCTAGCTTAGTGGATCTGCCAGCCGAAGAGGCAGCTATGCTGTCAGAATCAGCGCCCAAGTTTCTGCGCACTCTGGAGGCCGCTTGCGAGAAAGCCTGCGACGCTACGAGAGAGCGGACGGCTAATCCTGATCGATACGAAAGCTTAGTTAATGATATTGCTTACCTGGAATTGCAGGTAATTTGTTATGATATTGTGAGTCTGAGTATGAGATAAGTTGTAGCCATCTAATTTGATTGGTTTGTTATTCATTCAGTCAGTCAGCCAGTCAGCCAGTCAGTCAGCCAGTCAGTCAGTCAGTCAGTCAGCCAGTCAGTCAGTCAGTCAGCCAGTCAGTCAGTCAGTCAGTCAGCCAGTCAGTCAGTCAGTCAGCCAGTCGGCCAGTCAGCCAGTCAGTCAGCCAGTCAGCCAGTCAGTCAGCCAGTCAGTCAGTCAGTCAGCCAGTCAGTCAGTCAGTCAGTCAGCCAGCCAGCCAGTCAGTCAGTCAGCCAGTCAGTCAGTCAGCCAGTCAGTCAGTCAGCCAGTCAGTCAGTCAGTCAGTCAGTCAGTCAGCCAGTCAGTCAGTCAGTCAGTCAGTCAGTCAGTCAGTTAGTTAGTCAGTTAGTACTTTACCACAGAGTTAGTTAACCAGTTAGTTTTTTAGTTTGTTAGTTCGTCAGTTAGCTAGCTAGTTAATCAGTTAGTTAGTAAGTTAGTCAGTTAGTTAGTAAGTTAGTCAGTTAGTTAGTCAGTTAGTTAGTTAGTTAGTTACCGTGCTCCATCCCATCATAACAGCGAACCAGAGGGCGAGTGTAAAGAAATGTGTAAAAATAGCATACGGTAATTATTTATCATAACTATTAATAGCGCTAAGTGGGCATTGCACATTTATATAGCATTTATATTTTTAGAGATTCAACCTGCCAAAATAAAAAAATTCCCTGTGTTTTGTTTTGTCACCTTGTACCGTATTTGCACATCTCATACTGCTTCAGGTGGTTCGACTGCGCTCCCTACTTTTCAAGTTCAACTCCTGCTGTACCGGCGTTGCCAAGGACTCATCTTACTCGACTGACCCAGTTATTAGGCAATTCCTTCTAGATCTGCTCAGGCAACCGGAGGTGCCGGTTGTTGGCGCATCTCGAGGCCCTATTGGCAGCGCTTTGCAACGAATGTTTGTTGAAAGTCACGCTGCCTCGGCCGCTGCCGCTGCTGCCGCCGCTGCCGCCAATTCTGCAACATCTGCAACATTGGCGGAATCATCTTCTGCTACTAATAGCGGAGGCAACTTCCCGCCATTCACAGCCAAGGAGATGCTGCTACGATGCGTGGCGCCTCGACCCGGGCCGGGTTCGCGACCGACACCTCAGCGATTGTACTGCGTATTGGCCAGGGATGACTATCGATTTGCTGGGGCTTTTACTGAGGATACAACGTTTTTGTAGTTGCGGCCTGTTGGCATAGCAACCGTTAGTTACTATGCACTCGATTGAATACTAGTTGCTTTGCAGTCTATGACTATGCGCGATTTAATTTGTCACCATAGCAACCGCAGCTTTAGTTGCTATGCAGCTATTTGCTATTATTACCATAGCAACCGCAGCTTTGGTTGCTTTGCAGTCTATGACTTTATGCGCGATTCAATTTATCGCCATAGCAACCGCAGATTTAGTTGCTATGCAGTTGTGCGTTATTATCATCATAGCAACAGCAGATTTAGTTGCTATGCAGTTGTGCGTTATTATTATCATAGCAACCGCAGCTTTAGTTGCTACGCAGTTATTTGCTACTATCACCATAGCAACCACAGCTTTAGTTGCATATTTGTTTTATTGCCATAGCAACGGCATAGTAAGTTTTATATGATACTTTTTGAGTCATAGTTTATGGTAAATAGGTTTAAAATTCTGTAGGAATTGAAATTTTCGCCTTAAATCATAGGAGTAGTTTTAATTTGAGACGCTTAGACTGCATTGTTATTTTTCGCTTTTAGTTATCGCTGTTGGTTATAGTAGGTTTTTGGTACATTTTAATCTGAATGTCTTTTAAAAAATCTTTCCTACACTAATTTTCGAGTCTTGGAATAATTGTTTTTGTTAGTTAAATTATCTGCTTAAATTCTTATTCATAATGTACTGCAATGTACATATGAATTTCATGTCTCTTCATACTACTAGCTAACTACTCTTCTTCCTGGTTGTGTCGTTTACATGTCCAATTATACTACTGTAAGGCACAATGACATTTGCGCCATTTTTGTGATATCAACATGTAGTTGTCGTGTTAAATAAGATTTATTTATAATTCGTTTGAAAATATTGATTTCTTGTTAATCTGCTAAGTAAATAAAGACAGTGTCCAGTATTTGTGTTCTTGATTGTGTGTGTAACTTATTTGATTTCAATTTATTTTGCTTTTATTACTGTTTTAAAATTTAATAATAGTTTTGATGTAATAAAATTTCATAGTAGATAGGTGTAAAGTATTTACAGTTATGCTTTATGAATATATGCTTTTTCATTGATAATTTGCATGATTTTATTCAAACAAGAGTGATTTAGTATGTCTCGTCAGTCCAATAGAACTGCTGATAATCGAAAAGTGGTGAGTTTATAATTGCTTTAATAATTATTATCACTTGTTTTAATATTAGTCCAATTTTTTATATAATCGATCATCTTTTCAGAGCTCCGAGCTGTTAACGTTAACCTATGGCGCTTTTGTGTCTCAGCTGCTCAAAGACTATGAGAGCGATGAATCTGTTAATAAGCAATTGGACACTATGTGAGTTAGACGGTTGCATAAGTAGAAATTGGTGAGGCTTGGTAAAGATTGATAGAGTTAGGCTGATAGATGAAGGTTGATAGATGAAGGTTGATAAATTTAGGGTAATAGATGAAGGTAGATAGATTTAGGCTGATGGATGAAGGTAGATAGATTTAGGCTGATAGATGAAGGTAGATAGATTTAGGCTGATAGATGAAGGTTGATAGATGAAGGTTGGTAGATGAAGTTTGATAGATGAAGGTTGGTAGATGAAGGTTGATAGATAAAGGTTGATAGATGAGGGATCTAGCCATCTTAATTTAATTAAAATTGATGAAGCAGCCACCCCAGCAACAAGGCTGCATGGCCACCATCTGATTTTGCTGTCCAAATGATTTCAGGGGCTACAACATAGGCATTCGCATTGTGGAAGACTACTTAGCCCGCACAAGTGTACGCCGCTGCGGCGACCTGCGCGAAACTGCTGACAAAATTGTTAAAGACGGCTTCAAGCACTATTTAGGCGTGGCGCCAACAATTCAGGGCATGACGCATAACGAATTCTCTCTAGTATTGGACTCGAATCCATTAACTGAATTTGTTGAACTGCCGCAATCGCACGCTAACCTACAATTCTCTAATATCATTTGCGGCGCCCTGCGCGGCGCTTTAGAAGCTGTCCACCTGCAGATTGATGCGCAGTTCGTCCAGGACACTCTGCGCGGCGATCCAGCCACCGAGATTAGAGTGAAGTTTATCAAACGAATCGAAGAGACACTGCCGCCAGGAGAAGATTGAACAGCGTTGCAACTGGCATTTGTAAATAGTTTCATCAAGACACCCTGCTTGGAGGGTTCCTATCTTTCTTGCTTAATAACGCTTAGAACTACGTTACCTTATTTAACAGAAAAATTCCTTGATGTGAGCTGCAGGCATCATTTATTATCCGGTCGATTGTTAATACATCTATTCGATTTAGTACATTAGAAATGATACAGATACAGGGTAAAGATACTAATTAACTGACAAAGAAAATTCAACCTTTCAAACTCGGTTTTATGAGTATGCGTCAGAGAAAAATCGTATTGTAATTTGGCATTCGAAAACCAGGATGCCAACCGGAATCAGTCCAAATCATATACATACTTATATATCTACCTTTGGACACTTTAAACCACTGAGACTCCGGCATCCGGGGTCTAAATTCAGGAAGACACACAATCATATGGATGTTGTCCCTTGACCCCTAGCTTGACGTCCTTAAATCTGTTCAATGTTAAATTACTCAAAAAAACTTACAGAAGACCACTTGCACTGAGTACCTTTCAAAAGGTTGAAATTTAGGGTTTGTAGCCTAGTGGTTAGAGCGTCTAACTCACAAGTGAAAGGTCGGGGGTTCGATTCTCGACCCATTCAGAACTATTTTTGTCTTTGAGCAAGACACTTAACTCTGCATTGCTTCAGTTCACCCAGCTGTAAAATGGGTGCCTGCATTGGCTGGGGTATTTGAGGCTGTGTGTGGCGACCCTTGTAGCTGAAGTTCTTAGACTGAACAGCCGTATGCAGCCTTCAGATGCTCTGCGCAATAGCTGCGGCTGAGCTGTCGGTTGCACATCTGCGCATCAGAACAGGTGTATTCAATTAATTAATCAATTCAGCACAGAATCGCTCATAACATCGCTTTATAGTACATTCTGAAGAATTCTTACAAGCACGAAAACGGGTAGCATTCAACTTGACGATTCGGTGTTAACAGTTGTGTTAGTAACAAAAATTATACGTTGCTATCGATCAATTTTGTTGCTACATTTATACTAATTCTAGTAATCCTTGGTTTTGCTTGGTAATTTACTGCTTTTTGTACTCATTGTAATGATGCATATGCAACCCAGATGCATAATTACACAGTAATACTTGTTCATCGTGTTAAACTAATTATATGATCGACTAAATTCCTTCGATTTTTCAATCAGATTGTCCACATATTTTACCCTACTATACACACTAGTTATTATTGTACAATACTTTATATTGTCCTATTACTACTGGATTCAAAAAATTCACTGTAAGATATCAATCAGTCTGTTTAATAGTTACTCTCATTGTATCTTCTTACTTATTGAATGTTGTGCAAATTTTCTATGGTGTGTCTATATATTTGGTAATAATAGTTATAATTATAAACAATTAAAACTTGTCATAACGTATTAGATTGATTTTTTGATTGTTACAAATTGTAAATATTTGTTTGTTTTTTCGCTGGCATTGTAATTGTTTAGTTGATAAATTAAATTTGAACTGAATTTACGAGTTAAAGTACGCCTTATGTCTTCGCGTTTTTTTAATTGTTATTGTTTAGCTAGCTTTGTATCCAAATTTAAAATCGTAAACTCTGACTGACACAATATTTTGAATGTTTTATGATACCATTCTTCACGAGTTGATCAGCAGTTATATAAATATTTGTTTGAACGATCAATTTTCTTCAAAGAGAAAAAAATGAACCAACGAGCAAGTTGGTTGTCGCTGGTAGTTCTGCTGGTTCTCCTACTCGAAGTCGGAACAGCGAGAGCCTTGAATTCAAATATCAATGGTATTGCTTATCTTCGCGTTGGCACCACGGATTCTCACTATGAGAACTATTGCGCCTACGGCGATCCGTCGTTAACCTTTAATCTGAGCAATACTTTCCACTCGTCTGATAGCAAGCCAATTATCGATGCTTATCCAAACAACGGATGTAATAGAAACAATGCCAGTTATGCTAATCGCATTGTCATACTGACTAAGGGCGGTTGCACCTATGTAGATCAGGCTGTTAACGCATTCGCTCAAGGTGCCATTGGTCTCATTGTGGTATCGTCAGAAAGGTATCCGACTTATTTAACGGCCGAGTCACATCTTCTACCTAAGAGCTTTCAAACTGTCGTTATATCGAAGGTAGCTTACCAATCCTTTAAGTCGCAGTTCATGTCGGATTCAAACGTCAAAGCGACTCTCTATAGGCCATACGACGACAATTCCGGTTCTAAGCAGTACATGTTTCTCATTTTGTCTGCTATCGCATTGGTCACTATGGTGCTGTCTTGTATTACAGCCGCTACAGCATTGAAAGAATACTTGATAACACGCTCAAGGTTGGCCTCTAATGTGAATACGAACTCCGAGCATGAGCCAGACGTAAATGCTAGCGCGCCTTGGTGGCACACAGCGATATTCACTATTATTCTGCTTGCCATTCCCATCACTATACTGTTGCTATTGAACTTTGCTTACGACTATTTCGTTTGGGTAATGCTAGTGCTCTACGGCTATTCCGTGTCTAGCAGTCTCGTCTATTATATCAATAGAATCTATCTGGCCTGCGTGAAAGCCAAACTAGAGACTGGTCCAAGGCCTTGGCTAGCAACTACTGTAGAATTCGATCTTGGCAAATGTTGCGGAAAAATATCTTGCACTTATTTAGAGTTTATCGTTTATCCATTTTGTCTGGCAATTGCCGTAATCTGGTTTGTATTTCGCAATGCTCATTGGGCCTTCATCTTGACTAATATTCTTAACGTTGTAGTCGTGTTGCGCGTCATCGAATCCTTGGCTATGGCTCTGCGCATCAAGATTGCTACAATTATCATGATATGCTTCCTAGTGTACGACGTGTTCTTTGTCTTTATTACGCCGCTATTCTCTGGCGGCGGCGGCGGCGGCAGCGGCCCGAGTCCAACGAACCCGCCGTCAACGGAGGCTTCAACTTTGAATAGAGTTAGGCGTGACACCGTTATGGATTATTACGTCGAACGTGGTGGCTCTTTTATGGAACGCGTAGCTTTGGGAACAGCCGGTCTATCCGGGGAGATTATTCCCATTGTGTTTAAGGTCATGCCCTATCCTCCGGCTGAGTCTATATTCACCTGCCTGCTGCCCTACTCAATTCTCGGTCTCGGCGATGTCATAATGCCGGCTATCCTAATCAGTCTGAATTTGTTCTTCGATTTGGCTTGGAAAAATCGTTTCTATCCTTATTTTGTCTCGTCAATGATTGGCTACCTGCTTGGACTTGGCGCCTGTGCCGGCGTTCTCTTTGCTACAGGCAGCGGCCAACCAGCTTTGCTTTACATTGTCCCTCTAATCCTACTTACATCTTACCTGTGCGCGGCTATTAAAAGAGAATTGAAATTATACTTTCATACATCGCTTCCGGATGAGTATCGCGAGGACAATCGTTTCGATGTTGAGTCATCAGATCAACAGGCTGTCTTAAGTGATCAGCAGAATGAGGCGGCAGTTGCGGATTCTTCAGCCAATCAAAATGATCCGAGCAGTGCCAAGACGCCATCGGCTTCTAATAGCGCTAGTGCTCTGTGATTGAAATTCCAACTGAAGAATTGAAAGATATTTCCAAGAAAGGTTGACTGTCTGTTTTCGTAACTGTGGTCACAAATTCTGCTTTAAAAGCAAAATCTTAGATGTATTGTTCCTTTACAAGCTAATGCACTGATTCTGTAAGCTTCTGTGAACTGTAAGCTTCTGTAAACTCTAAGCTCTGTAAACGGTAAGCTTCTGTAAACTCTAAGCTCTGTAAACTGTAAGCTTCTGTAAACTTTAAGCTTCTGTGAACTGTAAGCTTCTGTGAACTGTAAGCTTCTGTGAACTGTAAGCTTCTGTGAACTGTAAGCTTCTGTGAACTGTAAGCTTCTGTAAACTGTGAGCTGCTGTAAACTGTGAGCTGCTGTAAACTGTGAGCTTCTTTAAACTGTGAGCTTCTTTAAACTGTGAGCTGCTGTAAACTGTAAGCTGCTGTAAACTGTGAGCTTCTGTAAACTGTAAGCTTCTTATCTAGGTTACAGAATAACGATTATACGAGCTAAACTCATTAAATATCCATAATGCAATAGTTTACATTTTTGGGAGCTGTTCCTCTGACTAGATAGTTAGATAGATGGTTATATTATACCTTTTTAAGGCTACGCTGAATTGAGTTGAAAATGTTTTATTTTTTACGTCCAATTGTTATTGCCATCTTTTCATTTTTATTAATTGTTTATTATCCCGTATTAAAAAGGGTGCATGACTATTTATGAATATTCAGATACTCAGATATATATATTCAGATATATATATAGCTCCTTTACAAGTACCTCCTATTTGTTATACTCGTGCATCAAGGTATATCAGATTTTTATGCTAGAATGACATTAAATTAATAACCCCACTTAAAAGTATATATAAAGTGAGACATGCTAAAATGTCTCAATTGAATAAGACACTAAACAGTTCGTAACATTGGTAATTTTCCTGATATCTCAGTTATAATTATAATTCATTAATTGAGACATTCAGGCTTCCTTTATCAATACTTTGAAGATTACACTGCTGGACTTCATGTCCAATCTGATGTAAATATCTTGCACAATTTTTTATAAAAGTAATTTATGAAATTTTCACTTATAATAACTTTTTTTATTAAATTAATTTTTATTCCATGTTATTAGGGTAACTTCCCAGTTGTTTTATTGCGCTGATTTATCCTCATCTCGTATGCGGTATTAAATTTAGATCTCTACTATATTATAAAATTGCTAAAACGATTCTGTTTTTATATTTGGTTCTGGAGCTTTAAATATATTGATATGTTGGGTTGATAGTTCACTCCTGTCTTGTGATTTTTTGTGTCCTATTTGCAACTAAATTATAATCAATGTCAATTTCGTTGACTAACTAGAAATATATCATAACACTACTTCGTTATACGTATTATACCTCGTCTTTGATGCATATTTATTTTCAATCGACTGATTTAAACATAAAATCGAGAATAGCCGCCCCATACACAGCTACAGTCAACAAAGACTGGCCACCACCCAACACACAGCTACAGTCAACAAAGACTGGCCACCACCCAACACACAGCTACAGTCAACAAAGACTGGCCACCACCCAACACACAGCTACAGTCAACAAAGACTGGCCACCACCCAACACACAGCTACAGTCAACAAAGACTAGCCACTACTCCACACACAGCTACAGTCAACAAAGACTAGCCACTACTCCACACACAGCTACAGTCAACAAAGACTAGCCACTACTCCACACGCAGCTACAGTCAACAAAGACTAGCCACTACTCCACACGCAGCTACAGTCAACAAAGACTAGCCACTACTCCACACGCAGCTACAGTCAAAAAAAGACTAGCCACCACCCAACACGCAGCTACAGTCAACAAAGACTGGCCACCACCCAACACGCAGCTACAGTCAACAAAGACTAGCCACTACTCCACACGCAGCTACAGTCAAAAAAGACTAGCCACCACCCAACACGCAGCTACAGTCAACAAAGACTGGCCACCACCCAACACACAGCTACAGTCAACAAAGACTAGTCACTACTCCACACGCATAACTCTTTGCATGGACTCTTCCTGTCGCACAGCTAAGCAGAGACTTCGCCGGGTCCTGCACTGGGGCCCCTTAATCGCCCTATTTATCATATTCTATATAGCTATCTATACTAGTCGACTGCTGCTAATATGGTGGCCGCCATTGAAATCGCACAGCAATTTGCTGCACGTAGCCGTATACGCGCTTGAATACTACCTGGTGATGTCCACCTATTTGAAGGCCATGTTCTGGGGTCCCGGTTTTGTGCCTATTGGCTGGAGACCGATCGATTTGACAGACGATCAACAACTGAAATCTTTGTTGCAATGGTGCTCTATCTGTAAGGGATACAAAGCTCCTAGGTGAGTGGCCTTCGTTGGTTAATTGACTAACTTACAAGCTGAGTACTTTTCTTTTGAAATTATTTTAAGGCATGAGTATTATAGTTATGAAAATTATTATTAATACTATGATTGTGATGATGGTGGTGGTGATGATGATGAAGATGGTGGGGTGATGATTTTAATGATGATAAGTGTGATGATAATGATGATTTCGATGATGATGATACTGGTAATGACAGTGATAGTGATGGTGTTGCCAATGATAATGTTGATGATCAATGGTGTAAGAGTCGAGTATATGGGACCAGCCAGACGATAATAATTATAAATGATCGAAATGATCAGGATTAAAATATAATGTACGAGATTATTGCAATATAATTCATCTCGAGAGAATATATAAAATAATAACAATTGCAACCTATGCTGATAAAAAAGCGACACTAGAATACCTGTAATTATAAAATTTGCAGATCGCATCACTGCAGCAGGTGCGGCCGCTGCGTCACCAAGATGGATCATCACTGTCCATGGATCAACGCCTGCGTCGGTCACCGGAATCACGCTCAGTTCACCTATTTTCTATTGTTCGCCCCGTTAGGCTGCCTGCACTCGGCTGTCATTGTGTCCTACTGCGTCTATTATACTCTGTTCTATCCGTTCTATCATCAGGACTCTGAGTTCCCGACCGAGGACTACGCTATGATGAACCTGTGGGAGGTATTGTTAGCATTCTTCTGTCTGGGCCTCGCTTTAGGCACCACCATAGCAGTTGGCGCTCTGTTCTTTGTTCAGCTAAAATCGATATTACGCAATCGAACTGGTATCGAGTTTTGGATCTGCGATAAAGCCGATTATCGATTAGAATGCCGGCACGACTCCATGACTGCTCACTTGTCCATTGATGAGGCTGGACAGCCGCCGAAGTTTCAATATCCCTACGATTTGGGTAGGATGAGAAACTTTAAGCAGGTAATTAAGTTGCATGTTGGACTTTTCTGGATTGTTAACGTTAACACGCAAAATAACACACACACACAAACCAGACGCGTGTTATGCTCAAAGTGTGTTAGTTGTTAGACACCTGTTGGATACCAATGTATCTGTTAGACACCTTTTAGATACCAATGTATCTGTTAGACACCTGTCAGATACCAATGTATCTGTTAGACACCTGTCAGATACCAATGTATCTATTAGACACCTGTCAGATACCAATGTACCTGTTAGACACCTGTTAGATACCAATGTACCTGTTAGACACCTGTTAGATACCAATGTATCTGTTAGACACGTGTTAGATACCAATGTATCTGTTAGACACCTGTTACCCTGTTAGACCCCAGTTATATGTAAATGTACCTGTTAGGCACAATCGCCTATGAGAATAGATGCCATCTCCCTCCTACCCGGCAGGTGATAAACTGGTCCGGCCGACCAGTTGGCAACGGCCTGGACGATTGGCCGTTGGCACCCGATTGCGGCAAATACGATTTAACAAAGGAGCAGGTGCTGCAAAAGGCGCATAAAGCCAGTACGGCTGTATTAGCGAGCGTTATTCGAGCTTACACTGGTACCAGATTTCCTATTAGCTTCGGCTTGAGAACCGCCTGTTGCCAGCCGTGCTCAATCTGGATCGAAGAGAAACGATTGTCATTGTCGCCTGGTCAGCGACTGATTGTAACTCGAGCTCACGGCGAATGGCTCTACGGTCAGCTATTACTAGCTGATGAGCAGTCTCAGTCTGCGAGAGACGCTTCCGCTTCTAGGGGCTGGTTTCCAAAGAAATGCGCCATGGAGCATTGGATAGACTCGGCCGCAGCAACCGCTGGCGATAACGGCGGAAATGGCCTTGTTAAGGATAAGAAAGTTCAATAAGTTTTCTGCTATATATTGGGTTATCAATATAATTGAATTAAAAATTGAATTCGTAATGACTACGTACTTTAATGGCCTAATCGTTTTGATAGCTCTTTCTTATCCTGGTTGATAATAAAAGTATTCACTCAGACACAAATGGCAATTAGTTTTGGTCATTATTCTTCATTTCCTCCCCAATGTACACTTAATCCATATACAAACTTCATCACGTGACTGCTTTCCATCGTTTATTATCTATCTACCCCTTTATGCTAGATTATTTAGTATGTGAATACTTAAGTTGAATAATAGCCAATTACGATCGCGCGTGGTCATTAAACATTTAACACTTATTTCTCGCTAGTGCAAAGATAAGTAATAAGTAGACTATAAAACAGTCACGTGATGAAATGCTTACATGGGGTAATTAATGGACAAAACGTGGCAAATTTTGAAGTTACTCACTACGGACAGGCAAATAGTCGTGGCCCCCCAACGAAATATAAAATAGGGCTTGTTCAATTAATACAAACTGTTGACATATTGAATTTAGTTTTCTAAATTTTGCGTGTAAATGCTTATGATATGTATTCATACATGTTTATTTTGTACTCTGCATCTATGCCACAGGATATAACTAGACTAACGAAATATCTCACTCGCAGTTATTGTTGTGAAAAAAGAGTACATTTACTCATTATTCAGTAGTTTGTCTGCGCAGTGTCGCTTAAAGTTAAAGTGGAAGCTAAAATTTCCTTTCCTTGCTCTGGGTTTGCGGCCTTAGGGTCATATAAGTTCAGAATGAACAATAAGGATTTGATTTAACTCGATGTACACAAGTGAACGCAGTATAGACGAAACTCAGTCTAGGGGCAGGCCCAATCTAGCTCAGCCAGTGAGAGGGCAGTAAGGAGAGAAGTCAAAGTTGGACGGACGAAACCCAGCCTAGGGGACAGGCCCAATTTAGCTCAGCCAATGAGAGAGCAGTGAGGAGAGAGGTCAAAATCAGACGGACAAAGCACAGTCTGGCTAGAGGGCAGGCCCAATTTAGCTCAGCCAATGAGAGAGCAGTGAGGAGAGAGGTCAAAATCAGACGGACAAAGCACAGTCTGGCTAGAGGGCAGGCCCAATTTAGCTCAGCCAATGAGAGAGCAGTAAGGAGAGAGGTCAAAGTTAGACACCATCGGGCAAGAGGAAAGCCAAACTGTTTATCGGTCTGGTATCCCTTGTCTCTCTTGCTTGGTCGTAAAATTTTCGATCTTGCAAAATCTAAGAATTTTTTATTATAAAATTATAAAAGCGAAAACAGCCAATTTTGCTACAGAAAAAAACTCAATAAACGCATATTTTGCGGGTGACGTATCTTGTTATTCCGGTATCTGTGACCTATGCTCAGCATATTTAATTTGAATCTTTGTTTAATATATATATACTCATACATTGCTTCCAGTAGTGAGTACGCTCTGCGATTGTTTTGTAAGCTGTTCCTAACAATATATAATAATATATCATTTTTCTGTCATTTTTAGTGCTATTGTTTTTGCCTTCTCTGTGTTGCACAGAAATACAATACTCCAAGTGAAGACATTTAATTCATTGATTGTTTTGATACGAGTATAATAAGACTCTGATGATATTTACTCATTTTATATATCACTCATGCGCTAGGAATTAATTTTTAACATACCTCTCAGTCAAACGCACACAAATACTATTATAGTTCCATTGTAGGTCATTGTGCCTTTTTGTGCAAGTGTTTTTTCAATGGCTAAACCTTCAGTTGCCCCACGATAATAGTTCATGCAATTGTTGTTCATCAAAGCTTAGATTTCTTGTAAAAGTGTTGATGTGTATGAAGTTGATATCCGCAGATACTGTGCTGTTTTTTATGTTCAATTTGCTTTAAATAATACAAAAATTGGCCAGTTTAGTATGCGTAGTATGTGTAGTACGAAATTTACTCTTCTGTTTTAATTTTTTATATCATATATGCTAAACCTAAAGTCAGAAATACATTGTTAATATTGTTCATTTTGAGTTCTAATAGTTAATATATGGCTTTTCCGATTTTTATTTTTTCTTATCATTTAGTCTATTCACAGATGTACCTCCAGACACAGCTAGATTAAAGCCCGTAGACACTAGGGTTAGTCTAGCGGCATTCTGTAAGTCCATGGTCTAGCGGCACTCTATAGTCTATAGTCTTGCGGCTATAGTACGCTATAGTCTACGGTATAGCGGAACACTATAGTCTATGGTATTAGCGGCACTCTATTGTCTATGTATAGTATTAGCGGCACACTAGAGTCAATGGTCTAGCGGCACTCTATAGTCTATGGTTGAGCGGCACCGGCACTCTATAGTCTATGGTCTAGCAGCACTATAGTTTACGGTATAGTGGCGCACTTAGTCTATGGTATATTAGTGACACTATAGTCTATGGTCTAGTCTAATCTAGCGGTAATCTATAGTCAAAATCAAGCTTGTAAAGTTTTATAAAACTCTTCTTAATTAAATCTGTACATTAAATTCAGTGATTATTAAAAACCATCGCCACCCGACCAATTCCAGTCAACCAAAACTCTTTAAAAAGCAAATATGAATCGAATCCTTAAGCTGGCCAGCCTTGTAGCCACCAGGCAGAGCCGTCGGGCTCTGTGTCATCACGGCCATCACGAGAAGCACGTCGGCATTTATCATTCTTACACCGAGGCCGCCCGGTCAATCTCTATGAATGAGATTATCCAACCCACTATGAAATATAGCGAAGGCTACGCTCATTTCAACGCCAAGTATAACAAAGTATTTGGCGCCGGTTTAATTGTGGCGGCTACAACCGTGATTATAATGCTTGGTAGCGGCTATTTTAGGGTGCCGACGCATAAGCCGATGAAGAACACGGAGGAGGGTTTGAAATTTTTGGATTATCCGCACGAAGGCTACCATTGAGTTGGCGAGAGTCGCCCTCGTCTATTCGAACTAACTGACAACTATACTGTTTCTAATAAAAACTATACGCTAGATAATAGCCATATAATTTATCATCAAATACTTAATAAAAGTCGCCATTTGATGATTGCTTTAGTTAATTCTCACAATTCTACCCTGTCTCTTCTGTCTGTCTATCTTAAGTATAACTGACTCCTTTAGCTTTTATAGAAAACAATATATCTCTATTAATGACTCTGATTTCAGAAACCCCCGCTGTGTAGCCGCAGTGTTTGCGTACAAGTAACTATATAGTAATTAAAATCAATTAATAAGTCTGCAACTTAAAAAAAAACTCGAAAAGGGAACCGCGATAATAAAACAAATAAACAGCCAGACAATATTGTCCATCTGAGTTTTTTGTTCGGAAGACAAGCAGTTTGATGCTTTCTTGTTTACCTTGATGCTTTTTTGGCTTTTTAGTCTGTCGGAATTCCGGAGAGTGCTACATGTAGTATATTATGGAGATAAAGAGGAATAAAGATGGGTGGATATATAGTTGGATAAATAGATAGATAGATAGATAGATAGATAGAGATAGATACGTAGTTAGACAAATAGATAGATAAATCAATAAAAAAGATCATAGCACTAAACCTTGTTTTTTTTCTCCTTGTTTAATCTTGCTTATTTAAATTTAAATTTATTTACACATATTTCTGTGTACACAGCAATGTACAGCGATTCCAACGCTCAGCCAACAGGCATTTACAATAATCGTAGCAGCGGTGTTAACCCAGCCAATCCTGACGGCAGCCAATCGGATCAATTAGCCAATCAGCGCCAGGCAGGGGGCAGGCAGTTAGAATATCGGGGCAGCTACAGCGTACTGCCAGCCAATAGTGAGCGGCGACAATTAAATCAACAAATAGCTGAACGGGAGAGCCAACAGTTAGCCGCCTATGTAGAAGCTAATAGACCGGCGCCTTTCACTCAACAATTAGGCGGCGGCGGCGGTGAAACATCAAGCGGCAGTCTTCGTCGGTCTTTTATTGAGCAGCAAGAGGCCGAGATGAAGCGTAGGAAGCTGGCTAAATACGAGAGAGCAACGAAAAATATTAAATCTATGTCCGGCGGTAGGCCGCTGTCTGGCGAAGCTGATAAGACATCAAAGGAGCCGCCAAAGCAGCAATCATCGACTGAACAACGGCGTGATCAAATGCGTCAGGCAAATGCCGCCTTTTTGGATCGGGTTGCTTCGTCTAGAAAATAGGATGCTTACTTTTTTTCAGTGTTACTTCAAAATTGTAAAAACTGTTTTGAAATGACTACCTAATGTAAAATTGGCCTGTGTGGTCTTTGTCACTGACAATAACTGGCCTCTCAATCTCTGTAGTCTTTGTCACCCTGACAATAACCGGTCTCTCTCTGTAGTCTTTGTCACCCTGACAATAACCGGCCTCTCTCTGTAGTCTTTGTCACCCTGACAATAACCGGCCTCTCTCTGTAGTCTTTGTCACCCTGACAATAACCGGCCTCTCAATCTGTGTAGTCTTTGTCACCCTGACAATAACCGGCCTCTCAATCTGTGTAGTCTTTGTCACCCTGACAATAACCGGTCTCTCTCTGTAGTCTTTGTCACCCTGACAATAACCGGCCTCTCTCTGTAGTCTTTGTCACCCTGACAATAACCGGCCTCTCTCTGTAGTCTTTGTCACACTAACAATAACCGGCCTATCAGTATTTGTAGTATTTGTCACCCTGACAATAACCGGCGTCTTAATCTCTGGTACTCTTTTCCACCCTGACAATAACTGGCCTCTCAATCTCTGTAGTCTTTGTCACCCTGAAAGTCAAAATCTGTAAATCTAGTAATTTTATCTGTTTTTTCGATTTGCAAATTTCTCTTACAATAAATCCTAGTATTTAGGTCTGTTTGATCTAATTAAAGTTATCTTTTAGTTTGTATTTTCTGTTCAGTCATCCCAGTAGTCCTGCATAACTTGATTTTATAATTCGATCATAGTTTGCAACCAATAAGCGGTAAAAAGCATTGCCAAAATTCCTATTGTGCCCAGTATGATACGGTCTGGATAAACAATTTTATTACGCATTTTCTTTATCGCCTACTCAAAGTTGAACACTGTCTTTAATAAGCACATTTTAAAAAGAAAATATTTTTTCTCTATAAACATTTTATTTGCAGATTTGCCTAATTTGATATAATAATCTGATAGATCGTGTCAGTGTATGTACGCTCGTATTTTCAGTCTATTTTTGTCCTGCTAAAACTGAAAAGATCACCCTGTAAACATTTTATCAAAAATCACCATGCTGCTATTTTTATATAAAACAAGTTTAAAATTAAAAGTTCAGTTTCAACAGAATAGAATTAACCCGTAGCTTCTTGTTTTTTGTATTTTTTTCTAAATTTCTTTACTTTTTCAGTTAGTTTTATACTACTGACTTAAGCGATCATAGTAAGTAGTATCGATAAAAACAATTTCTTTATTTTTTGCATGCTCAGTGCAAACTCTATCGGACACGCAATCATGCCTCTGTTTGGAAAGGAACCCGATCTAACAGAAACATTGTTTAATCTTCGCATGACTAATAAACAGTTGTCTCGACTGGCTGCCAAAGCTGAGAAGGAGCAGGCTAAAGAACAGGTGAGAATTTTTATTTTCTTCACTTGACCAGCATATATTTTTTCATTTTTGCCGCTATTAACGAAGGATACCATTAAACGCTAATTATTGTACTTACTTGCGGTGCAAATATTGACAGTAGTATATGCTATTAACCAAAAATTGTGAAATAATTCCCTATTTTAAACAGGCCAAAGTTAAGAAAGCGTTACAGCAGCGCAACGTCGAAGGCGCTCGAATCTATGCCGAGAATGCCATCAGAAAGAAGAACGAATCGCTTAATTATCTCCGGTTTGCTGCCCGCATTGACGCTGTAGCTGCTAGAGTGCAAACTGCCCAAACTATGAAGGGCGTTACTAAAAATATTGGACAGGTACGATTGATGTTTATACATTTCTATCTTCATAAGAGTAAAGGAAAATATATTAAACAAACGAATTATCTTTATTTTAACAGAATACTGTTAAATGTATTTAACAGTATTTAACAGTTAATTATACTGTTAAAAAAGCCGATATGTATCGAAAAATGCTTTGTAGGGCAATTTTTAATTGAAATTATATTATATAACTTATGTTTAATCTAACAGTAGTTTATCTGTATCTGTGCCCGAAATGTAGCGTAAATTATTTTGTAGGGAACAATTATATAATCTTACTGTAGCTTCTATTCCATCTTCTACACTTAGTTTGTGTTTTAAGTTGCCACGTAAGATGGCCGATATGTAGGGTAAATAACTTAAGTAAGCGAATTTTATATCAAATTAGTATTTTGATTACCAGTATGTAGCATAATTTAAGACCATAGCAACCGTTGCTGTTCCTTTAATCTAGGTAACCAAAGACCTAGAGCGAGCCATGTCCAGCATGAACCTGGAGGAGGTCGAAAAGGTGATGGGCAAATTCGAGAAAACATTCGAAGATTTAGACGTTCGCACGCAGACTGTAGAATCGTCTATGGGCAATGCGATGACGCTAAGCGCCCCGGAGGATCAGGTGAGCTCCCTGATTCAACAGGTGGCCGACGAGAACGGGCTGGAGGTGGCCGACCAATTGGCCGGGCTCGAACCGGCCGCCGGAGCCACCCCGGGGGCCGCGTCAGCCCAGTCCGAGGAGCGGAAGCGCGAGGACGCGCTCAACAAGCGACTGGCTCAGTTGCGCCAGTGAGGAGGCCTTCGCGGCGATCTGTGATGTGCCATTGTTCTCTAATCTGGCCTCAGTCACGCTTGTGAATAAGAGATTTCTGCTTCTATACATATTGACTATAAATGAATCTGCTTATATGTAATATCTACATGGAACAATATTAAACTGATGTATCATTATTTTCTTGTTATTCAGTTTTTTGTAAATTTGGGAGCTGCAGCTGTGATGGGGAGACAGACAGACAGACAGACAGACAGGCAGACAGAGACAGACAGACAGACAGACAGACAGACAGACAGACAGACAAACAGGCAGACAGACAGACAGACAGACAGGCAGACAGACAGACAGACAGACAGACAGGCAGACAGACAGACAGACAGACAGGTAGACAGGTAGACAGGTAGACAGACAGGTAGACAGACAGACAGACAGACAGGTAGACAGGTAGACAGGTAGACAGGTAGACAGACAGGTAGACAGACAGACAGACAGACAGACAGACCGACAGACAGACAGACCGACAGACAGACAGACAGACAGACAGACAGACAGACAGACAGACAGACAGACACAAAGACAGACAGACAGACACAAAGACAGACTATCCGAGTCCTTAATTAAAGTAATTTAATAGTACATCAACTTCTGTTTTAATATACAAAACATCAAAAACTAGACAAAAATAATTTTTGGTTGTGACTTTTTATGTTTCCAAATAGCAGAAAACAGTCTGCTTATAATTTTTATAAATTTTGAGAAAAAAAATAATGTTTTTTTTTAACTTAAACTGCTTTCAATGTGTTTAAATGCACACACTTCATTTCGATTCTTAAATTAATAAGTGCATGCAGAAATTCTAAGTAGATGCTATAATATTTATCTCTGTATTTTGCTATTTATATGCCTAACTTACTACTACAGTTTTGTGATTTTTTCATCTAACCAGTAATTTTCTCTTATTGGTATTGACATGTGCTTTTCTTGTAGGTGTTCCTGTGCCGTTGGATAAATTGAACTGTATAATTTTATTATTATTATTAATATTATTATTACTGCCATCTAGTTGTGTGTGTGCATCATCTACACAGGCAACTCCCCTATATATTTCAATCAGTTTTTGGCTACCTGCGCGCTGCAAAAACTTAAAGTATAGCTACGTGCGTAAATAATTTTTCAACAGAGTTGAACATAATTTTATTTTATAAACTAACTGTCTTTACGCTTTCATTGCCGAAACATAATGAGAATGTGCTGTATACTCTCTGAAGAAAGTCTGAAGAAAGAGTGGGAAAGTCATTGTGGGTGCCCCTGTCTTTTTGGTGGGCGCCCCTGTCTCCTATAGGTGGGCGCCCCTGTCTCCTATAGGTGGGCGCCCCTGTCTCCTAGGTGGGCGCCCCTGTCTCCTAGGTGGGCGCCCTGTCTCCTGGTGGGCGCCCCTGTCTCCTATAGGTGAGCGCCCCTGTCTCTTTGGTGGGTGCCCCTGTCTCCTTGGTGGGCGCCCCTGTCTCCTTGGTGGGCGCCCCTGTCTCCTAGGTGGGGCCCTCGTCTTCTTGGTGGGCGCCCCTGTCTCCTATAGGTGGACGCCCCTGTCTCCTAGATGGGCGCCCCTGTCTCCTGGTGGGCGCCCCTGTCTTCTATAGGTGAGCGCCCCTGTCTCTTTGGTGGGTGCCCCTGTCTCCTTGGTGGGCGCCCCTGTCTCCTAGGTGGGGCCCTCGTCTCCTTGGTGGGCGCCCCTGTCTCCTATAGGTGGGCGCCCCTGTCTCTTTGGTGGGTGCCCCTGTCTCCTAGGTGGGCGCCCCTGTCTCCTATAGGTGGGCGCCCCTGTCTTCTAGGTGGGCGCCCCTGTCTCCTAGGTGGGTGCCTTTGTCTCCTGGTGGGCGCCCCTGTCTCTTTGGTGGGTGCCCCTGTCTCCTTGGTGGGCGCCCCTGTCTCCTTGGTGGGCGCCCCTGTCTCCTTGGTGGGCGCCCCTGTCTCCTTGGTGGGCGCCCCTGTCTCCTGGTGAGCGCCCCTGTCTCTTTGTGGGCGCCCCTGTCTCCTATAGGTGGGCGCCCCTGTCTCCTATAGGTGGGCGCCCCTGTCTCCTAGGTGGGCGCCCCTGTCTCCTTGGTGGGCGCCCCTGTCTCCTAAAGGTGGGCGCCCCTGTCTCCTGGTGAGCGCCCCTGTCTCTTTGTGGGCGCCCCTGTCTCCTATAGGTGGGCGCCCCTGTCTCCTATAGGTGGGCGCCCCTGTCTCCTAGGTGGGTGCCCCTGTCTCCTTGGTGGGCGCCCCTGTCTCCTAGGTGGGGCCCTTGTCTCCTTGGTGGGCGCCCCTGTCTCCTATAGGTGGGCGCCCCTGTCTCCTAGGTGGGGCCCTCGTCTCCTTGGTGGGCGCCCCTGTCTCCTATAGGTGGGCGCCCCTGTCTCCTAGGTGGGGCCCTCGTCTCCTTGGTGGGCGCCCCTGTCTCCTATAGGTGGGCGCCCCTGTCTCCTAGGTGGGCGCCCCTGTCTCCTATAGGTGGGCGCCCCTGTCTCCTGGTGAGCGCCCCTGTCTCTTTGTGGGCGCCCCTGTCTCCTATAGGTGGGCGCCCCTGTCTCCTATAGTTGGGCGCCCCTGTCTCCTAGGTGGGCGCCCCTGTCTCCTTAGTGGGCGCCCCTGTCTCCTATAGGTGGGCGCCCCTGTCTCCTGGTGAGCGCCCCTGTCTCTTTGGTGGGTGCCCCTGTCTTCTTGGTGGGCGCCCCTGTCTCCTATAGGTGGGCGCCCCTGTCTCCTGGTGAGCGCCCCTGTCTCTTTGGTGGGTGCCCCTGTCTCCTTGGTGGGCGCCCCTGTCTCCTTGGTGGGTGCCCCTGTCTCCTTGGTGGGCGCCCCTGTCTCCTTGGTGGGCGCCCCTGTCTCCTTGGTGGGCGCCCCTGTCTCCTATAGGTGGGCGCCCCTGTCTCCTGGTGAGCGCCCCTGTCTCCTTGGTGGGTGCCCCTGTCTCCTTGGTGGGTGCCCCTGTCTCCTTGGTGGGCGCCCCTGTCTCCTTGGTGGGCGCCCCTGTCTCCTATAGGTGGGCGCCCCTGTCTCCTGGTGAGCGCCCCTGTCTCTTTGGTGGGCGCCCCTGTCTCCTTGGTGGGCGCCCCTGTCTCCTGGTGAGCGCCCCTGTCTCTTTGGTGGGCGCCCCTGTCTCTGGTGGCCCATTCCGCTGACATGCTATCACAGGCTGTGCAGGGAGAAGAGAACGGAGAAAAGAAAAAAGAGACGAGAGAAGAGAGCTGAGAAGAGACACAAACCTTGAGCGGGCCGGATTGCTATTGTGAAGTTTCAAAGGACCCGAGGGCGGGATGGAGAGGCTTCGTGGGCCGAAATTGGCCGACCCCCAGATTAAAGGTTTAGATTAGGGTTTAAGATTCGGTTTAGTTTAGTTTTATGATATAGTTTAGACACAGGATAGGTTTTATTCAATAAGTTAGAGTTTAGGTTAAGCGTTAGTTTAGGCAGTCAAATTTTCGATAGTTAAGCTGCGCACTAACCGCGGCCAGCTCTGCTTAACTTGAAGCGCTAGACCAACTTGGCTGGCCTAATAAAGCAATCAACTCATTTATTGATGAAAATGCCAGAAGAAGCTGCAGCTGAGAAAAGTTCATCTCAGGCAACAGCAGAGGCAGCAGAGTCTTCTATGACAGCTGTTGAGCAGTCAACCGCAGCAGCCGCAGCTCCGCCATCCGGCGGTCTCAGCGTCCTCCAATTAGAGATGAAATTCCAGCACCGGTTCACCGAGCAGGATCCGGACTTTCAGGCCTGTTGGAATCGCGAGAAATCGCCAACACCCCCGTGGTGACCCGCTGGTACCGGAATCCCCGGCGGCAGTACGACTGGACTAGCGAGGGTCGGCGGCATCAGCAGCGCCAGCGTTACCATGGCAACCACAGAGGCGACAGTCGAGACGGCGATTATTATCAACGCAACGAACCGTCGAGAAATATTGCCGCCGGTGTTAAACGAGACAGTCGTCATTTCGATAGGAATAACGGAGACAATTCCAGTGGATCCGCTAGCAAGTCCTATCGACGCTACTAATAGTAATAATGTGGATTAATCTTTGTAATTTAATATATCTAAGGAGAATTTATCACGCATTCGAAACTTTGAAAGCCCTATTTGCTCTGCGTTAAATATTTATATACTCATATAGAAATATACTCATACTCTCTTCACAAAATGTGGCTCCCTACGATTTCTTAGCGCGTGTCCTCTTACAGATGTGGCTCCCTACGATTTTTAGCGCGTGTCCTCTTACAGATGTGGCTCCCTACGATTTTTAGCGCGTGTCCTCTTACAGATGTGGCTCCCTACGATTTTTAGCGCGTGTCCTCTTACAGATGTGGCTCCCTACGATTTTTAGCGCGTGTCCTCTTACAGATGTGGCTCCCTACGATTTCTTAGCGCGTGTCCTCTTACAGATGTGGCTCCCTACGATTTCTTAGCGCGTGTCCTCTTACAGATGTGGCTCCCTACGATTTTTAGCGCGTGTCCTCTTACAGATGTGGCTCCCTACGATTTTTAGCGCGTGTCCTCTTACAGATGTGGCTCCCTACGATTTTTAGCGCGTGTCCTCTTACAGATGTGGCTCCCTACGATTTTTAGCGCGTGTCCTCTTACAGATGTGGCTCCCTACGATTTCTTAGCGCGTGTCCTCTTACAGATGTGACTCCCTACGATTTCTTAGCGCGTGTCCTCTTACAGATGTGGCTCCCTACGATTTCTTAGCGCGTGCCCTCTTACAGATGTGGCTCCCTACGATTTTTAGCGCGTGTCCTCTTACAGATGTGGCTCCCTACGATTTTTAGCGCGTGTCCTCTTACAGATGTGGCTCCCTACGATTTCTTAGCGCGTGTCCTCTTACAGATGTGGCTCCCTACGATTTCTTAGCGCGTGTCGTCTTAAAGATGTGGCTCCCTACGATTTCTTAGAACATGTCCTCTTTCCGAAAATGTGGCTCTCTACGCTCTCTCTTAGAATATATTCTCTTCCACAGATGTGCTTTTCTTCGATTTTTAGCACAAATAATCTTTTACAGATGTGGCTCCCTACAATTTCTTGAAACATGTCATCTTCCGAAAATTTGGCTCTCTACAGTCTCTTAAATGTACTCTCTTCCACAAATTTGACTCCCTTATAAGGATATACGATTTTTTCAGCACATATTCTATTTTACAGATGTAGCTCCTTACGATCTAAAAGCTACTTCTTCCTTAAATGTGCCTGTGTCATCTTCCATAAATGTGGCTCTCTACGAACTCTTAGAACTCTCAACAATCTGCGAAGCTCCTATGATTAAGAGTATGTAAATTTTCTACATGCAATCATTATTGTATTTAAACATCGTATTTGCCTGTCCATATGAATCGTGCTTCGCAAATGCATTTCCTGTACTTTACTTGAGGATAATGATTTGCTTATGAAAAATTGCTAACTTGAAAAATCGCATAAAAGGTACATTAATAAATTAAATTCTTATCAAAAGTGGCTGCTAAAACTTGTGTTTGAGTATGATGTTCTAAATATACTACTTAATTACTGTATTATTGAAATGTTTGTTTGAAATCAATTTAACAAAATTTCGATAGAGAATCAACTGTCTTTTTGATTTTAAAAATCAAAACTCGTCTTGCCAGATATCTTCTCACTTTCAGATCTCTTCTCACCAAATCTCTCATCTCAGTCTCTGATCTATTCTCACCAAATCTCTTATCTTAGTTTCAGATCTCTTCTCATCAAATCTCTCATCTGAGTTTCAGATCTCTTCTCATCAAATCTCTCATCTGAGTTTCATTTCCTCTTATCAAATCTCTCATCTGAGTTTCAGATCTCTTCTCGCCAAGTCTCACGTCTCAGATCTCATCTCACCAAATCTCTCATCTCAATCTCAGATCTCATCTCACCAAATCTCTCATCTCAATCTCAGATCTCTTCTCGCCAAGTCTCTCATCTCAGTTTCAGATCTCTTCTCACCAATTCTCACATCTCTCACTAAATCTCTCATCTAAATCTCAGATCTCCTCTCACTAAATCTCTCGTCTCAGTTTCAGATGTCTTCTCGCCAAGTCTCACATCTCATTCTCAAATCTCTTCTCACCAAATCTCACATTTGAGTTTCAGATGTCCTCTCACTAAATCTCTCATCTCAGTTTTAGATCTCTTTTCGCCAAGTCTCTCATATCAGTCTCAGCCTCAGATCTCCTCTCACTAAATCACTCCCCAGTCTCGCATCTCGTCTCAGCAATAATGTTTCTAATTAACCTAGATTATCTTAAAACTTGTCGGCTCGCTGCATGGCCCCTGTACAGCCTCTGGTTCGCAATCGGAAACAGTTAGAATCGCTGCTGCAACAGGTGCCAACATTTGCTAATCCTCAATCGCGTTGGGAGCAATACGCCACGCCTGGCGAGGTGGCTGCCAGCTGGCTGTACGATGCCAAGATGCGCTGGAATTGCTTCACTGCCGAGCAGTCCGTATTGGATCTGGGCTGCGGTCCCGGCGCCCTCATGACCGGCTGTCTGGCTTTGGGCTCCGGTTACGTGTGCGGAGTCGATATTGACAGCGACTCGCTTGATCTCTGCCGCTCCAACTTGATGGAGCTGTTTTCACCTGGCAATGATGATGATGATAATGACGTATCAGCGAACTGGGATCTGCTGCAGGCGGATGTGACTCGCCTGTCGGCTGGACTGGTTCATCAAAGACAGTTCGATGTGGTTGTGACCAATCCACCGTTTGGCACTTACAGCGACGCGAAACTCAGTCACAAAAGCAATAGTAATAGGAGGAACAGGAAAGCAGGACAATCAACATCATCGAAAGGAATTGATATTGCTTTTTTAGAAGCCGGTATTGCCGCTTCTTGTGGGTTAGTGTTCTCGTTGCACAAAACTGCCACAATGCCATTTGTGATGCATCGCGCGAGGCAGGCCTGCGCTCGGAAGCTGATGAGCAGCGATGACGTTGCTAGCGCTATGGTGGAAGGTCGCGACTATAGCGTCAGTCAGGTTGCTAATCTGCGATATAATCTAAACAGATCGTACAACCATCATCTTAAGGAGTCCAAAGATATTGAGGTCAGCATCTTGGAGGTTGCCTTCCTCAGATGACTATTCAATTTTAGCACGAAGGACTACTGGAAGTTACTGTTTTATCAGGATTTATTTGAACGCTCAGATAAAGAATGTATCTTAGCTCACTGTGGAAGATTCAATTTAGACTACTGAGAAAAGTAGACGAATAAAGATTTGAATCGTAAAATCCCTCACGTAGCCCTGAAAAAGTTGCTACGAAAGAAACGTCTGTGCACACCACGGATAGTAAAATAACTAGTAGTTATTTTAGTATCTCTGATTCTGATTAAATAGTAACTTTAGCGATTCTTGGTTATTCCTCGGTGGTCTACTGAATGTTTTTGAATCTTATATATGATTGCGCATTTAAATAAACAAATTTACATCCGCTAATAATTGCTCGCGGTTTGAATTTTACTTCCGACTGGAATTAATAAAGAAACCTGTCTTGATTTTACTGTTTTAAATTTTACCGGTTTGAGCTCAGCCAATAAAAGAGCAGTAAAGAGAAAGGTCGGATGTTACACGGACGAAACTCAAGCAGGCCCAATCTAGCTCACCCAATGAGAGAGCAGTTAGGAGAGAGGTCAAAGTTAGAAGGACGAAACTCAGTCCAGAGGGGCAGGCCCAATCTAGCTCAGCCAATGAGAGAGCAGTTAGGAGAGAGGTCAAAGTTAGAAGGACGAAACTCAGTCCAGGAGGGCAGGCCCAATCTAGCTCAGCCAATGAGAGAGCAGTGAGGAGAGAGGTCAAAGTTAGAAGGACGAAACTCAGTCCAGGAGGGCAGGCCCAATCTAGCTCAGCCAATGAGAGAGCAGTTAGGAGAGAGGTCAAAGTTAGAAGGACGAAACTCAGTCCAGAGGGGCAGGCCCAATCTAGCTCAGCCAATGAAAGAGCAGTAAGGAGAGCGGTCTGGAGTAGTCGGATGATTTTATTTCATAATTGATGGCGATGATGCTACATGTACTTAGGTACTGCTTGGGAAGCAAGGAGACAAGCTGAATATTCTCTGTTGCACTGAATGAATTGTGGCTGTGTGCGAAATCAAATATTGACTTTATGGCCTAACAGATCATAAAAAGACTTTAGTACGTTAATGATGCAGAACTTCCATGTCTATGGTACACTTTCGTTAGAATTGTGCTCAGAAGCTGTGTATTAATGATTAAATAAGATAAAACTAGAATTAGAAACAGAGCTCATTGAAATTTAACATTCTTTTTTATATTACGTGTATATGAAAACATATGGTTTGCGCCTATCAGCGTCCACTTTACAAATTTAATTGGTGTTGAATATGCTGATAAACAAATCATAGTTTTTCAACCGCGCCTCAATACAATGAAAAGCATCGTTGGTTCCGCTTGTCTGCTTCATCATGTACGCGGCAACACGGGGAAGCGCCGTTTCGGATTCATCAGGTCAAAACAACGCCATCAGTTAACCCTGAATCGGCGCCAACTATTGCCTCATCTGTGCGACTCTGTGTCGCAGCAGCTGTGCTCAGGACATGTCGTCAATGCTGCTATGGTGGCATCAACAACGGCAGGTCAGTCGCTGTCGAGTCAGCTGACCTACCACAGTTTGCAGGAGTTCACCAGCAGCTGGGACGAGCGAGCACCTCTGTCGCCAGTCAGGCATTTCGGCTTCCCCGTTGCTGCCTGCCGAGTGGATCTGGCCAATCAGGAGAGTCGGATGTTGAGCTACTCAACTCAGCGAGTGTTTGTGGATGACAATCTAGCAGAGTTGGCTACATCATCGGATGAGCTAACGGAAAAGGACATTGTGTCCGCGATAAGCTACAGCGTCTGTTGCTACTGTAGAGCAGAAGCGACAATCCTGGCTGCTAAGCGGGCGGTGCCGATGGTTCTGTCGACGAAGAGCGCGGCCAAGACTGACCTGGATTCGCCCAGTCGAAGGCCTCAACTGTTGCTGCATCATCAAGCTCAAAAGCGCGCCTGTGGCAAGGCCAGCAGTAGGAAACCGGCCCGACTTCAGCAGCAGCGACCACTGCATCGGCGTCGGTTGAATCAGTCGGTGCAACAGCAGCAGCTGGAGGAGACAACAGCTACTGAGACTTGGGATTTGCGTGAGTCAGCTGGGGGAAGACCCTTCATTTGAATGGGCTATGATATGTACAATGGAAACTGCATGGCAAGCACTTAGGGGTGCCAAAGCTTCTGCAGTAAGGATCGGTACATGACATACATATCCAAGGATGTCGCAATCGATTTTATGGTGCGGGACGAAGCCGAGAATTTTACGAGCGCATTACACGACTAAATTTCTACATATTATTTTTGGGAATCGGTGGTGTTTGCCCTCATTTTGGCACCGCAGGCACTCGTTTTGGCGCCACTGGCACTCGATCATTTTAGCGCCGCAGGCACTGGATCATTTTGGCGCCACTGGCACTTTTTTCAACGCCGCAGGCACTCGATCGTTTTGGCGCCACAGGCACTCGATCGTTTTGGCGTCACAGGCACTCGATCGTTTTGGCGTCACAGGCACTCGATCGTTTTGGCACCGCAGGCACTCGATCGTTTTGGCACCGCAGGCACTCGATCGTTTTGGCGTCACAGGCACTGGATCAGTTTGGCGCCACAGGCACTCGATCGTTTTGGCGCCGCAGGCACTCGATCATTTTAACGCCGCAGGCACTCGATCATTTTAGCGCCGCAGGTACTGGATCATTTTGGCGCCACTGGCACTTACATGTATTTCAACGCCGCAGGCACTAGATCAGTTTGGCGCCACAGGCACTGGATCATTTTGGCGCCACAGACACTCGATTTTAACGCCGCCGGCACTGGATCGTTTTGGCGCCCGCGGAAGCAAAATTATTGATTTCCATAACAGGCCTCAAGGTGGGGCGGGGGATCAAGCGCATGGCAATTGTCGTTTATGCCTGCCTAAGCCATAGGGTTTTTAATTTTAAGGTGCACCATCACTTGCTCCGCTCCTTATGGCTACGCCCCTAAAGGACAACTTGGTTCTATCGTTGGTAACTCATTACTCCCATATCCGCCCCATCCCTAAGCAGCCTCATCAACAGACGCCTCCCTAGCCTGGCAGTTGCTGCTTGACCAACAGGCGAACTCGAACCAGCAAGCAGCAATCATTGATCAGTCTCCGGATCTCTCCAACAGCACAATGGAAACTCAATCCAACTGCAAGGACACGGCAGCCTCAATGGACTCGGCATTTTTCACCTGCAGCGGAGTTGCCCCTCTGTCTCCTTTGACACTTGAGGATCAGCCAGGTGACGATTTGATTGAAATTCGACAAATCCAACAGAGCTGCCTGACTCAACTCGACCGGATTCGATCGATTCTAACAACCTCGGAGCTGGCCAACCTGACTGTTGCTAGGATTCGAACTTGCGACCAACTGCTAGGCCAAATTGACTCCAGCCTGCGACAGAGCCTGCCGGATATAAGCGAGGCCGATTGCGACACTTCAAATCCGTCCATGGCCACTCTGACTTGCGTCGATCTGGCGGCAGCCGACAATTTGAGCGCCGCCACAAGCAGAAAGCGGCAGCAGCAGCAGCAGCAGCAAAAACAGCAGCAGGGTCACCGGCGCCAGAGAAGCCACCTATTCAAGCTGATGGGCCTGACAAGACGCCGAAGACTAGAGGTGGACTCGACCGACTGACAGCATAGCAACAGCATTGTTTAATAATAATTTTTCTCATGCCTATACTCCGACTCGTTGGGTCATCTGTTGCTTGAATTATTATTTTTAAGAATCAACGGGTTTGAGTTTATAACAAACAATTTGTAGTCTAATACGTGAGTATAACTTTTTCCTGTGCACCCGTCTCAAAGAAACCAAATAAACTGAATTTGCATTTAAAATAATAATTAATTTTGTTTATTTATTATAGGAGTTTTACAATTGAACAAAGATATTATATTTGGCTGAATATAAACACGATATCAGCAGATTGGTTATTAATAATTACTATAGAAAAAATTAAAACTGTTTAAGCTATTGAATCTACTAGAAGTAGTATACCTATTTCTTAATTAATGGATAATAAGTCTGTAGTTTTTGCTTTTTCTTAATTTCAGCCAATTTTATATACTACTTGTGTCTACAATGCAACTCAGTAGCACTAATTGAATTAAACACAAAAATATACAAATCCACAATCACAAGTTTTTTAATGAAATTAAGACAGAAAAATTACAAAACAAGACACAAAGTTGAATAAGAAAGACTACTGTAAGTACTGGTAACGTTATAAATTTACAAAATCAGGTGTCTTTCTGTTAGTTTTACATCAGATAAAGCAGCTTCTATCTAGGATAAACATGAATATCCAAGGCGTAAGTGAAAACTGAGCGGACAGGATACGATTTAAAAATAAAGAATTACATACTTAAAAAGTGAATTAAGTGAGTAATATATGAAAGGCTTTTAACAGGCTATAAACAGAATTTGCGATCTTCCAGATCCTCGTGGCCCTGAATTACTGGACTTCAGTGATAAGTGGGTCACAGCGATCTATTAATAACCCTACAGTGGGTCACAGCGATCTATTAGTAACCCTACAGTGGGTCACAGCGATCTATTAATAACCCTACAGTGGGTCACAGCGATCTATTAGTAACCCTACAGTGGGTCACAGCGATCTATTAATAACCCTACAGTGGGTCACAGCGATCTATTAATAACCCTACAGTGGGTCACAGCGATCTATTAGTAACCCTACAGTGGGTCACAGCGATCTATTAGTAACCCTACAGTGGGTCACAGCGATCTATTAATAACCCTACAGTGGGTCACAGCGATCTATTAGTAACCCTACAGTGGGTCACAGCGATCTATTAATAACCCTACAGTGGGTCATAGCAATCTTTTAATGATCATACAGAGGGTCATAGGAATCTTTCAATGATCCTACAGTGGGTCATAGCAATCTTTCAATGATCCTACAGTGGGTCATAGCAATCTTTCAATGACCCTACAGTGGGTCATAGCAATCTTTCAATGATCCTACAGTGGGTCATAGCAATCTTTCAATGATCCTACAGTGGGTCATAGCAATCTTTCAATGATCCTACAGTGGGTCATAGCAATCTTTCAATGATCCTACAGTGGGTCATAGCAATCTTTCAATGATCCTACAGTGGGTCATAGCAATCTTTCAATGATCCTACAGTGGGTCATAGCAATCTTTCAATGACCCTACAGTGGGTCATAGCAATCTTTCAATGATCCTACAGTGGGTCATTGCAATCTTTCAATGACCCTACAGTGGGTCATAGCAATCTTTCAATGATCCTACAGTGGGTCATAGCAATCTTTCAATGATCCTACAGTGGGTCACAGCAATCTTTCAATGATCCTACAGTGGGTCATAGCAATCTTTTAATGATCCTACAGTGGGTCATAGCAATCTTTCAATGATCCTACAGTGGGTCATAGCAATCTTTCAATGACCCTACAGTGGGTCATAGCAATCTTTCAATGATCCTACAGTGGGTCATAGCAATCTTTCAATGACCCTACAGTGGGTCATAGCAATCTTTCAATGATCATACAGTGGGTCATAGCAATCTTTCAATGATCCTACAGTGGGTCATAGCAATCTTTCAATGATCCTACAGTGGGTCATAGCAATCTTTTAATGACCCTACAGTGGGTCATAGCAATCTTTCAATGATCCTACAGTGGGTCACAGCAATCTTTCAATGATCCTACAGTGGGTCATAGCAATCTTTTAATGATCCTACAGTGGGTCATAGCAATCTTTCAATGACCCTACAGTGGGTCATAGCAATCTTTCAATGATCCTACAGTGGGTCATAGCAATCTTTTAATGATCCTACAGTGGGTCATTGCAATCTTTCAATGATCCTACAGTGGGTCATAGCAATCTTTCAATGATCCTACAGTGGGTCATAGCAATCTTTCAATGATCCTACAGTGGGTCATAGCAATCTTTCAATGATCCTACAGTGGGTCATAGCAATCTTTCAATGACCCTACAGTGGGTCATAGCAATCTTTTAATGATCCTACAGTGGGTCATAGCAATCTTTTAATGATCCTACAGTGGGTCATTGCAATCTTTCAATGACCCTACAGTGGGTCATAGCAATCTTTCAATGATCCTACAGTGGGTCATAGCAATCTTTCAATGATCCTACAGTGGGTCATAGCAATCTTTCAATGATCCTACAGTGGGTCATAGCAATCTTTCAATGATCCTACAGTGGGTCATAGCAATCTTTCAATGATCCTACAGTGGGTCATAGCAATCTTTCAATGATCCTACAGTGGGTCATAGCAATCTTTCAATGATCCTACAGTGGGTCATAGCAATCTTTCAATGATCCTACAGTGGGTCATAGCAATCTTTCAATGATCCTACAGTGGGTCATAGCAATCTTTCAATGACCCTACAGTGGGTCATAGCAATGTTCCACTGAACCTACAGATGATCATATAAATCTAATGATCTTTTGTAATATAAACAAGCTTAAAAGGTATCGGCTGCATACCACAGACGATAAAACTCTATAACCAAAACCTCGATCATTCAACTTATAGACGCATGTGGATATCCCAGTAACTATGTACAATATTATTATTCTATAACATTAATCAATAAGTCAATAAATCATTGCAACCGACCATCCGATCGCATGTCAACGTCGGCTAGTCTGACAGACTGAACAGACAAAGACTTTGAGGAAGACGAGTCGCCCTTAGCAACCGAAGCGGCGGCCAGAGTGAGGGAGCGCAGACAGCGATTGGGCTGGCCTGGCCCGATGCCGACAGCAGCTGGTCGGCAGCGCCGGCAGGCCTGCCGATGCTGGCTGTGCAGTCCGACAAACTGCAACAGGCCGGGCGGCAGATGAAACCCTGTAGCAACAGTTGCGGCGGCTGCTTCTGCCAAATCGCCAGCTGTATTGGCTGCTTGGCAGCAGTCTGTCTCCGGTTTGTGACTTCTGGCGCAGATTATTGGCAGCCAGTGCCTGCGCAGGTTGGTTCAAAATAGGAATTGAAGGCTCATTCCGCCGACTCCCCTGAGCAGACATCAAGGACGACTTAAGAAGGACGGAAAGCTCGTTTCTTAGAAAATTTTAGAAGGCAGGCTTTCCCGAAAAAAATACACTACGGAGATAGAAAGTTTTCATTTTTTCAGCACAGAAATTGTTATTGCTTTTGATAGGAGGCAGATCCAGTGCTCATCTTTTGATATGCTGTGCCTTTCTTATTGCTCTATCGATATTCATAAAGCTTTTCGTTCAGAAAAATAGGATTCTATGTTAATTTTTTATTCTACTTACATTTGCGCATGTCTTGTGCCTAAAAACCATTGAAATGGCACAGCTCGGCTACCTTGGCTTTATGAGTCTATTTTATCATTCTTAGCTGACTGTGTAACAAATAATTGTAGCAGAAATGATAAAATAGATTCATAAAACCAAATATTCGAGCTGTGTCATGCATTTTAATGAATTTTAGGTACATGAAATAGAAAAAAAATTAACATAGAATTCTATTTTTCTGAACGAAAAGCTTTATGAATATCGATAGAGCAATAAGAAAGGCACAGCATATCAAGAGATGAGCACTGGATCTGCCTCCTATCAAAAGCAATAGCAATTTTTGTGCTGAAAAAATGAAAACTTCTTATCTCCGTAGTGTATTTTTTCGGGAAAGCCTGCCTTCTAAAATTTTCTAAGAAACGAGGTTTCCCGTCCTTCTACTTGAGTCGTAATTGGCAGATACACGCACAGGCACACACTCACACAGGAGTGTACAGCGGCCCTAACTCTATTTATCGTTAGGCATGTACACTTCACTGTGCCTTTGGGGGTTGGCCCTCAAGCTGGGCGTTAATTGCACGAGCAGAGCCAAGCCGAGATTCCAATTTAGCCCCAAATTAATGTGACTGCACTTGGAATCGAGCCTGGGCCGCCGCGTTGGACCGCTGGGCTACGGCCAACTTTTATTTTAGTATACAGACTAGCACTTTAACCCCCCTCCGGGTTGATTCTGTGAAGCGGTTGGTTTCCTAGCAACCCCCGATTCTGGAGAGAGACATGTTGTGTATCTTTATCTTATATTTTATATTTTAGCACGCACCCACACAATGTAATTTCTACTGTTGATAAATTACAGATAGAAATTGGTAAAGCCAACTCACTTAGCAACAGCCTCGGCAGCCAGACACATCAACCGTTGCTGACCACAGCCAGACAGTACCAAAGCAGCCAGGCCGCGTCCGCCTTCGCCAACTGACTGTTCGCCAGACTGTGCGGGCGGCGCCACATCCTGCGGACGCTGACCGTGACGATTGCGCACATCCGTGTGAGCGCCGTGCGTTACTAAGCACGTGATTGTACTCTCCAGGGTGAGGAAATCCGGCAGTGCGCGGTCGTATCTGAAATTATAGATAAAAAATTACACTGTTTTATCATCGCTTAGTTCTGTAGTAGCCATAGTTAAGCCTTCTATTAAAAGTAATATAAAAAAAAATAACTACAGCCTCTTGCTACCATATCAAAGCCTACTACAGCCTCTTGCTACCATATCAAAGCCTACTACAGCCTCTTGCTACCATATCAAAGCCTACTACAGCCTCTTGCTACCATATCAAAGCCTACTACAGCCTCTTGCTACCATATCAAAGCCTACTACAGCCTCTTGCTACCATATCAAAGCCTACTACAGCCTCTTGATACCATATCAAAGCCTACTATAGCTTTTTGCTACCATATCAAAGCCTACTACAGCTTCTTGCTACCATATCAAAGCCTACTACAGCCTCTTGCTACCATATCAAAGCCTACTACAGCTTCTGCTACCATATCAAAGCCTACTACAGCTTCTGCTACCATATCAAAGCCTACTGCAGCCTCTTGCTACCATATTAAAGTCTACTACAGCCTCAGCTACCAGATATAAGTATACTACAGGACCTGCTACAAGATAGAAGTCTACTACAGGATCTGCTACCAGATAGAAGTCTACTACAGGATCTGCTACAAGATAGAAGTATACTACAGGACCTGCTACAAGATAGAAGTCTACTACAGAATCTGCTACCAGATAGAAGTCTACTACAGGATCTGCTACAAGATAGAAGTCTACTACAGGACCTGCTACAAGATAGAAGTCTACTAAAGCTTCTGCTACCATATCAAAGTCTACTACAGCCTTTGCTACCAGATAAAAGTAGACTACAGCATACAGTCTACCACAACTACTGCAAAAAAATTACCTGACAATAAGATGCAAAGGCGTGTCCCCAGCATCCGACATAGCATTTGGATCCGCGCCGCAGTGCAGCAGCAGTTTAGCCACGGTGCAATTTGGCACGCTGACAGCGCTGCTAACATGAAAGCTGTCAATCTCGGTGCCCGGATCGCAGGACATGTGCAACAGGCTGTGTCCGGTTGGCAAGCGGAAGTCCGCTTTAACTAGGCTGTGCACCAGACGGAAACTGAGCTGCTCTTCGTAAACTGTCATTTTCACCTGGCGATAAGTACGTAAGATATGAGCTAAATAAGTAGTTGAATAAGCTAAAAATATCTGCATTAAAATTATACCAATATCTTTTTAACTATACTTAAGTAGCAGAACAAAGATTAAAAATTTTAAAGCAACTCATTTAATGCTTGTTAGAATTTTTATCTACCGTATTCTAACTCCATAGTGGGTCATAGCTACCTATCTTGATGACCATCCAAGTGGGTCATAGCTACAGCATCTACTCATGTTGATGATCATCCAAGTGGGTCATAGCTACAGCATTTACTCATGTTGATGATCATTCCAGTGGGTCATAGCTAAAGCATCTACTCATGTTGACGATCATTCCAGTGGGTCATAGCTAAAGCATCTACTCATGTTGACGATCATTCCAGTGGGTCATAGCTACAGCATCTACTCATGTTGATGATCATTCCAGTGGGTCATAGCTACAGCATCTACTAATGTTGATGACCATCCAAGTGGGTCATAGCTACAGCATCTACTAATGTTGATGACTAGTTCAAAGCTAAATGTACCAGTTAAAGTATTCGGTCATAACATTAACCTATCATATCTTTATAAGCCCTTCAGTGAGTCGCACCTTAGACAGCAGAGCCAGCAGGTAGAACACCGTGTGCACGTCCTGACTAAACGCATCCAATTCTTCTCGTTGATTTTTACACCTCAGCCGGCAGCGATGCAACTCTTCGCAGCTGATAGTCAAAACTTCGTAGACAATGCGAAATGGCACTTCAACTCGCAGCGACACCATCTGCGAGAGCACCTGAGACAGTCTGAGCAGGTCTTTACCGCCAGCCTGATTTTGACCGTGACGCAATCGGAGGGCGTGCAGCCAGAGCTCCAGACAGCGATCGAACTGCATGAGATCGGCGCACACGGCTCCGCGATACACGATTGGTCCGGTGAGGTCGCAATACTGCGGACCTAGCACTCGTTCGCGTATCATCAGGCCTTCTAATTCCAGTAGTTCGAAGTCGTATTGAATCTCTTCTAGTTCGGCCAGAGTTTCGCATTCTTTGCGCATTCTGTGATTTATGAAATTAACATATCTATCAGTAAATGCTAAGACAGTAATAGTAGTGGCTCCTACAGTCAATGGGCCGCTGCTAACACACTCACAGCAGTTGGGTCCTACAGTCAATGGGCCGCTGCTAACACACTCACAGCAGTTGGGTCCTACAGTCAATGGGCCGCTGCTAACACACTCACAGCAGTTGGGTCCTACAGTCAATGGACCGCTGCTAACACACTCACAGCAGTTGGGTCCTACAGTCAATGGGCCGCTGCTAACACACTCACAGCAGTTGGGTCCTCCTACAGTCAATGGGCCGCTGCTAACACACTCACAGCAGTTGGGTCTTACAGTCAATGGACCGCTGCTAACACACTCACAGCAGTTGGGTCCTACAGTCAATGGGCCGCTGCTAACACACTGACAGCAGTTGGGTCCTACAGTCAATGGACCGCTGCTAACACACTCACAGCAGTTGGGTCCTACAGTCAATGGGCCGCTGCTAACACACTCACAGCAGTTGGGTCCTACAGTCAATGGACCGCTGCTAACACACTGACAGCAGTTGGGTCCTCCTACAGTCAATGGGCCGCTGCTAACACACTCACAGCAGTTGGGTCCTACAGTCAATGGACCGCTGCTAACACACTGACAGCAGTTGGGTCCTCCTACAGTCAATGGGCCGCTGCTAACACACTGACAGCAGTTGGGTCCTACAGTCAATGGACCGCTGCTAACGCACTCACCGATAAGCGGTAATAGGCTTAGCGGATGTCTTAGGCTCCGGTGCATCCGGGTCGGTTCTCATTCGCAGAGCCTGAACCAACAGTCGGTAGGCGCCAACAGGATCATAACGATCTTTGTCGTTTAGCAGCATAGCGCCTAGCAGCTCCAGCGCTTCGATATGATGACGCCTAGTGATTTCTAGCTTAGGCTCGAGAACCATGTACATAACCGTCTCAGCTTGAGCGTGCTCAGCGGCTACAAATAATTGATCTAACCCGCTATCGTTGACGCTCAATTTAGCGCCGTGATGGATCAGAGCACGGCAGATCTCTGTTCGGCCAGTCTCGGCAGCAAATTGCAATGCGGTGGCGTTGGCCATGGCAGTTTGGTTAGGATTCATGCCGCATTCTAATAGGAAATTCACTACGGCAAGGTGGCCACGAAATGCCGAGATCATTAGGCAATTGTTTCGATACCGATTGGGTATTTCAATGTCCGCCTTGTGCTGCACCAGGTAGCGAACTATGTCTAGTCGGCCATCGAAGCAGGCCGCTCGTAGCGGTGTACTGTTTGAGTTTGTTGTCTTGTTCACCTGTGCGATTTGGTGTTGGTAGGTAGGTAGGTAGGTGAGGTAGGTAGGTAAGTAGGTGAGGGAGGTGAGGTAGGTAAGGTAGGTAGGTAGACAGGTAGGTAACATAGATAGGTAAGTAGGTAGTTAAGGTAGACAGGTAGAAAATACGTAGGTAGGTATAGGTGATGTAGGCAAGGCAGGCAGGTAGGTAGGTAGATAGGACTTTTATAAATTGTCAAGTTCAAACATTCTCTAGGCCTAAAAAAGTCTAAAGCAGATTATTGAAGCTATTAATTGATTATTGAAGCTTCAATATTTTACTTGTCAATACAAATGATAACAACAAACCTAGAAACAATTAACTTGAAAACAAATTTCCAAACCCTATAACTTACCTGGGCGCCATTCTCAACAAGACAGCGGATGATTTCCATGTGACCAGCACCAGCGGCACACCATAATGCTGTAGCACCTTCAATCAGGAAGCTGTGTTAAAAAAACAACAATTAAAATAGTTGATTGGTTACAAAGTATGTATGAAATAAATTATGCAATTTGTCACTAAATAAATTAGTTGACACAGGCTCAGTAGTTTTCAACTTAAGCAATACATTATAAAGATTCACATATTTCTTAGTTGTAGTGGGCATAAATTTTTTGGTTCTTGTTAATTTAAATTGAAATAAATGAATTTAAATGAAATTCAAATCTTGGGCCTAGACAGAATGGTTTTGGCCAAATTGGTCCAAATTTTGCAGGCTTTTATTAGGGCCTAAAAGCCAGTACCCCATCTAATATGCAGCACACAATGGGTGCCCCAAAAGTAGTGTCATATTTGACTGCACTACTTTTTATAAACATATATTTAAACAATCAATAAATAGCAGCTTTATCTGGCAACAAAATATCACCAAATATTTTGATTTTAGAAAAAATGTGAAAAAAGTTAGATCTCTTAAACTAATGATGGAGTGAATATGGATTTTTGCAAGTTTCCAAAACCAAATCTGAATGTACAAAAAAACTCTAAATCAAAATCCAAAAATCCAAATGTGTTTCTGAATAACAAATAAGGAATAATAATAACATTTTTAAGTAAAAAATGCCTTGTCATCTAATAAATGATCTAAGTAAGCAATAAGTCTACTCTTTAAGTGAAATTCAAGTGAAATTGCAAGACTAAAAACATAGTAGAGAGTAAATAAGTTTGAATTGAACTTTGTTCTTATATAACTAATCTAGTTAATTCTAATAACTATGACTAACTAAGGTTAAATTTGTGATATTGTGCAATTTGAGAACACTTTACTACAAGTTTATGCATTTGCATTTTGAAAAAACAACTAAATTACTAATTATATACTTAAACATTGATTGCCAAAAATGTTTTTGCAATATTAGGTTTAACACCTCAAAGGTCTTAAAGTTTAGTATCTTTACTTGGTATAAATTTCTTTTAATTTAAATAAAGTGTAATAAAATTTAAAAAATATATATATGTTACTAGAAAATAAACAATAGGCCTATGTCTATGATATAAAAAGTTGCATTTTTATTTTTTATATGATACTTTTTTATTTCAAAAGTTATATTTCTTTTACATTTAAATTTGTTTAGGTTTCCTGATTTTTTTGTATTCAGAAGCACATTTGGAAAATTTATTTGGACAATAAAATTTCTAAATCCAAAATATTTAGATTTTTTAAAGTAAATTTTTTTAAAGATAATGTCCATGATACAGTCCCAATTCTCATGAATTTGACCTATAGCAATTGCTTTAAATAAGAGAACAATGACTCTAAAGGGTAAATATGGCATGTTTTGGCTTTCTGAAAGATGAATAAGCCTATGATGAAGGCGTAGTAATGACTTAAATGAATAATTTCTGAATATAAATTTGTTTATATTTAATAAACTACGCAATTGAATGAATTCAATGCATTTTTGTCATGATATGGCATGATGCCATACTATCTCTTAACTGTCTCAAAGCTTCAAAGCTTAAAAGCAATTAGTTGAGTTAGAACTATTTTACTTATTACATTAGAATTTGTTGTCCATAAAAATATGATTGAAATACAAAGTAAATGCTTGAATTATTTGACTCTGGGTTACACGCGCACAAATTATAAATCACATTCATAGCTCACTATGTAGATTCAATTAAAGCTTATATACGAATAATTGTATTTCCTCATTCTTTCATCTTATGATGCCTACTATGCATTTCAATGGGACGGCCCCTGTTTGTTTTACTATGCCCATAGAAAGCATATGGCGTAGGTGTGATGGTGTAGTTTCTGTATAATTTTTGTTTTATGGCTATACACATATTTTGTATTTTGTATACTTGACGGATTGTTGTTCATAAATGAAAGTCAAGCTATATATTCTGTTTCATTTTACGATGCCTTTGGTGTAATTCAGTCTATTATGGGCATCGCAAAACAAAAGTGAGAGGGGTTACTTTGGGTCCTTAAATTGATTTACCAATGTTCTTGTGGAGACCATTTTCCGGTCACACCACTCTGACAATATCATCGCTGCATTCTTTGCCCAGCTTCGCCTGCAGTACCCCCTGACTGGGCCACCAATCATGTCTGATGCCCGACTGTTCAACATTAATTGGGAGTCTGTTGAACTTACTTGACTATTCTTTTCAAGCATTACAAATTCACTTCTGTGTTGCTCAATATTTACTAGCCAGCTATAATATCCGTTTCATTTCGCAATGCCCTAGATGTTGTAATTATTCATAAGGCATTGTAAAACGAAATGGTTTATAATGGCTCAATAGCTTCAGTTGCTAATGAGAGTGGACACAATATTAGGCCTAAAGCGCGCGAGTTGTGACATTTCAGTGGAAATACAGTCAGAAGTACAAACCATCTGTGTGACTGAATTTAAGACCTCTGAAACACTGCACTATTCTATCATAAAGTATACATTTTTAAAGCCTTCTTGCTTATTTAACATGGGCATTGTAAGACGAAACAAATACTATTTTGGGCATCGTAAGACAAAAGAATGCCTGTATTTCTTGGAAACATTGTGATAAGCAAAATAAAAAATACAAAGACTACATCTAATTCTAAATCTAAAAATTACTAGTAAATTCTAACTATTAAAAATAAACTATAAATTAATTTTAGCCATTTATAAAAGTTATTTTGCTGCTTATTAGGCCTATAAAAAGTCGTTTTGTTTGCCAGCAGACGAAAAGGCGGCAGACAAAATGACTAGGCACCAAAAACTCAGCACTTGATTGTTGATGAAAAAAAATCATTATTGACATTCAGCCTAGGCCTAAATGGAATTTTCTAATCCATTAAATTAATAAATTAAAATAAATTAAATTAATATAATAATAATGTCAATGATTATTAAAACAGTTTATAAAAGTTAAGCAAGGAAACAGGGTCAACATAATTTAATCAAAAGTCAATATCATTAACTGTGCAATGAAATTAAGATTAGAAACCATACCCATCAAACTTGACATTTCCAGGCTTGTTGATGTCCACATTGTACTCTTTAATTAGAAAATGAACAATTTTTGTGTGCCCATACTTGCTGGCAATCACTATAGCAGGAGCACACTCGTTTCCAACATTCGATTGGATTGCTATAGTACTCGACTCAAATATGCGTTTCCCTTCCTCTTTTGAAACACGGCGTCTACTAATATGTGAGCGAATCTTCAAGAGATTTCCGGCCAACAAGGCTTCATAGATTTGCTGACAAAACTCATCGTATGGACCATCCGCTTTTGCGCTCAGTTGGTCCGCATCCTGAGCAGCAAAGCTCATTTTGTTTATGCCTTTCCTTGATATAGTCGGGATAGAGTAGTAATCAGTCTCACAAAAGTTAACTGTTGCTTGGTACGAAAATATTTCGCATTGCAAAACTCGCGAATTAAAAATAATTCAACATTCAATTAAAAATAGACTAAAATATTTGCTTACTAAAACAAATATTACTAAAGCACGCTAAACAAAGCTACATGTTATTAGCGGCTAATCTTTACAAAGTATTAATAACTTATAAAATATTTCAGATACCGCTACTAAAGCAAATAATTACTTGTTGCTAGTTGTATCTGGCAATAATCGCTTTCAACTTTTTCGAGTGGGAGTTAAATTTTCAACAAAGAAAATGTTTTTCCAACTTTTTTCATTCTTGGATCCTGACACTGCGTAGTGTACAACGCTAGCATACAGCTCTTAGAATATAACCATTTGGATTTAATATCAGCTCACAGAAAGCTAATCTGCTAGAGCTTGGTCGAATTTTTTTGTTTGACAGAATATCACAATACTTCATAATACAACAAGACCATGATATTTTGTCTAGATTTTGGGTAGCAGTAGTATTGGAGCCCGTAGGAAAGCTGGCAGTTGAAAATTTTTTATTTAGGAGGCAATTTCCTCACAATTTAGCTAAGAAAATTCAATATATAATTCACGTTATACAGATGTTTACTGTATCTGTATTAACGTACAGTATAGTACAGTGAAGCAAGTAAAAGTAAGTACAGTACTTAAATTTCGCCTCAGATTTATTTCACTGAGCCCGCTAACGACAAAACTTATTGTCAAATTTATCATCAATACATAATTCTTTTCTAGAGAATTTTCTCCAAAGTAATGGTTCATTTCACTTATTATCCCATTACAGTAAAAAATTCTGTGTTTCTGTAATAGGGTTTCAAAAAGTACTAGTACACAGACAGTTATTGATATATTTATTTGTTACTTTTATCTCTAGCAAAAAGTAGTTATATACATAGCTATATAGCTAAAAGTATAGCTTTAAATGTATTTTGTTAAAAAGTTCATTATCAATTTTCAATGCAACAAAGTGTCGAAACAAAAAATTAGATTGATGCAAAGAAACAAAACTGTAGCTGATTTATCTTTTAAAATTGTCTTTTTTCTTGTCTTGAATAGATGAAATTAGGGAAATCCTGTATTATCTAGCCTAATGAACTTTTAAAGACTCTATAATGTTAAATAATTGGAATATTTGGATAGGTTCCATTCAGAAAACTTGAATGATCATTTTACAATTTATAGCAGAAATATTCCTTGGCAAATTTGTCGCCCATTAAAATATTAGCGCAAAAAAAGACAACCCTACCAACACTCATGGCTTTGACATGAAAGCAATGAAAAATCCTCATTATCGTGAGGTTGAAAACCTTCTTAGACTGGGCAGCCAGCGCCTCCGTCAGGAGCTTCTAGCCGAAGCTCTGGACTGCTTTCAGCGAGCCTACAGGCAGGCCATCAAACTGGCTGACGCCGCAGTGATTCGGTCCTGCGCATTCAACCTGGGCGCCTGCATGGTTGCCATCGGCGAGTACGAGAGAGCGGTTCGTTACCTCCAGCTGGTGCTGCCTTCCGATGCGGCGGAGAAACCAGTTCCTTACATTGGCGACGTCCATTTTAATATCGGGGTCGCTCAGGAGAGGTTAAACAAAGGCGATACCGCTCACGAGGCGTTCCGGCACGCCTACGTGCATTATAAAAAGAATGAGAAGCACCAGCTCGAGGTGGAGGTGGCGTTTCGGATTGCGAGGTAAGGCTGCTGTCTATCTATCTATCTATCTATCTATCTATCTATCTATCTATCTATCTATCTATCTATCTATCTATCTATCTATCTATCTACCTATCTATCTATCTATCTATCTATCTATCTATCTATCTATCTATCTATCTATCTATCTATCTATCTATCTATCTATCTATCTATCTATCCATCTATCTATCTATCTATCCTCACCCAGATACTCAGAGTCCCAGGCCAGCATTCAGGAGGCCCGTGCTTACTACAAGGCCGCCATGGAAGCGTGCCGCGGCGACCCCACTCTGACCGAGTGGCGGCTGCGCAGTCTGGTGAAGTTCGCATTCTGCAGTTTCATTCTATCGGATTTCGAACCAGCGACCACTCTGGCGGAGAGCATTGCCGACGCTCATCTCATTCCTAGCAACGAGAGTCGAGTAGCCATACTGAATGAAATGGGTATCGCGTTGATGAATGCAAACAAGTACGGACCGGCCAAGGAGTGCTTCGAGGCTGGACTGCAGAGCGTCACCGCGGCATCGTCTGGCGAGTCTCCCGACGACAGCAGTGGCAACAGTCGAGATCCGATGTTTCAACGGGCCGCTTTCCTGCAGAACATCGCCTCGGCTTTGACAGCGTTGAACAGATACGACGAGGCAATTGGCAACTACGAGGAAGCGCTGGCTATGTTTGATGCATCGGAGACCGCTAACGGCCTGGGCAGGGGGCACTGCTACCTGAATGCCGCTATGTGCCATGCCAGGCTCGCGGGGCACGAGCATAGGACCTCAGCTCGTCAGCTGTACGAGAAGGCGCTGGAATTCGCCAAGGAGGCTGGTGAGTTGCTTTAAGATGGCTGTGTGTCTGGCTGTGTGTCTGGCTGTGTATCTGGCTGTGTGCTGATTGTGTGTCTGGCTGTTTGTGTGGCTGTGTGTCTGGCTGTTTGTGTGGCTGTGTGTCTGGCTGTTTGTCTGGCTGTTTGTCTGGCTGTGTGTCTGGCTGTGTGTCTGGCTGTGTGTCTGGCTGTTTGTCTGGCTGTTTGTCTGGCTGTTTGTCTGGCTGTGTGTCTGGCTGTGTGTCTGGCTGTGTGTCTGGCTGTGTGTCTGGCTGTGTGTCTGGCTGTGTGTCTGGCTGTGTGTCTGGCTGTGTGTCTGGCTGTTTGTCTGGCTGTTTGTCTGGCTGTGTGTCTGGCTGTGTGTCTGGCTGTTTGTCTGGCTGTTTGTCTGGCTGTTTGTCTTGCTGTGTGTCTGATTGTGTCTGGCTGTGTGTCTGGCTGTGTCTGGCTGTGTGTCTGATTGTGTCTGGCTGTGTCTGATTGTGTCTGGCTGTGTGTCTGGCTGTTTGTCTTGCTGTGGCTTGCTGTGTGTCTGTCTTTCTGTCTGCTTATCATTAATCGACAAATCTGCGACATTTTATGGCAGAAATTCTCTTAGCTGCCAGACAGCGGCAGTTAAAATAAAAAAACAACAGATCTATAATTTCCGCGGAGCAATTTGAATGGCAAATGATTGAAAACCAGTTTAATCTGGAGTTTAGCTGGGAGGGGAGTTGCATCCCCTCCTGCTCTTTGAGCTGTAGCTGTTGTGCCCCCTCCCTGTTCCCCCTTCCTTCGACTCAAAACAATGACGGCAGAGTGTTGCACTTTTGTTGCCACTAGCAACTCACAATTCATGTCATATGAATTTTAGCGCTACTGATGAGGCACTGATCATATCCTAATCCTAAGTAGTTTTTCTATAAAAAAATATGTTTCAAATAATTAGTTCCGTTAGTTATAGTTAGTTATTGAGTCAGTTATTTACTTAGTTACGAGCATACTAGCAATCGGGGCGGCCAAAAAGCAAGAGACAAAAAGCATGGATAGCAAATTATTCGAGAATGTTTTAAAATAAAAGCACATTTTTTAAAAGCATTCCTTTTTAGTTTCATAAATGACCTCTTTCGAGTAAATTTGTACAAGGAATAGAGTATAAATGTTTAAAAAAAAACTACATGTAGCTTCAGGCCTCTCAATCTTGCTCTCTTGTAACCCCCCCCCCCGTAAGCCTTGCCATCTTAGCAATTTAGCCAGCCAGTCAGTCAGTCAGTCAGTCTACTTCTTACTGCCTAATACTAAAGCTTCGTACATCAAGATGAGCTTATTTAACGTTCAACACGCAGACGACCGCAAAACCCAATGGCAAGCTCTGGAAGCATTGGGCGCCATGGCATTCAGCGATGGCGACATGCAAACCGCCTCGGACAGATTCGCAGCCTCGCTAGCTTTGCTAACCGAAAAGGATGGCAAAGTTCATCAGGATCGAATTGAGGCAAAGTTGAAACAGACGCAGCAGTTCGCTGAGGAACGGGCGCGCGCTGAAGCGAGTCCTGAGAGACACAGAGTGGTATGATTGGTTGCCATTTTTCCATAGATAACAGACGGTTCTATCCAAGTGCGGACGTGTTCTAAGCCATAGATAACAGACTGTTCTATGCAAGTGCGGGTGTAAGCCATAGATAAGAGACGGTTCAATTCAAGTGCGGGTGTACTAAGCGATAGATAACAGAGAGTTCAATTCAAGTGCGGGTGTACTAAGCGATAGATGACAGAAATTTCAATTTAAGTTCAGATGTACTAAGCCATAGATAACAGTCGGTTCTATGCAAGTGCGGGTGTACTAAGCGATAGATAACAGAAATTTCAATTCAAGTTCAGATGTACTAAGCCATAGATAACAGTCGGTTCTATTCAAGTGCGGGTGTACTAAGCCATAGATAACAGAAATTTCAATTGAAGTTCAGATGCACTAAGCCATAGATAACAGAAGGTTCAATTCAAGTGCGGGTGTACTAAGCCATAGATAACAGAAATTTCAATTTAAGTTCAGATGTACTAAGCCATAGATAACAGACGGTTCAATTCAAGTGCGGGTGTACTAAGCCATAGATAACAGAAATTTCAATTCAAGTTCAGATGTACTAAGCCATAGATAACAGACGGTTCTATGCAAGTGCGGGTGTACTGAGCGATAGATAACAGGCAGTTCAGTTCAAGTGTGGGTGTACTAAGCCATAGATAACAGACGGTTCAATTCAAGTGCGGGTGTACTAAGCCATAGATAACGCTTTCTTTCCAGGAACGAGTATCGAGCGTTCAAGGCAGTCCAGCGCGAGTGAGGTCAGTGCAAATTTGCAGAACTATTTTATGATAATAATTTGTAATATCCTTTACGCTAAGATTGTAATTTATAAATAACGTCTGGACCAATTTAAACAAAAATAAATACATTCAATCCAATTCAACGAACTCAGGACCCCAACAGGAAAAAACATTGAACCTGAAGCTTCAAAATCTAATAGCATCATGCATGAATCTCCTGCCAACGAATTAAAACTGGCTGTGATTGGCGATTCATTTCTTATTAGTAATTTGCAGCAGCAAACAGCAAGTGGCGTGGATGAAAAACCACAGGTTTCTGCTTCTGCTGCAACAGATAAACTGGAACCAGACAATGACGGGTATAAAAATTAGTAGATTTATGAAAATAATTTCTTTATCCTATTATTTTTTGCCTACTAGATCATCTCTTATGGTGATTTATGCTGTTTTAATTGTTTTATTTATATTTTTTAAGTTTGCAAGTTCTATCGAATCCTTCTGTATTTTAATCTAGATTAGCAATCCATTCTATTCCTTCATTAGTGGTGTTGGCTAGATTATCAATCCGCTGTATTGTTGCTAAAATTTATTGCTAAAGGCATTTACAACCCACCGGCTCCTAAATTTTCCAGAGACCGTCCTGCGATGTCGTCCACGGAAGGCCAGCAGCAGCAGCAAATGTCATCAGAAGTGGCAGGGCATGCATATGAAAATAGGTGTGCCTCTTCAAGATATTTACCCTATTTTTATAACACTTAACACTGTTAAAAAGTACAAAAATTATTCATACATTTACTCATGATTTTCATTCAGCCAAGAATCCTACACCAGCCGTAGCGAGCGAACTACCGATAGTCTGACTGGAAGCAGCTACAGCGCTTTATCTTCGGGCGCAACTGATCAGAATGCAGCGTAATTTTGTGGATAGATAGATAGATAGATAGATAGATGGATAGACAGATAGATAGATAGATAGATAGATAGATAGATAGATAGATAGATAGATGGATAGACAGATAGATAGATAGATAGATAGATAGATAGATAGATAGATAGATAGATAGATAGATAGATAGATAGATAGATAGATAGATAGATAGATAGATAGATAGATAGATAGATAGATAGATAGATAGATAGATATATAGATAGATAAATAGAAAGATAGATAGATAGATAGATAGATAGATAGATAGATAGATAGATAGATAGATAGATAGATAGATAGATAGATAGATAGATAGATAAATAGAAAGATAGATAGATAGATAGATAGATAGATAGATAGATAGATAGATAGATAGATAGATAGATAGATAGATAGATAGATAGATAAATAGAAAGATAGATAGATAGATAGATAGATAGATAGATGGATAGACAGATAGATAGATAGATAGATAGATAGATAGATAGATAGATAGATAGATGGATAGACAGATAGATAGATAGATAGATAGATAGATAGATAGATAGATAGATAGATAGATAGATAGATAGATAGATAGATAGATAGATAGATAGATAGATAGATAGATAGATAGATAGATAGATAGATAGATAGATAGATATATAGATAGATAAATAGAAAGATAGATAGATAGATAGATAGATAGATAGATAGATAGATAGATAGATAGATAGATAGATAGATTGATAGATAGATAGATAGATAGATAAATAGAAAGATAGATAGATAGATAGATAGATAGATAGATAGATAGATAGATAGATAGATAGATAGATAGATAGATAGATAGATAGATAGATAGATAGATAGATAGATGGATAGACAGATAGATAGATAGATAGATAGATAGATAGATAAATAGAAAGATAGATAGATAGATAGATAGATAGATAGATAGATAGATAGATAGATAGATAGATAGATAGATAGATAGATAGATTGATAGATAGATAGATAGATAGATAGATAGACAGATAGATAGATAGATAGATAGATAGATAGATAGATAGATAGATAGATAGATAGATAGATAGATAGATAGATAGATAGATAGATAGATAGATAGATAGATAGATAGATAGATAGATAGATAGATAGATAGATAGATAGATAGATAGATAGATAGATAGATAGATAGATAGATAGATAGATAGATAGATAGATAGATAGATAGATAAATAGAAAGATAGATAGATAGATAGATAGATAGATAGATAGATAGATAGATAGATAGATAGATAGATAGATAGATTGATAGATAGATAGATAGATAGATAGATAGACAGATAGATAGATAGATAGATAGATAGATAGATAGATAGATAGATAGATAGATAGATAGATAGATAGATAGATAGATAGATAGATAGATAGATAGATAGATGGATAGACAGATAGATAGATAGATAGATAGATAGATAGATAGATAGATAGATAGATAGATAGATAGATAGATAGATTGATAGATAGATAGATAGATAGATAGATAGATAGATAGACAGATAGATAGATAGATAGATAGATAGATAGATAGATAGATAGATAAATAGAAAGATAGATAGATAGATAGATAGATAGATAGATAGATAGATAGATAGATAGATAGATAGATAGATAGATAGATAGATAGATAGATAGATAGATAGATAGATAGATAGATAGATAGATATGCATTTCCCTGTTTCATTTTTGTAGCCAGCAAGCCGGCGCTGCCCCAGCAGAGCCCGCTGCCCCTAGTAGCAAGGACAATCTCAGCACTCAGTCAGAATTCGCAAGTGCAGCAGCTGCAGCCCCTGCCCAGATACCAAACCAGCAGCTGACTCGGCGGCCAAGATCGCCCGGACAGTCTGAAGCGATGAGGCGACCATCGTTGAGCATCGAAGCAGCGGCTAAGGATGAGGATGACAAGGTGAGCTTGTCGCATAGCAACGTCATTGTTTACCTTGGATACGTGAGCTTAATATATTGTAGATACTATTTTTATTAGTTAATTAACTCTCATTATTTTCACCTATCTTTTTCTTCTAACAGCAGCAACAGCAGGAAGGCGTCGATCAGGTTGACAACAGCGGCGTCACCGGTGGGAAAAGGCGCGGCTCCGACAGCTCGTGCAGCTCGTGCAGCAGCTACACTTCGTCCTCCTACACCAGCTACGCCAGCTCGTCTGAGGCCAGCGTTAGAAATCTTGACGCTTTGCGCGGTCCAAATGCTGGAGGTTGGTAATTTTCAATTATTTATTCAAATTTTAACCTAAAAAACTACTTTTTCTACTTGTAGTAGTATTAACGCATTTTAAGTTTAACTTTTCGTGGGGAGAAATCACAAGGCTTGGCGAGGTTTAAAGACAATTCAAGATCCTCCTGTAGTATAACAGGACGTAAAAATCAAAGATCGTGTAATCACAAGTCCTAAATTGCATGTTACACTGTTGAAGCTATTGCTCAACAAAAGAAATGATCGGATCGAAAAATCCACCCTCCTGCCACTTCAGCGGCGAACAATCATGAGCAGCCGAACTCTTCTACTGGGGGAGCAGTAATTAATGGAGCTGCTGGCGATTCTGCAACAGAGGGAAACACTCGACGAGAATTGTGAGTCTAATTGGCAAAATTTTTACTCCAATTAATAATAATTAAATGAGAAAGCCAGGGCCTATGTGAGCGTGAGTGGCTGGTACAACTTCTTGCACCAGCTCCGGGTTGCATATAGTATGTACAAGGAAAAACAATGTACTTTCCTAAATTCCAGTTCCGCTGGTCGACGCTAACTAAGTGGTACCCCGGCTTCCTTATCAGATTTTTGTAGTTATATAGCGCAATTATCCAATTTATAATCGGCTCGTCGGCATGGTTACAATTTAAGTAAGACTTATTTTGAAGGTCACATAATTGAAAATCAATATAATTTTGATGTGCATGAAAAACTTACAAAGTTAATTACCTTAATTGCTAACGCAAAACACACACTTGATTTCTCACTTCTCACACTCGATTTTTCCGGTATTGATCATTAATCTGGTATCATAAATTTATCACACATTTTACTATGGTTGTCTACTAAAAGTAGAGTACCGGGAATATAGTCATAAATATAGGCATTTTCCTTGCGAGGCATGCGTCAACAAATAAGCGTCACGGTCCTTATCTGCAAGTCTGTAAAAGGAATGTCAGCTATTAAGCTATAGCTGGGCAGACCATTAGTCCCCCCTCTCCTGCCCGCGCCCTCAAAGCACAAACATCCCCATATTTTCATCCCCACTTCCCCCGTAAAAGTACATGTATGCATGTACACGGTTGTGGATCTCGACGTCGGCGATAGGAATAGAGAAAATTCTAGAAATTGTCCACAGGATGGCTGGCAGGCTGCGCGGAAAAGCACGAGACAGGAAACAGGAGAGAGAGATGATCGAGAGAGAGAGACCTCTTGTGCTTAAAGATCGCCAGGTGGCCGACTCATTAAAGAGCTGTTTAATAATTTATGCTAACTCGGTTGTTGATAGGATAATTAAACTTTTTTGTTAAATCTAAAAAATAAAAGTGTTTCAATAACCTATCAATAATGATTTTAAAGTTGATTGATTCACCAAATTACCTGCAATTGATTTTGCTTGTAAACATTTGTGTGCTGCAGTGTGTCTCACGTATGTACATGTAGCTCGTATTTGGTATGAAAATTCATAAGTTAAGGATGGTATAGGTTAAGACACACACAATCAGACGGTGCAGCAGGTTAAGACACACACAATCAGACGGTGCAGCAGGTTAAGACACACACAATCAGACGGTGCAGCAGGTTAAGACACACAATCAAACGGTGCAGCAGGTTAAGACACACACAATCAGACGGTGCAGCAGGTTAAGACACACAATCAGACGGTGCAGCAGGTTAAGACACACACAATCAGACGGTGCAGCAGGTTAAGACACACACCATCAGACGTTGCAGCAGGTTAAGACACACAATCAGACGGTGCAGCAGGTTAAGACACACACAATCAGACGGTGCAGCAGGTTAAGACACACACAATCAGACGGTGCAGCAGGTTAAGACACACACAATCAGACGGTGCAGCAGGTTAAGACACACAATCAGACGGTGCAGCAGGTTAAGACACACACAATCAGACGGTGCAGCAGGTTAAGACACACAATCAGACGGTGCAGCAGGATAAGACACACAATCAGACGGTGCAGCAGGTTAAGACACACACAATCAGACGGTGCAGCAGGTTAAGACACACAATCAAACGGTGCAGCAGGTTAAGACACACCATCAGACGGTGCAGCAGGTTAAGACACACAATCGGACGGTGCAGCAGGTTAAGACACACACAATCAGACGGTGCAGCAGGTTAAGACACACACAATCAGACGGTGAAGCAGGTTAAGACACACACAATCAGACGGTGCAGCAGGTTAAGACACACACAATCAGACGGTGCAGCAGGTTAAGACACACACAATCAGACGGTGCAGCAGGTTAAGACACACACAATCAGACGGTGCAGCAGGTTAAGACACACAATCAGACCGTGCAGCAGGTTAAGACACACACAATCAGACGGTGCAGCAGGTTAAGACACACACAATCAGACGGTGCAGCAGGTTAAGACACACAATCAGATGGTACAGCAGGTTAGACACACAATCAAACGGTGCAGCAGGTTAAGACACACACAATCAGATGGTACAGCAGGTTAGACACACAATCAAACGGTGCAGCAGGTTAAGACACACACAATCAGACGGTGCAGCAGGTTAAGACACACAATCAGATGGTACAGCAGGTTAGACACACAATCAAACGGTGCAGCAGGTTAAGACACACACCATCAGACGGTGCAGCAGGTTAAGACACACAATCAGATGGTACAGCAGGTTAGACACACAATCAAACGGTGAAGCAGGTTAAGACACAGAATCGGATGGTAGCAGACACATATGTAAGACAGACACAAGACAACAGCTGTACTATTCGCACGATACTAATAACATGTTAATATATTGAACAGACCTTATTGAAAGCTCGTAATTATGAGAATTTAACGCGCATTCCCATGCTGAAAATTCACACTCGGCCACTCACCGATGACTGCCACAAGTTTTCACCTGAAATAGTTCGAAAAATATAATGCCCACCAAACAGTAATAACAATAATAATTATACGCACTATTCCGCTTCCAACAATTCCAGAGAGCACATGCTGTACCTCAGACACATCCAAGACATGGAGAGACGGCAGCTAGAACACCAGCGTCTGGTTCAACTGCAGCGGCAGCAGGCTATGAAAACTAATGAGCAAAAAAACTCGAATAGCAATACAACAACTGACGATCAGGGCAACCAGACCAAATCTAAAACTTGTGTAATTATGTAGGCTCTATCTCGAATGTTTTTTAGTACAAGCTCATGTACTTTTTTAAATAAGAAAATCTAGCAGACAAAATCCTCAGTAAAGATTCACATCCTTCATTCTGTTGGTACAACAGCCTCATTGAGCTGCAGAGATTCTGATTAGGAAAATAACATGAAAAGAAACCAACAATTGATTAATGGCAGTCTTTCTTCCAGCACATTGCCTCTATGCCTCCCTATCGCTGTTGTGATTAAGGCGAGTTATTATCTATGATTGACTGTAATTGTTATTTATTATTATAAACAAAACTTGCCAAACTAAACGTTAATTATCAAACTAATGGGTTGAAAGAACAGCTGTGATAATTTTTATATATTAAAAATCTCTAATAGATTTTTAATAAAAATATTAAAATTAAAAAAAAAAAATTTTTTTTATTAAAAAAAAAATAAAAATTAAAATATTTTTATAATTTTAATATATAAAAATATTTTAATTTTTATATATTAAAAATCTCCATATATTTTCTATCGAGTGTTTTCGCGATTTTTTGCGTAATAGAAGATTGTTGTTAATCTTTTCTACACCTTAACAATTAATTTGAATTCTTATATAATTATTTATTACATGACATGTAACACTTTTATTTAAGGTTGCCTATTAAACAAACTTTAATCGGATGTTATATTTATACATTAAATTATACATCGTCTACACATACACATGTCAATAATTACACCCATAAAGTAACTCGTACTCGTATAACTATTTTAGCAAACGAAATTGAATTTCTTTTTTTCGTTTTTTTTTGTTTTTTTACAAACGGATTTTAAATCACATTTTATTGCAGCGAAGTAGCAGATGTAGTTTACGACCTGACGTGAATTCCCACGAAAAGAAACGGATTTCTTCCGGGTCAAGGAATCCAGGCTAAACGTAGTTAAAGAACTGAATGCGTTTCAAGTCAGAAAGATTTGTAAAGCGAAACTGGGCAAAGCAGTGCATTTAGAAAGAAATAAGGAAGCCAGAGAGAGGCGCTCGGAAAGGCGCGCGGCCTCTCTCCGCTGGGTTGTGTGAATGGCTTTTCCTTTATGAATTTATTTTTTGTTATAATTTTTGCAAAAAAATCGGACTTTATAAAGTTTCGAGAGTTATGCTAAAGCTTTCAAAAAGCACTGGGCAGCTGCACAACACTTAGAATTTCAATATAATTAATTAGTAGCAAGGCTTGCCAGCTATAATTCAAGCTTTAATAGAATCGAATTTTAATACATGGATAACCGGTTAATCATTGCTTGGTAAAAATTAATTATAATTAATCATGACAATGTAGACACAAACAGATTTCATTATAAATGGGAGTTAAAAACGGTCAAACCAAAGTTTAGGGACACTAAAATAAATTTTGTAGCATAAATTACCCACAAATAAATAGATTATAAATAAACAAAAACAAACAAAAAAGCTAGACATATCCAGATAGCGAGCTGTGACAATAAAAATTGAAACATTGAAAGCGGCACAGTTTAATTAGTAAACACGGGTTTATTCTCAATAAGTATTTAAGGCAAATTTAAGCTGTAAAATGTTTTTAGAAAGCTTGTTTTTTTGACAGCCGGACAAACAGACAAATTTCAATTGTCGAATTAGTAATTAAAAAAAAGTACAAACAACATCCAATGCAGTAACAATGTCAATTAATTGTAGCCAGGTTATATTGCGGTTGAATTTTCGACTAATAATTTCGCTAAAAAATTGCACATTCACACACAGATTTAGTTACACTTTTTGTTAAAAGATAAAAGCGGGAATAAAATAAAACAAAAGAGACGTTGACAAGTAAGTACTGAGGTGCTTCTGAATATAACAGCGGACTTTGAATTTACTATTTATCAATTGCAATAAGCGTGCAGCAAATGTGATTCGTTATATTCAAAATATAATTATAGCGGAAATAAAAATAGCGCAATTATTAAAGCGACATTAATAAATTTAAACGCGAATATCAGTACAAAAATAAAATAATTAATAAATGGATAATTAATAGAAATTTTCCACAGACTTTTCTTCAACAAAAAGCCGTTTCGCTACTTTTTTTTAATTATTATCCAGCTTGACTACAAAAGTACACAAACTACCTTAAAATCATCAAGAAGGGCTGTTTTATTTTGTTTTAATCAAGCATTGATGGAAAAACCTTGTGATCTTTAACAAGCGATGAAACAAACAAAGGATTACTCAACGGACAATGGCAAGTAAGAATGAATTAAATTGGACTTAGTCCTCAATCATATCAATTTCGATCCTCTCTTAACTCGCTATCTAACCAAATTAACTGAGCCATAAATACGTGGATTAATGGACTGGCCTGTCAGCGAAATATCTAGTTGTGAACTACCCAATGAAAACGGCACCTAGGTCAAGAAGCGTTTCAGAGTCGTTGCAGGTAGCACGGGTAAAATATAAAAGAAGCGACTCTAGACGACTCAAAAACGACGAGATGTCACGGTAAAAGTCGCCAAAAAGTCGTCAAAGAGTCAGTCGCTTAAGAGTCACATTAAAGCCTTTTATTTGTCTGCGACTCTGGAGCGACGGTAGAACGACTCTGGGGCCGTGGAGTCGTATCTGAGGCGTGCTAGAGTCGCTTTAGAGTCACTGAGCGCCTTTGCGTCGCTTGACGATTTTTTTACGATTCTACAACTCACGCGACGCGCTTGTGATTATGACGCAACAGTCGCCTCTCCGTTGCATTATACGCGTTTGAGTCGTCAAAAAGTCACAAGAGCCGCCCCAGAGTTGCTAGAGTCACTAGTAAGTGAGTTGGTTGCAACGACTTTTTAGCAATTCTTGTCACGGTATCGTTTTCAACGGGCTAAGGAAATTTGTTGTAATGACGTAAATTTGTGCGATATTACAGGCTTCCTTGTTTAGGTAACTAAGTATAAATCATATATTCCCTCATCCATGGGATAGTTTGAGAAGGTTAAAGTGCCCCAAGTCTTGGTTGAATCTATACAGTTTATAGTTTTTGTTTCGTTTCTTATATCGTTTCAAACGTCCTTATCAAACAACTCAGCGGCTTCACAGCTCAACCCTGTAGCCGGCGCATCCGGCCGAGTCGCCAGAGCCCATTCGCACCTGACAGCCGGCCACAGCCGGGGCCACGCGAATGTTGGCCTCGGCTAAGCGGGTGGCATTGGCGCCAAGCCAGCAGGACATGGTCTCCGTGTCGTAAGCCGGCACTAAGCAGGTCTCTTCAGCTGGCCAAGAGGCCAATTTAGCTTCCAGCAGTGCGTTCAACACGCTGGTATCCGGCTGGCAGCTAGCCAGAGCGTAGTGACGAGCTCGAACGCGTCGGAAAAATTCAACATCGACGCTGTTAGGCTGGCCGCAGCCGGGAATGTAGGCCAAGTCGAACCAATAAACCGCACCGGTTGATGAGGACGAATTTGTCGATGAAGATGTCGGTCGCTTCGACGCGGCGGACGGTGGCGGAGCTGGAAGTCCAGAGGCTGATCCCAGCCGCTGATTGGATCTATCTGTGGCTGTTGCTGCAGCTGGTCCAGGTCGCCAGCGCCCCCGTTGCCGTGTCGATAGAACGAATCTGTCATGCCAACTCCGGCCAAATCATCGTCACCAACTCCAGCCGTAGAATCGGCCTCAGCGTTAGCTTGAAGCACAGAATCGGACAGATAAGACGAAGTGCCGTTGCCGTTGGCGCTGCCAGGCATTGGGAGGCTGCCACCGCTAGTGTCGTTATTACCGAATTCGTCTACACTGTCGAGCGTCGATTTACCGATAATAGCCGGCGGTGCCAATTTCACCGAATCGTTGTCGTCGTCGTTGTTGTCGTCGGAATCGCGGGCGAAGCCGTACTCACCGGACACTGGCCGGACAGCCTCGGCATCTTCCATAGCCGACAGTCGGTGTCCGTCGTCGTTGCCGGGTAGGTAATCCGTGTCCAATTTTGGTGACGGCTCCAGCGGCTGCTGCTGCATGGCATTGCCAGGTCCGCGCCACACGATATTGTCGACCTCTTCGGTGCCAATTTGGTCATCGTCATCAACGGGATCATCGCTAGCGCTGGCTCCGTCGCCAGACTGGCTGCTATGGTAACGAGGTCGCATTGTCTGGATAGCGTCCGAGTAATTTTTGCCATTGCCACCGTTGCTAAACACGTGAGCTGTCTGACTCTCATCTCCGAACATGTCCTGTGGCTTCTGACTCTCATCGCCGAACATGTCCTGGGGCTTCTGACTCTCATCTCCGAACATGTCCTGGGGCTTCTGACTCTCATCGCCGAACATGTCCTGTGGCTTCTGAATTTCATCTCCGAACATGTCCTGTGGCTTCTGAGTCTCATTTCCGAACATATCCTGCGGCTTCTGAGTCTCATCGCCGAACATCTCCTGGGGCTTCTGACTCTCATCGCCGAACATGTCCTTTGGCTTCTGACTCTCATCGCCGCACATGTCCTGTGGCTTCTGACTCTCATCGCCGCACATGTCCTGTGGCTTCTGACTCTCATCGCCGAACATGTCCTGTGGCTTCTGAATCTCATCTCCGAACATGTCCTGTGGCTTCTGAGTCTCATCGCCGAACATGTCCTGGGGCTTCTGAATCTCATCTCCGAACATGTCCTGTGGCTTCTGAGTCTCATTTCCGAACATGTCCTGTGGCTTCTGAGTCTCATCGCCGAACATGTCCTGTGGCTTCTGAGTCTCATCGCCGAACATGTCCTGGGGCTTCTGAATCTCATCTCCGAACATGTCCTGTGGCTTCTGAGTCTCATTTCCGAACATGTCCTGTGGCTTCTGAGTCTCATCGCCGAACATGTCCTGTGGCTTCTGACTCTCATCGCCGAACATCTCCTGTGGCTTCTGAGTCTCATCGCCGAACATGTCCTGTGGCTTCTGACTCTCGTCGCCGAATACGTCCTGGGGTGTCCCAGCATCACCGCCGAACATGTCCTGAGGCTTCTGATTGCCATTACCAAATATGTTAGGCGAATGATCTTTCTCGAATTCCCCGAGTCCTTCGTGACTTTGATCGTGAAGACCAATTAGCTGCTGATTATTTGGATTAAGATTTTCATCTTCATTCACGTCCTGTGCCATCTGGGCAACATCATTCTCAGGGTGATTCTCGTGTGCATCATTGGTTCCCGTAAAGTCTTTAGAAACTTGCTCGTCCGACTCTGTAATGTCGTTAGATTCCAGTTTCTCATCATTATAATCATCAGCCAACTCTTGAGATTTCTGCTCCTCATCATCGTCAGCCTCGACGATATCATGCGATTTCTGATCTTCCTCATCGGCAGCCTCAAGGATCTCGTGCGATTTCTGATCTTCCTCATCGGCAGCCTCAAGGATCTCGTGAGATTTCTGATCTTCCTCATCGGCAGCCTCAAGAATCTCGTGAGATTTCTGCTCTTCCTCATCGGCAGCCTCAAGGAGATCGTGCGATTTCTGATCTTCCTCATCGGCAGCCTCAAGGATCTCGTGCGATTTCTGATCTTCCTCATCGGCAGCCTCAAGAATCTCGTGAGATTTCTGATCTTCCTCATCGGCAGCCTCAGGGATCTCGTGCGATTTCTGATCTTCCTCATCAGCAGTCTCAAGGATCTCGTGCGATTTTTGATCTTCCTCATCGGCAGCCTCAAAGATCTGCGATTTCTGATCTTCCTCATCGGTAGCCTCAGGGATCTCGTGAGATTTCTGCTCTTCCACATCGGCAGCCTTAAGGATCTCGTGAGATTTCTGCTCTTCCTCATTTCCAGCTTCAACAATGTCACGAGATTTCTGCTCTTCCTGAGATACCTCAACAATGTCTTGCGTTGTCTGTTCAACAACATCGGTAAGATCTGTGGTGTCCTGAGGCTTATCAGTCACAATGTCTTCTGCTTTTGGAACGGGCTCAACTTCCGCAGGTGGCTTTTTCGCCGGAGCTTTTTTCTTTGCGGCAGTTGCAGCAGCAGCAGCAGCAGAAGGAGCAGAAGCAGTTTCCTTAGCTTTGACAGGAGCCTTGGCAGCCTTTGGTACAGCTGGTTCCGCTTTAGCCTTTGGAGCCGGAGAGGTCGCCTTCTTCGGTTCGGGTTTAGCCGGCGCCTTAGCCGCAACAGTTGGCGCAGTTTTAGCAGGCGGCCTCGAAACGGCTGTTGTTGGCTTTGCAGCAGCGTTTGTTGCTGCCGATTTTGTCGGGGCCAGTTTAACCGCCGGCGCCGATTTGGCGGTCGGCTTCGCGACTGGTTTCGAGGCAGCGGCGGCAGGTGCGACGACTCCTCGCTTAGCTGTGGACGCGGCTGCCGGGGCTTTCTTAACGGCGCCAGTCGACGCCTGGGTAGCAGCTGGCGCCGGACTAGGCGACTTAGAAGACTTGGACGCCACGGCCGATGTTGGCTTTGAAGATGAAGAGGCCGCCGGAGCTTTGACAGCTGGTGCAGCGGCTGTTGGCTTTGCCTTGCTGACAATCGACGATTTCTTTGCGGCAGAAGCAGCAGCAGGGGCTGTTGAAGTTTTCTTCGAGGTAGGCGCAGCAGCAGCGGCAGCGGCCTGCGGTCCGGTGTACACTGGCGAGCGCAAACAGTCCATAGATTTGGCGTCGCCCCGATCTAACGCCTGCAACACCTGCGAATCGGTGGCAGCGCCTGGTAGCAACACTCTTGACCAGGCAGCCGCAGTGTCCGCCTGTTTAGCTGCCGGCTGCCAGACTAACAGACTAATAAAAGAATTAGCCGCGTTGGCCGCGGAATCTTTTGATTTAGCCACAGCAGGCTTAGTCTTCTGCTGCTGCTGCTGCTCAGCAACAGGGAAACAATAGAGGTTAAGGCAGCCTCGACCGACCATTGAGTACAGAATGAGCGGCTCTGTCGGCTTCTTAGCCGATAAAGACGACAGAGCCTCCTGAACGTGCAGTCCGTTGCCGCCATTAAACGAGCGCATGAGATCGTACACGGCGGCAGAGCTGGCCGGCGGCTTGCCAGGAATCAGGCAGGCTTGAAGCTTCGGCCCGCCGCCGCCGCAACCGGCCAGATGGCCGAGCAGAGCGCCAAGTCCGGCAGATTCGGACCAATTCGTCAACAGCAGGGCATCGATGCGAACCAGCCAGGCTAGGAATCGCCAGGCGCTTGGCGAGTTGCTAACGCCCAGGCCGCTAACTAGACAGTAGCCGTCAACGCATAGGCATAGTGACGGGCACTCAGCTTCGGGGAACAGGTAGACAGCCGGGCGATTTGAGCAATCGATTGAACCGGCAGCCGATGCGTCGGCTGGTGGTCGCATTTTCATTGAACCGTTACTGGCATCGTTGCTAATAGCAACGGTTCGATCGATTAGCGAAGACGAGAACTGAGCCAACATCTGCTCATCGCTATTCTCCTCTTCAAAAATGCTGAGATTATTGGAGGCTGCAATACTGGCCGAGTCTCCGGCCAGGTGAGCCAATCGGCCAGGTGTCACGAAGGCGTCGCGCAGTTGCCAACCGGATGAATTCGACAACGGGCCAGCGTACACAATACGACGATTTGGGTGGCGAGGCTGAATAGTGGCGAGCTGTTCCGCCAGAGTGCGCAGGCTGGGGTTCAGCAGGGCCAGAATGGTCAGCTGATCGCTGCCGGGCCATTCCAGCAGGATGTCGCCTGCGGATTGATAGGCGAAATTGAGCTTTTAAAATGCGTTGTTTGGTTTTCTATTTGCTTGCTGTGCCGTAAATTCATTTATTTGTAATTAAGCGTCTTTTGCGTTAAATTCCACGGGAGACTGATGACTTAATTATTGCATAACTCAATGACTCGACGATTCAATGACTCAATGATTCAGTGACTCTATGATTCAATGACTCAATGATTTAATGACTCAATGATTTAATGACTCAATGATTCAATGACTCAATGATTTAATGACTCAAGGATTTAATGACTCAATGATTCAATGATTAATGACTCAATGATTTAATGACTCAATGATTTAATGACTCAATGATTTCATAACTCAATGATTTGATGACTCAATGATTCAATGACTCAATGATTCAGTGACTCTATGATTTGATGACTCAATGATTCAGTGACTCAATGATTTCATGACTCAATGATTTCATGACTATGATTCAATGACTCAATGATTTAATGACTCAATTATTCAATGACTCAATGATTTAATGACTCAATTATTCAATGACTCAATTATTTAATGACTCAATGATTCAATGACTCAATGATTTAATGACTCTATGATTCAGTGACTCTATGATTTGACGAATCAATGATTTAATGACTCAAAGATTCAGTGTCAGTGACTCAATGATTTGATGACTCAATGATTCAGTGACTCAATGACTTGATGACTCAATGATTTGACGACTCAATGATTCAGTGTCAGTGACTCAATGATTTAATGACTCAATGATTCAATGACTCAATGATTTGATGACTCAATGATTCAATGACTCAATGATTTGATGACTCAATGATTCAATGACTCAATGATTTGATGACTCAATGATTCAATGACTCAATGATTTGATGACTCAATGATTCAATGACTCAATGATTTGATGACTCAATGATTCAGTGTCATTAACTTAATGATTCTGACTCAATAATTTGATGACACAATTACTCAATAATTTGATGACACAGTAAATCAATGACTCAATGATTCGAGAGAATAACTGACTCAAATGACTAAACGACCAGAATGTATGCACTCAATCAGACCGTAATTTCTGAACACTAAATGACAAAAATTTACAGCAGACATATCGAGCCAGACTATAACTTATGAACAGAAGAGACATATTCAATACGTTGTAATTAAACAAACATTTTAATACGTATTAGGACAGGTAAGTGGCAGGCAAGCGGCAATGAATACACATGGCGAACACAGGACAGACCCGTACACTTCTGAAGCATGTTTATGCCAAAGTCAAAAGCAGAAACCAACGCTTGAACTTGGTCATTTTCAAGCGGCATAGCTGGTCAAGGTTAAAGGAAGTTAAATCGGGCAACAAAATTCAAGGCTGCAAGCTTGAAACTAAGCAGGCTTTGACTAACCAAGGCAAGGATTGAAGGTTTATGCTACAAAATCAGATGGATTAATTACCTTGTGTGGCTAATTATCTTCTTACTGGTTCTAAGTTGGTTTTCATTTCAAGGATTTTATGAAATTCACAGATTCGTTAGATAGAGAATCAACTGCGTACCAAACTTTCCCGATCGTTGAACCGAAATAAATTGTTTTTTTTTTGGTAATTAATCATGAGGTACTCCGATTTTAAAAATGCGATTACTACATGTATATGGAACATTTTACGCACTAAATGATTTGTATCGAAAATAATTACACTATTAAATACAGTTTCTTTAGAGTTCGTTAAGCACTGTGCGGTGAGGAAAACTCAAAGGTTTTCCTTCAGATCCTCTGCCCCAATCCTACAGATGGCGCCACAATCGGCCCCAGTCCTACAGATGGCGCCACAATCAGCCCCAGTCCTACAGATGGCGCCACTATCAGCCCCAGTCCTACAGATGGCGCCACTATCAGCCCCAGTCCTACAGATGGCGCCACAATCAGCCCCAATCCTACAGATGGCGCCACAATCAGCCCCAGTCCTACAGATGGCGCCACTATCAGCCCCAGTCCTACAGATGGCGCCACAATCAGCCCCAGTCCTACAGATGGCGCCACTATCAGCCCCAGTCCTACAGATGGCGCCACAATCAGCCCCAGTCCTACAGATGGCGCCACTATGAGCCCCAGTCCTACAGATGGCGCCACTATCAGCCCCAGTCCTACAGATGGCGCCACTAATCAGCCCCAGTCCTACAGATGGCGCCACAATCAGCCCCAGTCCTACAGATTGGCTCCACTATCAGCCAAAGTCCTACAGATGGCGCCACAATCAGCCCCAGTCCAACAGATAGCGCCACTATCAGCCCCAGTCCTACAGATAGCGCCACTAGCAGCCCCAGTCCTACAGATAGCGCCACTATCAGCCCCAGTCCTACAGATGGCGCCACTAATCAGCCCCAGTCCTACAGATGGCGCCACAATCAGCCCCAGTCCTACAGATGGCGCCACTATCAGCCCCAGTCCTACAGATGGCGCCACTATCAGCCCCAGTCCTACAGATGGCGCCACAATCAGCCCCAATCCTACAGATGGCGCCACAATCAGCCCCAGTCCTACAGATGGCGCCACTATCAGCCCCAGTCCTACAGATGGCGCCACAATCAGCCCCAGTCCTACAGATGGCGCCACTATGAGCCCCAGTCGTACAGATGGCGCCACTAATCAGCCCCAGTCCTACAGATGGCGCCACAATCAGCCCCAGTCCTACAGATTGGCTCCACTATCAGCCAAAGTCCTATGAGCCCCAGTCCTACAGATGGCGCCACTATCAGCCCCAGTCCTACAGATAGCGCCACTAGCAGCCCCAGTCCTACAGATAGCGCCACTATCAGCCCCAGTCCTACAGATGGCGCCACAATCAGCCCCAGTCCTACAGATGGCGCCACTATCAGCCCCAGTCCTACAGATGGCGCCACTATCAGCCCCAGTCCTACAGATGGCGCCACTATCAGCCCAAGTCCTACAGATGGCGCCACTAATCAGCCCCAGTCCTACAGATGGCGCCAATATCAGCCCCAGTCCTACAGATGGCGCCACTATCAGCCCCAGTCCTACAGATGGCGCCACTATCAGCCCCAGTCCTACAGATAGCGCCACTATCAGCCCCAGTCCTACAGATGGCGCCACTATCAGCCCAAGTCCTACAGATGGCGCCACTAATCAGCCCCAGTCCTACAGATGGCGCCAATATCAGCCCCAGTCCTACAGATGGCGCCACTATCAGCCCCAGTCCTACAGATGGCGCCACTATCAGCCCTAGTCCTACAGATGGCGCCACTAATCAGCCCCAGTCCTACAGATGGCGCCAATATCAGCCCCAGTCCTATAGATGGCGCCACAATCAGCCCCAGTCCTATAGATGGCGCCACAATCAGCCCCAGTCCTACAGATGGCGCCACTATCAGCCCCAGTCCTACAGATAGCGCCACTATCAGCCCCAGTCCTACAAATGGCGCCACTATCAGCCCCAGTCCTACAGATGGCGCCACTATCAGCCCAAGTCCTACAGATGGCGCCACTAATTAGCCCCAGTCCTACAGATGGCGCCAATATCAGCCCCAGTCTCACAGATAGCGCCACTATCAGCCCCAGTCCTACAGATGGCGCCACAATCAGCCCCAGTCCTACAGATGGCGCCACTATCAGCCCCAGTCCTACAGATAGCGCCACTATCAGCCCCAGTCCTACAGATGGCGCCACTATCAGCCCCAGTCCTACAGATGGCGCCACAATCAGCCCCAGTCCTACAGATGGCGCCACTAATCAGCCCCAGTCCTACAGATGGCGCCACTATCAGCCCCAGTCCTACAGATGGCGCCGCTCTAGGCCACTCAACACTTTTGCACATATTTTCAAATATTTGATTAACCTCAGCTTACTAGGACTAAAAAGTCGCAAATTCAGTCGAAGTAAAGCAAATAGAAACTCATGCCATCTACACTATATTTACTAGTTAATAAAATCTGTCGCGCAATAACAACTCTGACGCCCTAATAGTTGGCAGGCAAGACAGACAGTTGTCGGTGAGATTATTAAGCAAAGCGGTGGATCGACTTTCCTAACCAAACCAGCCGATGGAGAGGAAGGAAGAGCGACAGACAGACAGATAGACAGAGAAGGGCGAGTCAGAGAGCTGAGTTCGCGGGCCTCGTGCACACAGTCTCCGGGCTGACAGATAGTGGATGTGGACTGTGGAGTGGATGCACAGCAGACATTCTGTGTGTACACGACTATTGATCATTTCTACTCTTCCCCGCAATGTGTCTGCGTCTGTCAGCCTGTTCTCTACTCTCGCTTGTGTACTTTTAATCAGTCTCTCTCGCTCTTGCTCTGTCTCGGTGTAATAAATATATTTTAATGAGCAGTAAAGCCGGTCAGACAGTTTAAAGGGAGTTTTACTACTCACCAATTTATAGCAGTATAAATAGATTAGATATATAACCATACAGTTTTAGGTTTACGATGCGTAATTAATCATTGATAGTAACTATACTTATAATACACCATGACCAACCGGCTTTGCAATGGTAATCTTTAGTTGCATAGTCTGTCAATATTAACCATGCATACCGCATTAAATTATTTAAAAAGCTTTCAGATTCGCATTAAAGTTAATTTTCTATACGGTGAAAAAATATCCTGGAATAGATTAGTTCCTAATTGCTCACAGAGAAGGCAACTAATTTATTATATGGAGGATACTATAGTCCTTTTTATTAGATGCAGGGGCTGTGTGTGCACCCTGGCGCACTTTAAGCGACATTGTCACATAACCAGTGAGACGCATTGCGCTGAGCAATCACGCCGAAAGGACTCCCCTGAGCAGGCACACAAGCGCGCCATGCGTACGCAGTCACACGCACAGGCACACACTCACACAGGAGTGTACAGCGGCCCTAACTTTTTTATCGTTAGGCATGTGCACTTCACTGTGCCTTGGGGGTTGGCCCTCAAGCTGGGTGTTAATTGCACAAGCAGAGCCAAGCCGAGATTACCAATTTAGCTTCAAATTTGTGACTGCACTGGAATCGAGCCTGGACCGCTAGCACATGATAGACCACTGGGCTACGGCCCCCAAAGCTTGAGTCTTAGTAATTGACGTTTTTCCTAGAATATCGAATTGAATAATTGAGTCATTATCCCATGGATACTTTGAGTCTTTAAATATTTGAATCGTTAAGTAATTCATTAATCGGAGTCACTGAGTCACTGAATAACTGAGTCATTGGCTTATTGAACCATTGAGTCCCTAAATCATTGAGTTATTGAATCATTGAGTTATTGAATCATTGAGTTATTGAATCATTGAGTCATTAAATCATTGAGTCATTGAATCGTTGAGTCACTGAACTATTGAGTCATTGAATCGTCAAATCATCGAGTTAGTTAATTATTGTGCTCTTCAATTGAGTCGTTAGTCTCCAGATCAATAAAGCGCAAATGAGACTTTGTTAGTTTACAAAAATAATGTAACTCATAGTATGAGCTATTGAGCCTCGCAGATTCCGAACGAATTGACAGGCATTGAGTATCTAAGCTTAAAAACTCTTTTCACCAGGCTAAAACTTGCGTTCATAATTTTAACTTTCTCCGCCTGGAAGACTACAGGCAAAAAGGGAAAAGGCCACGCCACGTGAAAGCATAAAAGGAAAGAGAAATGCGCGCAAATATTTTCTTCCTTTTTTGAAAAAGCCAGCTGACTGACTGTTTTGGGGATTTCGGTAAGCGCGGGGCGCAATGAATCATGGGGTAAAGAATGAACGGTTTGGCTTAGCTTAGGCCATGGAGGCCCGAAACTACAACATGGAGTAACCCCTTAATTACCCTAACTCTTCATTTTCAAACAACTTATTAAGACTGTATTAACTGTAGTTTTGTTTTCAGTTTAACTTACACGATTCTCTGTGTACAAGCATGGTAAAAATTGGTATATATTGGTATAAAAGACGGGGGGTGCCCACCTAAGATACAAGGGCGCCAACCTAAAGACGGGGTGCCCACCTAAGAGACAGGTGTCCCAACCAAGAAGTGCCAATAAGCCGACAGTTGACTGGAAATAGCAAGTTTTTGTAATGCTTTGGAAAATAGTTGTCACTCCAAGCTCTAGTCTCTAGTTCTCCTCGGTTAAGCTTAAAAGCTGCGACTGCAACGAGGGGGAAGAGAGAGATGAACTAGGGCCTGGGGGGTCGCTTTGAAGAGCGTTAGTCTTGCTCCGTCCTTACTTAATTCTCCCCTCCTTGCCCTGCCCCCCCCCCAACGCAGCCTAATGCAAAGCCGAACACAAACCCCCCGACCGGACCGCCGCCCAAATTTTTTTCTTCCCCATCCCCCTCCCCTTTCCCGCCTTGAGCTTCTAGCCCTAGTAGCATATTATACAGGCATAGCCCAGTATAAGCATCAGCAGCGGCCTTATAACATTGCCTGCCTGTTCGACTCCTTCTCTTGCTGTATACACAGCACAGCCCCGACCAACCCCCCCTCCCAGCCAATCCTGGGCGTCACACGCCAGTAACCAAATTTAGACACCCAAGGGGGGGGGCAGAAGAGCCAACCAAAACCCAATTTCCTTCCTCTGGCCATAGCAGGACTGCAGACAACACAGGAGATAGGCAGACAGGGTGGGGAATGCAAGAGGATACACAGCTTTAGATGGCCAGCCCTGCCCCACCCTCCTAGCCAGACATTCCAATTCTAATTATGCAAATGAGTCACTTGCATGCACATTGAACTATAGTTAGGGAGTCCAGTTAGAATTTTACTGCATTACTATTTTCTGGCATATGCATCATACATTATTAAATTAGAAATCAACAATCTTATGCCCAAACAAGATACTTACCAGATTTGTTGCACATCTGTTCACTAGGATTGCCAGCCAAAAGTTGATGAAGCTGAGTATTGGCATTGGCATTGGCCAAATGGTCCCAAGATTTTATACCTGTAAATGATAATATTTATAAGAAAGTTAAGCAATTTAATAAATAAAAATTTTTTTAAAATAATAAATGAAACTCATATTGGCTTACATAAAGACTTCAAATATACTAAGTAACATGATTCAAAAAATAAAAAAAAGATAAAGTTTTTTAATATAAGCCTAGCCTAGTTTTTAGAAAAAAAATCGAAAGAAACAATAGCTTAAAAGTATTAATAAAATTATATAAGCTATAGAAACCAACTCTGCTAAAAAAAGAGAAACAATAACAAAAATTGACTTAGGCCTATTAATAACTGGAATAGGCCTACCATTTTTTATTATTGTTTGTATTTTTCTAATAGTTATATTTACAAATAACAAATTTAATACTAGGCCTAATCAAAGTTTAAAAATATTATATATAACATATTGGAAATTATAACCTAAACATGAATTAGTAAAGCAACTAGAATTTTGAAAGCAAAAAAGGTAATTTTTTAAGGTTACCTATTTATTATAATACCATGAATATATTAACTAGATGATATGTCAAATATTTCATACTTCATAGGCTAAAGATATCTATAGACCTAGTAATGTTTAGACATTGGCTGTGATTAAAAATAATTTATTAAAACTGTTTTAAGAATAGAAAAAAACAATGACACAAAGATTTACTTGATAGTGTTGGCTTAGAATAAAGATCAAAGGGCCAATTTAAAACCAGATTAAAGCCAAAGGCATTTAAATCCTAATTAAAGCCAAAGCAAAATCATTTTATGACTTCAATTGATTACAAGCCTACAAAATGCCTTTAGCTAAGCATAAGCAAGCATTCAACATGAATAAAAAGCAACCTATTATTCAGTTCGTACTTACCCGCAGTTAACATCTTTGAAAAATGATTTGCATCCTCAGAATTAAGATTACTGCATGGCCCAACAACAACAATGCAAACTGCTGATGAAGCCATAATAACTTTACTGCGACCTCTAACAAAATTGATTTATGTAAAATCAATAAAGTATTTCAAAATTGTATAAGAAGTAGCGTTTTACAATACGAACAGATACTGCTGGGCTGGCGGGCTTGCTATGATTTTGTAGACATACGGCGCGCCGATCATATTAACAGCGTGCATGCAATGGGTGGAAATTTAAAGTTGCGCGAAGTCACTCAGTGTAAAGTGAAACAAAAAACACCTTACATTGCAACAGAGCGTGCGACTAATTTTATTTAAGCATCTCTAGTAACTTTAATTGAAACATTAAGTTATTTTTTAAGTTCTAATATGGTTAAATATATATCTTAAGAAAAAAATCGAAAAAACTGCTGCACAAGAGTTTTATTAATTTTTCGTCTCCAGCTCATCGAAATTTTTACCACAAAAAGCATTAGAAAAATATAATGTATAACAACAAAATTAAAACTGAAGAAATTATTTTTTCTTTTTTATACTGGAGCTGACCTTTAATGAGATGAGTATTCGGTGTGAGCCAACCATGTTAACCAGCACGAAATATTCCGGTTCTAAATTTCTGCTTGAGAACAAGAAATACGCTCGTATATATTGCATCTGATTGCTAGATTGTTTCTTAAGGTAAAACTGAAATGCATTAGATAGAATATGCAGCCAACTAAATTCCAAGAACACATACACATTTAATTATAATTAGTTAAATTATAATTTAAATGCCGAATTCGCACTGTATATAAAACTGTTTATGTACGATGTAGCGCTTCATATAAAATAATTCAGGCGTTAATGATAGATAAACATTTAAGTAAATGGAAGAGTAGAGTTTTTATTCAGTATAATTTACACATGTACGAGAAACAATAGACACAATTACATTTATGCAATTAAATTTTGCATAGTTAATTACAAGCATTTATATCACGATTGTAATCTTCAAGAACTTCGTTTAATATGATCGTACAGAGCAGAATTAGCTACTTCTTCAATATCACTGAGACGGACAGTGAGATCGGGAACAGTCGCCAGATGATAATAAACAACTATTTGGTTATTTCTTCTTGAGCAGAAGCGGAAGAAACCGAAAAGCAAGACACTTGGCAATTCTGTTAGTTAATAAAAGTGAAGCAAAAAATAGCCAATTAATTGGGGATACTAAACCGATTGCTTAAAACAAGGGATTGGGAGAGCCAATATGAGATTGGTATTGCCAATGTATAATATTATATGTGCTAGCAAAACAGATTATTTATTTTGTGCCAAAGCCTTAAAGTTGAACATAAACTATGAGAAGAGTCGAGAGCTTCGATAAAAGTTCACAAATATAATTCTAAAAAAAATTGATATTTATGATTATTTATGTAACAAATACTGAATAATCTCGATGCATTATTATTAATTAGAATTAATAGACGAAAAATGATTCACGCGGGAAGGCTGGGAAAACGCGGATAAAATAGAAATTGCATACTAACGATACACACGAGCCTGTGCTATACTACTTTCAGACCTATTTATAGTGAACTATAAAAAGATAGAGACAACTTATTTTTAGTATATAGAATGTACAAAAATGTTTATTAATTTCACTATTTGACGGTGATATAATCATATAATCAACTAATTTTTTGAAAAAATAACTTGATTGCTTAAAGAAAGAAATTGTCAATAATTCATTATTTAATTTAACAAGGTAATAAATCAATCATATGATTTATTATACAAGTAGAAAACGAAACACAAGGAATCACAACAATAGTATAGTACACATATTAATCAGACGTAACAAATTAGCAATAGAAAGCGCTTAGAAAACACTGATTATATAAAGCACACAAAATAACAATGTCATTTGCACCGAAAACAAGTGAATAGATAATAATTCCTTACGAATTAATTTCAGCTATTAAAATACGCTCGTAGATACGGCAACATAGACAAATAATTATTAGACCTTAGTGAATTAATCATTCAAATTTGAAGAAATACAAACTTACTAAGTTAATATCATGAAAATAAATTAAGGCATCTGGAGGTCACCCAAGGTTCACATGGGCGTAGCTCGACTTGGGGATCACTTCAATGATGAGCTGGACCCACGGGTCACTCCAAGGATGAGCCCCAGATGGGTCACTCCAAGGATAAGCCCCAGATGGGTCACTCCAAGGATAAGCTGGACCCACTGGTCATTTCAAGTATAAGCTCCAGATGGGTCACTCCAAGGATAAGCTGGACCCACGGGTCTTTCCAAAGGATAAGCTCCAGATGGGTCACTCCAAGGATAAGCTCCAGATGGGTCACTCCAAGGATAAGCCCCAGATGGGTCACTCCAAGGATAAGCCCCAGATGGGTCACTCCAAGGACAAGCCCCAGATGGGTCACTCCAAGGATAAGCTTTAGATGGGTCACTCCAACTATAAGCTCCAGATGGGTCACTCCAAGGATAAGCTCCAGATGGGTCACTCTAATGATAAGCTCCAGATGGGTCACTCCAAGGATAAGCTCCAGATGGGTCACTCCAAGGATAAGCTCCAGATGGGTCACTCCAAAGATAAGCTCCAGATGGGGGGTCACTCCAAGGATAAGCTCCAGATGGGTCACTCCAAGGATAAGCTCGATCCACGGGTCACTCCAAAGACAAGCTCGACCCACCATAAGTCACCAGGAATTATTGGTCATCAAGCAGAACTCAACAAGGAGCCTAGAGCGGCTGCTCTCCAACTCGCTGCTGCCCCTGCTGCTGACTGGAGCCGTCGCCACTGTCGGCACCGGATCGGCAGACGCAACCGTCGCCGATACAGAACGGATGACCGCCAACGAAGGCCGGCGCCTTTGGCGTGTTGCACATTTCGCACTCTTTCAAATCCGGATGATTTTCGAATGTGCACTTGTGGCATTGCCAAGTAGAGGCGGCGCCTGCACCGGCGGCTGCGGAATCGTCCTCGGCTATGGACTGGTGCTGCCTGACCTGCAGCGGGTGTTGCGACGGCACCACCGGGGTCTGCGGAGCCGAGCGAGCCATGTCGGCTGCGGGTGCAGCGGCAACGTGTGGAGTTTTGTTGAATAAACTGGTGTCTGTCTGCCTGTCTGCCTGTCTGTCTGTCTGTCTCTCTGTCTGTCTGTCTGTCTGCCTGTCTGTCTGTCTCTCTGCCTGTCTGTCTGTCTGCCTGTCTGTCTGTCTCTCTGTCTCTCTGCCTGTCTGTCTGTCTGTCTGTCTCTCTGTCTGTCTGTCTGTCTGCCTGTCTGTCTGTCTCTCTGCCTGTCTGTCTGTCTGTCTGTCTGTGTCTATCTATCTGTCTGTCTGTCTGTCTGTCTGTCTGTCTGTCTGTCTGTCTGTCTTTCTGTCTGTCTATCTGTCTGTCTGTCTGTCTGTCTGTTTGTCTGTCTGTCTCTATGTCTGTCTGTCTGTCTCACCCGGTTGCTGTCTGGTGCGGTGCTGAGGCCCAGCCGGGCTGGACACCTGGTGCAGGTACCGGTGCTGATGCTGATGCTGCAGCCGCTCACTGGTAGCGGGCGAATTCCCGGCAGCAGTTGAAGAGGCATTCGATGACACTGACGAGAGGGAAGTCAACGACGGCTGCTGCTGGAGTCGTGGAGGAGGCAGGGGAGGCGGCTGTTGCTGCTGGGCTGCAGAGGTCGCAGGATGAAGACTGGGCGGCGGCGGACACGAACGACGCAGCTCGTAGCGCAGTTCGTTGACCAGAACGTCGAAGCAGCAGTCGCTGTTGATGCCGGCGGCGTGCCTGTCCCGATTCCGATGGCAGGTCTGCAGCGCTTGGAGCAGGTCGCGCATGTTGGATAGATCCAACTGCAGCTTGGCCAGCTGCTGACCGGATGTCCGGCGCTGGCACTGCAGATGATGAAGCCGCTTTTGTTGGAGGCTCACTGAAAACAGGGACAATGTGGGAGAATGCTGGGAATTAAGTAGTTGCTCAGTCTGAGGATCTGGGAATCAAGTAGTTGCTCAGTCTGAGGATCTGGGAATTAAGTAGTTGCTCAGCCTGAGGATCTGGGAATTTAAGTAGTTCTCACTACTAAACTCACAATGCGCAGTCTCCGGGGATGTTGGGCAGGCAGCAAAAGAAGGCGCAGGCGACCTAGCAGAATGAGACGAAGTCGGCGGAGGCGGCTGGTGAGGAGGCACAGGTCTCAGAGGAGAACTACTGTTACTAGTTAACGGGCTGTGAGGCTGCAAATAGCGCTGCATTTCCGTATCGTGTGGCAAATTTTCTGTGTCTAAACTGAGAAGACCGTCGCCGCTGCCTCGGTCTCCGCTTTGGCTCAATAAATTTGGCTGACTGCTTGGAGGCCACCGAGGCATGCCGCCGCCGCCGCCTCCGCCGCCATTCGGAATGCGTAAAGCGACTCGACAGGCTTCAAGACCGATGCCGCTCTGCCAGTTTGAGTAGTAAAGATAGGATCTTTAGTAGGGGCAGAGCTTTGGTGTACTTATACTCGTAGTATTGTGCTCAGATTTTATTTACAACTAGTCTTATATGGGGATTAAAGTGACATAATCTCGGACACTAATTATAGTGACATAATCTCGGACACCAATTATAGTGACATAATCTCGGACACCAATTATAGTGACTAATCTCGGACACCAATTATAGTGACATAATCTCGGACACCAATTATAGTGACATAATCTCGGACACCAATTATAGTGATATAATCTCGGACACCAATTATAGTGACACAATCTCGGACACTAATTATAGTGACATAATCTCGGACACCAATTATAGTGGCATAATCTCGGACACTAATTATAGTGACATAATCTCGGACACCGATTATAGTGGCATAATCTCGGGCACCCAAAAGCCGTGTCCAAAGCTCGGTCACCTTTTCACGGATCTCGGACACTCCAAAGCGATACAATCGCGGACACTCCAAAGCGATACAATCGCGGACACTCCAAAGCAAAACAATCTCAGACAACGCAAAGCAATACAATCTCGGACACCTTAAAGCGATACAGTCTAGAACAATTCAAATTCGGACACTCTAAAGTGACCCTAACGCCTCATAAAAAGCAAGCCGATACTAGCTAATCTCGGGCGCCTAAATTATCAAATCTAAGCATACAAACACACCTACCACCTTAATTATCTCAATAGTTAACGAAAGGCAAAGTAAATTTTTACAGTAATCACCTGCAACAGATTGCGAATCAGATCTGGGCTGGCGTGAGGAAACTCCACTCTCAACCGCTGCTCTGTCGAACTGTCCATGAGTTAAGATTTCACTTTACTCTTTCGAATTGAATTGGAATATTCTGTACCAGAGATGAAAAGTACAACTCGATACTTAATATGGCTCTTTTGTGTCAACTCATGGCTGGAATGGTAGGGGTACAAGACGAGATATTCAAGTAGAATAATACTACCTTAGGTAGCATTCAAGGTTAAATTAATGACTAATCGATTTATTTTTTAAATAAAATCAAACTTTATCTACTATAAGTAGTATTCTATTAAAAAACAAAGCAGAAAAGGCAAAAAATCGTTAATAAATGGAACGTGAATGAGTATATTTCTGACTGATCTTGGAAAATTCAAAGTCAAGAGGGAATGTTAAATTTAGTAAAATTTTGATAAATAAATAATTTAAAAAACATTGCTTTTTTAGTAAAAAACAATTGCACAAAAATTAACAGCATGGAGGCGAAAAATGAAATAAACTCGATATGTTGATTCGTTGTCATGGAAGCTAATGACGTGTAACTTACATACAAAATTGATTAAAAAAAGCGTCGAAAAAAGGGAAGCACCTACCGATATGTAGCGATGAAATACAATAAAGCACTAATTCGTTCATCGATTCAGTGTCATATATGAAAAATCACAATTATCCCTCCCGACCGATATGTAGTGTAAAAAACTTTACAGACCACAAATTTATTACCGACAAACGACAATATTGCGGATAATATGAATTCGCACCAGCCCAATGACCGATTTGTAGCGCAAAAAACATTGTAAAGAACAAATTATCAAACTCTAAGTCTGCCCGACTTTGCGTGTTCATCTGTCAGTGTCTGTTTGTCTGTCTGTCTGTCTGCCTGTCTGCCTGTCTGTCTTAGTGTCTGTCTGTCTTAGTATCTGTCTATCTGTCTGTCTTAGTGTTTGTCTGTCTGTCTGTCTTAGTGTCTGTCTGCCTGTCTGTCTTAGTGTTTGTCTGTCTGTCTGTCTTAGTGTCTGTCTGCCTGTCTGTCTTAGTGTTTGTCTGTCTGCCTGTCTTAGTATCTGTCTGCCTGTCTGTCTTAGTGTCTGCCTGTCTTAGTGTTTGTCTGTCTGTCTGTCTTAGTATCTGTCTGTCCGTCTGTCTTAGTGTCTGTCTGTCTTAGTATCTGTCTGTCTGTCTGTCTTAGTATCTGTCTGTCTGTCTTCTTAGTGTCTGTCTATCTGTCTTAAAGTCGGTCTGTCTGACACTATACAGCACAATAGATCAGCAGAAGAGTCAGAACTTATTAGCCAGACAGGACACTAATACCAAATTCCTAGTCGCTAAAGCATCAAACTCCTCCATCATGGCATCCAAGCGAGAGTTGAGGATGGAGCTGAACTCCCTCATCGGCTGGCAATCGTCGCAACCTTCAGCCGATGCTGTCATCAAAGTGTCTTTATCAATCTCATGCTGTCCTTCTGCGCAATGCCTCGAATCTAACAATAATTTTGTCGATTTCAATTCTCTCTCTAGATGTGTAACTTCAGACTCCCGTTTAGCCAGCAGTCTCAATAGCAGCACTGTCGCAGCTGAGACATCAACAGGCGGGGAATTCAGCGTAGCAACAGAATCCCGCTTAGTCTCCAACAACGGCGACAGAATCTTAGTCATACATAATCCAGCAAACACTTGGTCAAATCGTTCAATCAAATTGGCTAAAACTGTCGAATCGTTAGCAATCTCTTCCGCAGCTTTGACTAAAATTGTTGCATCAAAACAGGACGCCGATCGAGTACGATTTGTTCTACTGCGAATGGTACGAGTGATGAAGTTTCCGCCGGCTTTGTCCGTAGTATCTGTATCGTTGTCATAGCAACTAGTAGTGTCTATTCGAGCTGAGAACAGACTAGCAGCAAACTGACCGGATAAGGAGTCCACAGTCTCTAAACCAGAGTCCACTTGACGGCGCATATAGCGGCACAGAGCCAGCAGCAGGTTCAGGTTCTCTGGAGGCATCAGGCCGCCTTGATCCACCGGTTTCAATAGGCGATTAGCGGCTGCGCAATGAAATCAATGGGATCTTGGGATTTGGTTTCTAAGAATCTACAAGTGCTGTCCTAATAGCGAAGTCATGTAGAAGAAATATTATCCTAAGGGTTCTTTTTATTAAAATGATCAATTCGAAGTAGATCAGTTGCCCTGGCAACTACAGTACGGGGAATTTCGTTAGGACTATATCTGTACTAATAAACTTCCAAAAGCTATCAAGCGACTAACTAACTGAACAAATAACTTACTAACTAACTGATAAATAACTAATGCTAAATAACTAACTGACTGACTGACTGACAAACTGACTAACCGACTAACAAACTAACTGACTAACTAACTGACTAATTAACTAACAAACTGAGTAACTAGCTAGCTAACTAACTGACTGACTGACTGACAAACTGACTAACCGACTAACAAACTAACTGACTAACTAACTGACTAATTAACTAACAAACTGAGTAACTAGCTAGCTAACTAACTGACTGACTGACTAACTGACTAACTGACTAACTAATTGACTAACAAACCAACTGACTAACTAACTGACTAACTGACTGACTAATTAACTAACAAACTGAGTAACTAGCTAGCTAACTAACTGACTGACTGACTAACTGACTAACTTACTAACTAAATAACTAACTGACTAACTAGCTAACTAACCATCTAAATATCTACGAGTAAATACCAGTCACTAGTAGTTTATAAAAGACTATATAGACAATATAAAAGCACCTTACCAGTAGAAAAATCATCTTTCTCTTTCTGTGACGCTTCAGAAGCCGACTGCAGCTGATCACTGCCGGCCATCCCAAGCAGCACGCTCCCGCCGCTCTTTCGCCGCAAAGACGTGGAACAACGCGCCAGCAGTTCGGCCCGAACCTTGGCCGGCACCACTGGCTCGGGCAATTCGGCCAGATACAATCGGAGCAACGAGACGGCGTCGTTAGCGGAGAACTCGAGCGGCCGGACCCGGTCGCCGCGCTGATAGGCGCGTTTCAATTGGCGCACAGACGAGGCGCGTCCGCTTGCGCGCAACCGGATTGGCGATTGGCAAGACTCCGGCGTGAGCAGCAGGGACAGTCGGTCAAGGCAGTCGCCTACTAGGCGGGGCAGGTAAGCCTGGCCACCGGCGGCCACCTGACGGGTCATGACCTCGGACAGCGGCTGGCCGAATGCTACACCGCCGCGGCTGGCGTAGGCAACCAAGTAGAGCTGCGCTAGCCAGCGTTTCAACTGGGGACGCGAGCTCACGCGAATTGTTAGCGGAGTAGGCGCTGACGCTGCGGCTGCAGAGTCTTTGTAGCAATTGGCGGGTGAAGTCTTTGTTATATTATGGGCTTGTTGTAGGCGGAATGTTGGAACAGCTGAGTATCTGGAGGGCTGGCCCGGCAACTAAGGATGAAGGAGGCTGGCCCAGCAACTGAGGATCTGAGAGGCTGGCCCAGCAACTAAGGATCTGGGACGCTGGCCCAGCAACTGATGATCTGAGAGGCTGGCCCAGCAACTGAGGAGCTGGGAGGCTGGCCCAGCAACTGAGGATCTGGGAGGCTGGCCCAGCAACTGAGGATCTGGGAGGCTGGCCCAGCAACTGAGGAGCTGGGAGGCTGGATCAGCAACTGAGGATCTGGGAGGCTGGCCAAGCAACTGAGGATCTGGGAGGCTGGCCCAGCAACTGAGGATCTGGGATGCTGGCCCGGCAACTGAGGATCTGGGACGCTGACCTAGTAACTAAGGATCTGGAAGGCTGGTCTAGCAACTGAAAATCTGGGAGGCTGCCCCAGCAACTGAGGATCTGGGAGACTGGCCGAGCAACTCAGGATCTGTGAGACTGGCCCTGCAACTGGGAATCTGGAATGCTGGCCAGAGCAACTTGAGACAGATGTTAAGCACAAAATATGAAACTAGCTACAAAGGAGTGCTTGGAACACAACCTCACCTGTTGTAGGCAGAATGCTAAACTGAAATTCTTTCTCATCAGCGGTGTCATCAAAGGTCTTCAGGTCGCATTTAGTCAAATCTAATTGTTGCAGAAGCAACAAGTCATCCAACTCGGGGCTGTTTGATTTCTTTTTGTAGACAAGAAATTGGCCATTAGAAAATAATCGAGCATAACGATTGCTCCATCGTTGACCAAGGAAACCTTGTACTTGAATCCAACCCTCAATTACTGCCCTTTCAGCAGACTCTATAGAACTAGACAGTCCTGTCTGCTCTCTTGCAGATGCTGTTGCAGACAAAGAATCTTCTGCCATTTGTTTTCATGAATCAGCCTAAAGCATATGTCAAGCATGGCATAAGTTTGAATATAAGATTATCATGAAGCCTATACTGCCATTGGTAGGAACCTACCAATCAAGTACAAAATATTAAATATGCTAAAAGCATGGTATTACAAGTATATCTAATTAAATATCTAAAAAAATTTGTATGATGAAAGAAGAAATTATCATCTTATAACCTATATTTTTATAATATTGAGACATACTTAAATATGGCATCAAAACTAGGCAGATTAAAACTAGAAAGCATGTATAGGCCCTAAATTACTTTTATAGTAACAATATAATCCATTTATCATAGAGTTGATACTTACATTCCAATAGTTTTTTTATTAAATTTTATAATTTACCATTCTGCTTTTGACTTGAAGTTGAAGATTTTTTGTCATTCTAATGTAATAAAATTTCAAATTTAAAAGAATTCTATAGGATGAAAGGTTATTAAAACTAAATATCATATTATTTATAATTTATCTACTAGGCCTACTTAACTTTGTTTAGGCCTATGGCTTATTAGAGAACAATTAGTTGCAAAATAGAACTGAATATTCAAAATATATTATTGTTAACTATAAATAACTTTAAGTTTAATTTTAGCTTTCAACATTGATTAAAATAGGCTTTTTCTTTAAGTCTAAAGCATCTTCAAATTAGACACTAATAAATAATTTAAAAGTTATTCTTTTATATAAAGACTTAATTATTAGCTTCCCTAACCCTATATAATTGGTTTTTTATTTATAATACACTTGTATATTGTATAGACTTATAGAAATCATAAATATAGCAAACTAAAATATCTTGCTTAAGACCTTGCTTAAATGTTTATTTTATTTTAACATTTGCCATTAATTTTTGATCATTTAGAAACTTCTTTGAGCAATGAGCTTATTATTGAAATTTTTGTTTTAGCTAATTAGCTTTTATTGTTAGACGTATAAATGTTTTTCTTAAAATATTTTTATGTATAGTAGGCCTTAGCCTAACTATTTAGGCCTATAAAATATTTATAATAGGTCACAAAAAAATTTTCTAAAATGGCCACACTCAGGAAAGTGTCACATGTGCGCGGGAACATATTTTAGCATATTTTTGGAGTGTGCACTGTGCGCAAAGCTAAAATATGAATTTGTGCGCCGAGGTATACATTTGTTTATTGACAAATACATAGCTAACTAATGCGCCGTAGCACTAAAAACTCGGTAAAATTCCAATTAAAACTTAATTAAGTACTTAAATAAGTACAATTTATAAATTTTCGTACCTTATGTAGGCTTTTTTTAACTCAAAACTTTTGCTTTTTTTAGCTCACGTGGAAAATTCTCAAAAGAAATAGCTTTAACTTTACGATTAAAATCCCATTTTGAATTTTATTATTTGTTTCACTTACCAAGAAACAACAAATTTTTAATTGATATGCTTGGAAAAAACATAATCTTAAAGCATATTTTATGCACTGCATATGCAGATTATACATTTAGGTGACTCATTGTGAGCTAAATTTTTCTGATCAGGTTTTGCTGTGCGCCACTGTGCGCTAAAAACTTTTGCTAAGCCTTTGTTGTGTGCCGTGTGCGCCACTTCGCGCATATTTTTCGTTGATGTGTGCCGGAATTTTCCACCATAATGTACACCTTCCTGAGTGTGGTAAAATGGTAATCAAATATACTAAAAATAAAAATGAATCAATGCTAATAATTAAAAATGAAATAAAAACTAAGACAATATATAGAACTTCTACACTGTCATTAGTAAGAAGGTTTTTATGCTAATTTAATAATATTAGGCTAGTCTTAAAATAAATTTGATTGGTATGCCTCTTTGTATGCCAATTTTATATATAATAATAAATATATATAATATAAAACATTATAAATAACCAATCATAATCAAATGAATTTAAATTAAAACATTTGTTATTACATTATTGTTTAATGATAGGTCTAGGCCTATTGATATTGCATTATTGTTATTAGGCTTATTTTAGGCCTATTTATTATTATATTGGGCCTAAACTATTACCTTTTTAAGCCAGCATCAATTTAAGTGGTATATTGGTTTTAAGTAGGCCTCAGCCTAAACCATAGAAAATTTGGTAATATAGGCCTAATAAATTTAAGATTTTTTTAAAGCAAAATATAGATCATATAAAAATATGTATGTGTACTTTTTCAAGTTTAGATTTATAAAATACTTCTAGTTTTCCAAAAAAAATTACTAGGCCTAGGCCTATTAAACATAATTAGACCCTACCACCCTACCCATACATGCGCAACCTTGGGAATCACCCGGCCGTTTCTAATGGCAACACGCACATGTAAGTCGCTATTGGCTGAGAGCAGTCACGTGACTACTATTCCGTCCAATAGCGACTTACATGTGTGTGTTGCCAATAGAAACGGCCGGGTGAATCCCTAGGTTGCGCCCAAGCATGACCCTACCTTAACCTTAGCAATGGCAAATAGGGCCTATACCTATTTATAAGTGAGCAATCAGCAATATTCAATTGAGACAATACAATAGGCCCCTATGGATTTATTGCTATTGAGCAAAGTAGGCTGCAGGCCTAGTCCTAGCCACATAATTAGGCTTATAGCTTCTTTTGTTTGTCATAGGCCTAGTCTACTGACCTTGCTACCTAATCCCTAATCCCTAACACCCAAACCTTGTCCCTCCCTATGCCTATCAGACTAACTAGGCCTAGCTCTTTTGTAAATGCCATCCAGTGCAATTTTGAATTTTAGATCTAATAAAATTATTTCATTTTCATTGACATTGACATTATGGCATTCTTGTGCTACACTTTTTAATTTCCAAGCTAGGACATCATATGACACTATGGCAGAATCTAATACTAGCATTGCAACACAGCTAATGCACCTTTAAATTGCTTATGCCTTGTGGTTGTGGTATAGTATACCATAACCATGTGGTATGCCAGGTAGGCCTATGGTATGGTACAGGTACATCAGTACATGTACACCAGATCTTCAAGCAAGGATCTTGATTAGGCCTAGCCTACATTCTAACATCAAGCAATATATTAGGTAAAAGTTATAGTTAGCAATACAGCAAATAACGAACAGCATATTTTGTCTTATGTACATATGAAGAGCCACCGACTCAGAGATTAAGTCGGCAAGTTCATCTGTCTATTGTACATTGGCCATATGCACGTACTGAGGTGGGGGTGGAGAAGAAAATAAAAAAATTTTTAAAATTGGGAAAATAAAATTTGGGGTTTGTCGTCGGCACGTAAAGCCGGAAAATTGCACAAATTTCTGCGTTGATTCTTCTCCTTGGTTACTCCGTCTGCCGGGTCCTCAATTCCGGGGGGGAGGGTAGTCGTAATCGTAGCCGAGCAGTCTAGTAGCGGCCCGAGTCGTTCAGATTGGGTCCTCAGACACCGTAAACTCGTAGTTCGTCGGATATGCTCGTTTGGTTACTAACAGTAGTAAAGTAGCGCTGCCACCACCGTAAATGTCGTTTTACGGAACGTTGAGGGTCTCAGAGCTTTCTTTGAGATGAGACTGACTGGTTATTTTACGCCCCGCGGGCAAATGACTCAATAGAAACTAAAGGCTTCGATTCTGAACAACTGTATGAATAATATTAATATTGGCGAACTTATTAATTAGGATTGCGTGGTTATTATTATTGTTACTTATTTATTACTACGCGAGATAATTGACCAACAACCAACAGAGAGAGAGAGCGAGCGAGCTAAAATATTAATTAGAAACACTAAACAATCGAAAGCAAATTAACTATTAATGATAATAAAAGAAAAGGGAGAAAAGGAGGAAAAGGGGGGGGAGGAGGAACAAAGAAGTAAAAACGCAACGGTAATATTTATACACAGATATTACAAGATCCAATAGGGGGAACACCGAAGGGAACACTGGGTGGAACACTGGCGGGAAAAAAGGGCAAACCCGGAAGGAATACAGCTAAACAAAGCGGGACCAAGGGAAGGGGCAACTATTGGACCACAGGTAGGGGCAACGAAAGGAAAACACACAGTTCAACCGGGGGAGCAGGGGTGACGTCAAGAATATATCCCTCCGGGGGAGGCGCTTCGCGCGTCGCCAACCGTTGCAGGAGCCCCAGTGGTAGACCGGCCTACCACAGGCGCGGGGGCGCCGGGGGACCTGGCAACAGTTGACGAGCGCCTCCGATCGTCCTCAAGTTCGGCGGCCCCGCGTCACCGGCCGGCCTCGGCGAGCAGGGGCATCAGGGTCGGACTGGGCGGAGCTGGCGACGCGAGCGTAGTGGCTGAGCTGCAGAAGGGCCGGGGTCAGTCCTCGCCCCAGCGTCGCAGCATTATCCACAAAATGGCCGACTAGCGCGCAGAAAGTCCCGTAGGGCAGACTTCCGGTTGCCGGCTGCCGCAGCTGCTCGCACAAAAAGTCGACCGTCGCGGACACGGCACGGGCCATAGCCGGTTGTCCTCGGGTCTGGGCGTAACTGCGCCAGTGGCGGCCGTCAGACATCCGCCGATTGTTGCCGTCCCCGGCGAGCTCCCACAGCAGTAGCTCGGCGAGGTGCTGCACTGGTTCGGCCGGGGGGGCAGCGGCTTCGGCCACCCCTGGCGACGGCTGGCTTGACCCGCTTGTCCAATTGGTCGGCGGGATTGGCGGGGTGACGAATGGTTCCGGTTCCAGCACGCGGACGGGCTCCGGTTCCGGGGCCAGAGGGATATTATCCACCCGTTCGAGTAGTTGGTGCAGGCCGGTGCCGAGGCTACTCGCTGGCGAGGGCGCCGGAGCCGGTGGGGCCAGGCCAGGTGCGGCTTCGCTGTAGGGGTCGAAAGCTGCGAGCAGGTCCTGGTCAAATCCCTCATTGTCGGCTTCGTAGCCGTTGGCGCGCTCCAAAGCCTCGCGGATTTCGCGGCTGAGCGGAGACTCGTCTCCCATAGGGTCGTCGGCGGACATAATAGAAAGCTGATGTCGGAATCGCGCTGAGCAACTTCGGCCGGACGATCAGAATCGATGAAAAAATAGAAAATGGCTCCTTTAAATAGGGCACAAAATATTCCAACTGGTGGAATTGTAAACCAACCAGAGGAAATAAAATTCAACCGCTGGAATTGAGCCATCACCCCCGTGCACTCTAAGGTGGCACACAGAGTTGGGGTGGGCGCATGAATCAAGGAGTCATAAAATAGATAACCGCGCGGCAGGGGTCCGAAATCAGAATGAATGAATGGGGCGCCTCACACGGCTCACAAAACAGGTTGGCGGTTAGAGAGGGAGGGGGGGGCTGAACAATCGCATAAACAGTAGTTAGAATAATAGTAAGGAACATAGGTAGTTCCTAAAAATTAGAATAGCAGATAGATACAGGCATAGTGACCGAGTTAGAATTTGGATCTCCATAAGGAGTTACACAAAACGGCAAAAGGCACTGGGAAGGGGCTGGACAGGCGCCCTTACAAATTTTCCCAGGCTCGGCTCGGTCAGAACAAAGAAAAATGGGGGCCGTTCACCTCAGGTGCCCTCCGCTGAGGACAAGGCCTAGAGCCAGGGTGGCTTGACCTGAGCGGGGCAACGACTGGGGGGCACAGAGCAACTTTGGCTTGCAAAATTGAAAGGTACCTTCAGCCATAAGCAAGGACTGCAAGGTTTACAACTGAAATAAAACTTCGCCAGTTAATGACACGCAATTGAGCAAAATTAATGAATCGCATGCGGATAAATAATTGTCGCGTAGGTGCTGGCTTTTCCCATCAAGCCTAAGGCTAAATATCAGAACGCAGAAGTGCGGGTCGCGTTGAATAAATATGACACCAATTGAGCATGAGCACAATGTACAAAGGCTTTTGACCGGAAAGCGTAAGGAGCAGAAATTGAAAAAAAAGTTGCTTTTGCCCTCAAGCATAAGGAAAGTACGGAAAATTAGTTGCTTTTACCCTCAAGCATAAGGAAAGTACATTGAGAAACACTGCTTTTGCCATCAAGCATAAGGAAAAGTACAGAAAATTAATTGCTTTTGCCCTCAAGCATAAGGAAACGGACAGAAAAATTAGTTGCTTTTATCCCTCAAGCATAAGGAAAGTACAGAAAATTAGTTGCTTTTACCCTCAAGCATAAGGAAAGTACAGAAATAGCGAAATTGACACCTGCTTTTATCCCGAAAGCATAAGGAGAACAAAATTTGAAGGAAAATTGAAAGTTGCTTTCAGCACAGAAAAGGTGCAGAGAAAGCTTACAGCGAAATTTAATTCAGAACGCGTTCACAAGCTTAACTACTCCTAGTAATGCGCAACGGTAATTTAGCTATTAGGCGCAATAGTAAATCGCTGGTAATTACCTTTTAGAGCTCCATCTCCATGCCGATGTCAGGCAAGTCCGGGTCGCCTTCGGCGAGCACCTCCGGGTGGCGCAAGCTGGGCTCGAACAGCTGACTGCCTCGCAGGTCAGGCTGAACTGTGGCCGGCTGCTCTGGCGCGGGCTGATCGGCTGGGTCGACTTCGCTGTCTTCGCTCGACTCATAGGGCAGCATTGGCCGCTCTGTCTGGCGCGGCGGCTCCTGTGGTCGATCTGCCATCATCTGCGGCACCTTGATGATGTTGTTACGATGAACTAGCATTTCAGCTGGGCGTCCTCGGCGGGCTGTCGCTGGCTTGATCCAATACGCCACTTCTCCGACTTTCCTGACGACCTTGTACATACTCTTGTACGGCCGGTGGAACTTGGGCAGCTCTCCCAGTTCGAGCTTCGGGTTGGCCAGGCAGACCAAGTCTCCGGGCTGCAGCTCCACGGGCTTTGGCCGGTTCTCGTAGTACTCCTCTCTGCGCTGGATCTCGGTTCTCAGTCGCTGTCGCACAATTCGCTCTGTCTCGGCCAGTCTGCGCTGATGTTTGGCAATGTACTCCGGGAGATCAGCTGATACATCCAGTCGGTCTAGGGTGTTATCGATCGGATACCGGTAGGGCACTCCGTAGATGACATAATGCGGCGAGAACCCGGTTGTACGATTGACTGCTGATCTTAGAGCTGTTAAAGCGGCTGGCAACATCTTGTCCCATTGCTGATGGTCTTCTAGGAGACAGGTGAGCACCTTCTTGATGTTCTTATTGCACGACTCAGCTTGTCCATTGGCCCATGGCGAATACGGCGGCGTCGTGGTCTGCCGGATGCCGTAAACTTCGCAGAAGTGCCGGAACTCGTGTCCTGTGAACTGTTTCCCTTGATCGGAGTGAATCCATGCCGGGATTCCGGTGATCGGAAACACTTGTTCCTGCAGGAGCGTTATAATGGTCTTGGCCCGCTGATTCTTCATGGCGAAAGCGAAGGGGTATTTCGACGTAGTGTCGACGTAGGTCAGGATGTACTTGTTTCCTCGGTCCGTCGGGTCTCCAGTGGGGCCCAGGATGTCGATCGCACATCGCCCATAGATTTCACAGACCGGAAACGATTGTACATGCGCCGGAATTCGTCGCCGTCCTTTGCTCTGAGTGCAGGTTTGGCAGGAAGCGACATAGTCGGACACTGCCTTGGCCAGGGCAGGTCGCCAGAACCTTTCGCGCACCTTCGCGATGGTGAGGTCTCGGCCCATGTGTCCGCAGTAAGGTGAACCGTGGAGGTCGGCGAACACCGTGGCGTCGAGGCTCTTCGGCAGGACGATCCGCGCCGTTTTCTCCTCGCCAATATCGTCGAAATGAATTACCAGTAGTCCATCATCTCGGACTTCGAGCTGCTCGTAGAACGCTAGTAAGTTTCGTTCGTCTCGTGTCATATTCAAACGCTGATTCAGCGGCGGCTTCGGCTGTCGGCTTTCCAAAAGGTTGATCATCATGGCGATGGCAGAGTCAGCACGCTGATGAGTCTGGAGCTCCTCACGAGTGACTGGCCTCGGGATGTGATCAGTTAGATTCAATGTTGAACGTCGATTAGTCAAATTAGTCGGCGCGGCTTCGGCTGTGGCGGCATGGTTCGGGGTCTGGAGCTCCCTCCGCACGATCGCTACTCTGGCCGGTTGCCGGGTCGTTGATGTGCCCGAAGGTCGATCCTCGTCGGTAGCTTCGGCGTCACTATTGTCGGATTCAGATCGGTCAGCAGTTGATGATGAGTCAGCAGAGCTGTCCGCGTCGCTGCTGAATCTCACTCTTTTCTCAAACTTCGGGCAGCGAGCGGGTTGGCAGCTGTCCTCTCTGGCTGCGCTGTGGTCGCTGTCCATGCCGTCTCCAGCTAGTAGTCGGCGGCTCCTTGACGGGCAACATGTCGTGCTACTAAAACTGGTAGGCGACCTCTGCGAGTCATCGTAACGGCTGGCAGATGGCCTCGGCTTCGTCGCCGGCGGGTGCAGCTCTGTCAGCGGCTTGCTGTCGGCTGTAGGTGTTGCTGGCGGCGTAGCCTCGCCGTTGGACTCCTTCGGCTTAGTCGGCGGTTTCCGTCGCTTACGGCGGGTCGACGGCTTCTTGCTCGGTGGAGGACTAGGGTGGCTGCTGTCGTGGACCTTCGGCGCCGCTGCGCTAGTTATCGCGGCTGGCTGCTTACTTTGGTCCTCATCAGCTGCCTCGCGCTGAGCCTCCTCCAAGCATTCGGCATCGTCCTCCGGCCGTCTCGAGAGACCGTCGGCGTTTTGATGCTGACTCGATTTGCGATGCTGGATCTCGAACTCAAATTCACTTAGCCGCTGTAGCCATCGTCCAAAGATGCCTACTTGTTGAGTTCGCCGGAGAATCCAGGTCAACGCTGCATGGTCGGTTCGACAAATAAACTTCTTGGCCAGCAGGTAGAAGCGGAAGTGTCGCATGCCATCTACGGCTGCCAAGAGTTCTTGCTTAGTAATTGGATATCGGGCTTCAGCCGGTTTAAGTCGTCGGGAGAAATAGCCGATTGGGCGCTCGATCCCGTCAGCTTGGCGTTGGCTCAGGCAGGCTCCGATTCTGGTCGCAGAAGCATCCGTGTCCAGGATAAACATTACTTCCGGATCCTCGCTGAACTGCGGATACGCGAGCACTGATGTCGAAGTCATGGCTGCTTTGAGCTGGTCGAACGCGTCTTGCTGGGCTTTTCCCCATAGACAATTGAAATTTCTAATCTTCTTTTCCTTGATCAAGTCGTGGAGCGGAGCTGCAAGTTCTGCATAGCCAGGTACAAATTTTGCATAGTAAGCGCACGTGCAGACAAAACTTTTAAGTTGTCGAGCTGTTCTTGGTCTTGGCCAGGTCTGAATAGCCTCGATCTTCGCCGGATCGGTCTTGATCTAAGGAAAGTACCACTGGTTTTGGGGTGGAAATTTTAACATGTTGCTGAGTGATTTACCGCGCCGTGGATAAAATTTTAGATAGGAAATTGGCTTTAATGATTAATTAGTGTGGGCCGCATTCTTTCATTGTTTCTTTAGCGCGAATCTCATGGCAGCCAAGGTGAGAAAAAGTACGATTTATCACTGTTCTACTTGCTAGAAATCGAACCCTGCAGGCCAGAACGAACGTCGGCTGGCAAACATCGGCTGGCAAACGCCGGTTGGAAAAACGGCTCGGCTCGCAAACATCGGCTGGCGAACGTCCCGCTGGCAAATACCGGTTGGCAAACGTCCCGCTGGCAAAGTCGGCTGGCAAACGTCTCGGCTCGCAAAACGTCGGCTAGCAAACGTAGGCTGGCAAAAGTCGCTATCTCCAGTAAAATAACTATACACGTAGAACAGCCGGCCATTTGTGATCAATCATGTGATCATGCAGAATAATCTCCAAACTAATTATTCTATTTCTAATTTTTTTGTTTGACCAATTGTTTTCCTGTCCCTTCTAACATGTACATTTATCTACATGTATATGGCAATATACGAGTAACGAGTATCGCAGAGAGGTCAATTTGCTTAACTTTTAAAATAATTTTTTTTAGTATTTTACCAACGTTCGAAACAGATCGAGTCCCAGAAGATACTGCCAAGGTACATGTATACCAGTAAAAGTAAGTTAAGTTTTCTTTTATATTTGCGTATCGCTATAAATCGACCATAAATCGACCACTGCAGTATACAATCGGTGTGAGTAATCTTTGGAGGCCGGTACAATGTGCAGATAACGTACCAGGATCCTTATAATTTTACCGGCGTGGGATGAAACCCCAATTATGTGCATGTACATGTAATATATAATATATACTTGTAAAACTGAAGAAAAGCAGAGTTAAGCGTCTTGCTCAAGGACACATTTTTTTCCGAGTGGGTCGGGAATTGAACCCCCGATCTTTCAGTCGTGATTCCGATGCTCTAAACACTTGTACATCCAAATTGTACATGTACAACTCCCCAGGAATGTAATTTCAGTTAATTAAAAACTTTATAAAAACGGCATTTTAGCGAAATTCTAGCTCGTATCATTTATTAAATCATCTATCGATCTGTTAAATCCTCGATGACAGACGCCGCAGTCCTCCGCTATCCTGGCTGGTGTTGAGCAGCAGCGATGAGCCGGTGTCCGGCCCCGCCTCGGACATTCGTGCCCCGTTGCGGAGTCGCTGCTTCAAACGCATCCCAGCGCCGGCGAACTCGGTCATTCGGCGCGCCATCGAGCCGCTGTTGTTGCTATTGTTCAACGGGCTGCGCTGCGATCGGCCGCTGCTCAGCCGGGAGTGCGGCCTCGAGCCCGGCCGAATCTGATCAGCGCCGCCCTCCGCTACTCCGAAGGCTGCAGACGCTGGCAGCGGCACCGCCGGTCGACGATAGCCGCCGGTGAGCGTCGTCTCGTAGGCGTTGAATATGCCGCTGATTAAGCGGGCCTGCGCGTGAGGAACACACGGAAGCAATTGTAGCTATTATTCTATGTACTCGTAGAATGGATCAACAATGAATTGTAGATCGTCTAACCAATTGGAGAATGTAGAAGTTTTAATTAGAGGTGGTTGCAACCCTAAGGGCTGCCAGCATGGGACGTCTTGTTGGACTCCCCTGTCTCTTAATGAGTGGCTTTAGAATAGCTTTAATGAAAGAGGGCCGTAGCCCAGTGGTCCAGCGCGGCGTTCTGATGTGCCAGCGGCCCAGATTCGACTCCAAGTGCGGTCAAATATTAATTTGAGGCTAAATTGGAATCTCGGCTTCGCTTTGCTCGTGCAATTAACACCCTGCTAAGCACTTTGTTTATCACTGCCCTTTCTTTACCAGAGACCGGCTACGCTCCCTCGGGCCGAACTAGTCCATTGACGAGGTTTGCCAGCCCGACAGCATCCCACGGCTCATCCAGTTCCTTTAGGCGACAAGACGAGCCACTTTCTTCCCCACAGAAGATCACGCTGCAGGACGGACTGGCGGACCACCCTGACCGGCCCCACGCCTCTGCCTGTCTGCGGGCCTTCAGGGGCTAGCGGAATGGGTGACCCTCGCCTCCCCGCTGTGTCTACGGACCACCCTGCAGCTAAGTAAAGTAAGTCAAGACACCCAGCTTGAGGGCCAACTCCGAAGGCACAGTGAAGTGATGCCTAACGATAGATAAAGTTAGGGCCGCTGTACACTCCTGTGTGAGTGTGTGCCTGTGCGTATGACTGCGTACGTATCCGCGCGCTTGTGTGCCTGCCGACCGGGCAAATGCTTCTCGCCGGTTGTGTGACAATGTCGCTTATAGCTCTCACCTGGCTAATTCGACAATCGGCAGTGGCAGCTCGGCAGAAGCTGCTCTGACTGCTTCGACTGCGAGCGTCGTCCAGCAGCTGCAGCTGAGATTCCTGACGAGTGGCCGGAACCGGCGGCAGGTGAGGCGCCTCTGCTGCAGCGACGGTCTGGCGCTCACTACCCTGCTGGTCTTGTTGATCCTCATCGGCATCAGGTTGACCGGAGTCGCGTCGCGGCTGAGCCGTATTGAACAATCGTGACAGAGTTTCCAGTCGCCTGGACTCCCGAATCTGCTGATAGGGATCGGCCTCCGATTCGGCTGCAAACTCCGGGTGTTGCAGTCGAAGCAACCATTGCTGCTGCTGCTGCGGTTGCATCTCGTCGAGTTTGCCGGAGCTGTCTCCAGCTCTGCCCAAGCCAGTGCGCAGCCAATCGTAGGCTGTCCAACGTCGAAGAAGGTCTCGCTTAGTGAAAGAGGCGCTGCCGGAGCTGGCAAACAGCTGGGCCACTGGCAGGTTGCCAGCGCGACAGGCGGCCATCAACGGAGTGACGCCGTCCGCGTTGCCCTGATCGCAGTCGATATGGAAGCGCCTGGCTGCTCGCAGAACCATCCGGCACAGTTCGGGCGATTGGCCAGCTAGCAGGTGCAGCACCGTGTCGCCATTGGCATTCCGGTGATGAAAGTTCACATTGTTCTCGGTTAGGAGAAGACGGACCAGAGCGATGTTGGACTCTCGCACGGCCACTTGAAGGAGATTGTTGCCGTAAGAATCTGTCAAATCCGGATCGGCGCCTCGATCGAGTAGGGCCCGAATCAGCTGCAGACTAGCCGATGGGGGTCGCACCTGTTTGGTGATAATTGGAAAATTCATTAAATTCATTAAAAAACTTGAATGATGATGAAACAAAACACAAATGCAAATTATAGCGATAGAATCACTTGGAAATGCATTTAACCTTGGCAAAACTGTCTAAGACTGGTTCTATATCACGCGAAGCAGTGAAAAACTTCACTGTACATTAAGCTAAATTACCATAGACAATTGTAATAAACTCACAATAAACTCAACTCAAAGCATAATGACTACGATACATGTAGTAGCGTTTACGACGCATGGACAACTGACCTAGAAGAGAGCTACTTTCTTTTTCGATCAAAGGGGTCTGTGTGCACTCTGGCGCACTTTAAGCGACATTGTCACACAACCGGCAACAGGCATTACTGCCCATTCCGCCGACTCCCCTGAGCAGGCACACAAGCGCGCGGATACGTACGCAGTCATATGCACTCACACAGGAGTGTACAGCGGCTTTAACTTTATTTATCGTTAGACATGTACACTTCACTGTGCCTTGGGGGTTGGCCTTCAAGCTGGGCGTTAATTGTACGAGCAGAGCCAAGCTACAAACCCCATGAAGGACGCTACAGTAAAGCGTCCTGTAACGCGTTCGCGCAAAGTCTAGCTTTGCGATCGCAAAGGAGCGAAGCGAATATAGAGAGGCTTCCTTGGCGTATGCGTATACTTCTAACTTCAGTTGCCCATAGACTTAAGTAGGGACCGAACTGTACAATCAAAGAGCAATCCCTCCAGATCCTTTGCCTACCTGGGCGCATCGCATCAAAGGCGTCAGTCCATGCCGACTTCGAACATTGGGATCCATACCTAATTTGAGCTGATAAAGCACAGCCTGGTACCGACCCTCGTCTAGTGCCCGGTGTAGGCTCGACCGTTCAACATCCAGGAAGCCGCTGTCAACTAGGCGACGTCGGATGCGCTCTCGCTGTCCTGACTGAGTCGTTGCTGAATGAGCAACCAGTGCAGCGCTCATCCTTATTGCTACAAACAAAAAAAAAACAAAAAATCTGCTGCTATCAAACTGACGATGCGATATACAAGTATTGAGAATGATAGTTGCAATCTGCCAGTGAGAAAGAAGACTCTATACTCGCGTCCGTGGCAACTGCTTCTCGCTGCCCACGCTAGACAGAGAGGAAATCAACAATATTATGCGCGCTTCCTTCCCCTCCATCCCTGCTTTTTTGCCCCCCCTTCCTCCGCCCTATCGCTATGCCAACCATCCACTGCTGCTCTGTTGTTGAGTGGCGAGGGTCGGCTTTGAAGGGATGGCAGAGCTGGAGACTGAGCCTACCTGGTTCTCTACCCTGTTTTTCTCTTTCCAGCTCTTTTCTCTTTTGCCCATATTTTGCGAGCAGTATGCCATCCTCGCCGTCGCCCAAGTCTCTCTCCTTCTCCCACTTCAGCGAGGAACAATGAGTCTGCCTTGCATCACGTCCTGCACACGGCCTTCAATCCGCGGCAGTCCCCGTGTTGATTGTCAATACAATCAATAGCTGCGTATTTGCTAGGCCAGCAGCTATAGGAGGCTGCTGGATCGGATTGGGAGAGGGAGAGGGGTGGAGAAGAGGGGAGAGATGGAAACCAGGCATACTGTATTCATATGTTCCGTGAAACATATTCAAGTATATACTGGAGATGTCTCTGAGTTTCTGTCTGTCTTTCTGTCTGTCTGTCTGTCTGTCTGTCTGTCTGCCTGCCTGTCTGTCTGCCTGTCTGTCTGTCTGTCTGTCTGTCTGTCTGTCTGTCTGTCTGTCTGTCTGTCTGTCTGTCTGTCTGTCTGTCTGTCTGTCTGTCTGTCTGTCTGTCTGTCTGTCTGTCTGTCTGTCTGTCTGTCTGTCTGTCTGTCTGTCTGTCTGTCTGTCTGTCTGTCTGTCTGTCTGTCTGTCTGTCTTTATTTCTGTTAGTTTGTTTGTTCCATCTTTATTTCATTCTATGAAAATATTTTTAATGCTACTGACAGTAATACAGCTATGACTGATTTTTTTCAAAAGTAAAAAGCGAATGGATTGCATGCACATGGATCTCTAAGCTTTCAATCCTTTGAGCAGCAGGAAGAGGGTGAATTGATTGACTTGTTAAAATTCCACTGCATTCTGCGAGGTTCTTAGAGACTTTGGGGCCCCCAGGTGCAAGTAGCCCACTCTATCGTATCCATTATTCCATAAAGCGGAAGTTTATGAACGCTTAAACCGCTCGCTTGAGTATGCTATAGGCTAGCCTCATAGTCGTAAACCTGTCCGCGGCTTACAACTTAATATACTTCAAGCTTAATATACAAATTTTACTGAAGTTTAACTGATGTTTTCCTGCACTCTATAAATTTTCGTAGGCCAAAAATACCTTTAAATGATAAAATTTGGCATGAATTAGCTTGAGTTTAGCGACAATTAGGACTAAAAAGTGGTATCTGCTTGGTCTTGGTGCCGCTCGTGCGAACAGAGTGACCCTTGTTAACCTTTTCTAGCTGTACCACAGATGCGGGTTAGCAATTAAATGTAGAGACAGAGCATTCCTGCCAATGACCTTGGTAATAAGGTAATAGCACTTTGGGCACGCAACAGTCATGATAAATTGAGCTTTTGGCCTCAACGAAAAGACATTAGAATCCACCTAGTTAATGCACAGGAGAAAGTTTAAACAATTTTAAGTTATTTGCTCTGAAGCTCTTAAGCATAGCTGCAGGTATGTGCCTAGCTCTTGCCAGATGGCAGCTGATAACAAACTTGTGAGTCCATACGCTGCTTGAGCTGGACTGATAAAATCTGGTTTAGCTTAACTCACCTGCGTTCTGTAGGAGCTGGTGGCACCAGGGACAGACAAGAGAAAAAAGTGCTCGTTAGTTGCTCTCGAAATCGAAATCTGACAGTTTATTCAATAATTTCTCTACAGATGGCCATCCGACAGCTTGTAGCGTGGATTCTGTTGGCTCTGGCAGTAATCTCGTGTCAATTCTGCGGCTTCGCCAATGGCGAATTCTGCCAGAAAGTTAATACAACAGGTGAGGCTTGCACCATGTTTTATAGGGAGTTCCTCAGCTACACGAGGTTCTCCCGAGGTTCTGGTAGCTTTTACTAGATTATTCTTCGGTACAACGTCTGTTATACAAGGTTCTGATAGCTTTGTCTTGATGTTCAATCGGTACAACGTCTGTTATGCAAGGTTCTGGTAGCTTTGTCTTGACGGTTCAACTGCCACGCATTGAAGACTACTAAGGCTCGTAGAGAGCTTAATCTTGAAAGCATACATATATTTTAACGAATATACGCTCGTAATTATCCTGAAGCAATCCTAATTTTCTCATTTTATTTTCATTCTTTTCTTTTTCAGAGGGCGTCGGCCTGCCCTACATTCCACCATCCTACCAGACTAGGATCGAGATGAACATCCTCACTAAGAATCAGACTTACGAATTTCAGGAATGGTTCGATGGTTACCTAGGAAACGTGAGGATCCGACGCTACCAAAAAAATGGAGAGATTGACGACTATATTTATAACAATGCCACCAGAGAGATCTATGTTATATTCAGTGAGTCTGCTGTCATACTTGCACTTTAAATTATGGTAATACAATTATCAGCATGTGTTTCGTGCAACCACAGATGACCTGGTCTGCCTCGTGATCAACATGACTGGCAAGACTGATTTGGATCTACTGTTCGGCGTAGATGGTAGACTGCTGCCATCATCGGCACTAATGCTTAGATTTAGCAAAGAATTTGGAATGGTAAGTAAAGATACCCGTACCCTTGAAAGAATTTTATTTGTTTGTACATTTAAAATATTTCAACAAGTAACCTTGGGGTCGGTCTAATATTTGACAGGAGTACCGCAACAGATCGATAGTTCGCGGCATCACGGTGGACTATTGGTACAGTTGTCAGACTTGGAAGGAACGAAAGGCGGTTTTTGAAGTGCACTGGTACTTTTCTGGTAAGTTAGGGCCCGAAAAGATGCTTACAACATTTCTGTGACCCTTTTAAGTTACTTTATAGTGCAGTTAAACACGATACAATATTTTTAAAGGTCTTCATCAGATTTAACTTTCCAGTAGATTTCAGCAAAATTTTATTCCAAAACTTCGGTAGAATTTGATGACCTTCAGGTATTACTTGAATGTTACATAAGCTCACTACACGTATGTAAGTCTAGTGGGCGGAGCAGTTCAGCGGCAAACGCGTATGAGTCTCGCGTCACGACCCCAGGTTCGATTCCGTACGAAGACGTGCGTTGTCGTGCGATTCACAGTCATGACTGCTCAGAAGGCCCAGAAAGTGTACATGCCTGACTGATTAGAAAGTCAGAGGGCCGCTGTATACCCTGCGTGAGCGTGTGTGTGAGTGCGTGCCTATATGTAGAGTATTGGCGCGCTTGTCTGTGCTCAGGGGTCAGCGAAATGCGCAGAATCGCCATCAACGTTTCACTGAAGGCGTTGCGCCAGGGTTGTTCGCAGTTCTCCTACAATTATTAAACTTATTACGAAGTATTGTGTAAACCAAGTTTTTACTGTGACTCTTACGTGACTGTTGCAGCCAGCAGCTGGAACACGCCGTACGATGTAAACCTGCCAGTTCGAGCGGAAGTCATTGGCGAGGCCGGTGACGTTAGCAATCCGAGAAAGTTTCACATGATTTACGACTTTGTGTCGTTTCGCGATGTACTGATGGCTGAAAATACCATCTTTGACGTGAGTTTTGGTATTCAGGGATTTTTTTACTGCTGTAGGTCTAGCTAGTACTGTACTAATCTGTTTTTGGCCAATGCTGCTTACTGTGCTCTTGACGTGGGACGACAGTGCTCGAGGACCGTTTGACGTGTCATTTAGGGCATCATGTCTTTGCCAGCCTATTGGGAGGGCCCCCTTGCCCCCTGGGTACGAGGAAAGGGAGCAAAAGGAAGGGACTCGGACAGGATGTCTCAGCGTTTCCAATCGACTGTTTCAATTAAGTTATTGATTTAACCTCGTGGCTCCGTTCCGATGTTAATTTGGCATGCGTTGAGCCAGGATGGCCTCATAGCCCTCCTGCAAGTAATATTATTGTTGCTATCATTAATATAAATCTCTAGATTATTATCTCAACCTGTCAATTTAAAGGTTGAAAAAATTTAATGCTTTTTTCAATCGGTCAACAGGGAAACTTCTACAATTTCAAAGTTCATAACGTCATTTGAATTTTCCAATCAATAACTCCGCAACTCAATCTGTAGACCCCAACCGGAGTGTACTGCGAAGATCGGATGCAGGTACAGAAGCCGCCAGAGCTGCCAGCTGTGATGAGCTACACCCAGGAGATGCTGGTGCACGATCCCGCCCTGGAGATGGTGCAGTACGGCAACGTGTACTACGATGGGTCGCAATTCTTGGTCAAGTACCAGTTCAGAGACCCCAATGGAGATACCAAACCGCCATTCTATAATCCTGGCTCAATGACTGTTATTCAGGATTTCACTACTGGTAAGTAGAAACCATTAACAAACGAAATTTCCCTATTTATGAATTAAGCAAACTAAGCATATTTGGTTTAGAATCGAATGTTTCGCTTAATATTGCGGTTTCCAGATACAAAAGCAATTAGCAATGCTTTGATTGAAGCAGACTAACAAACAGGCTATTTAATCATGCACGCTTTGAGCACAAATTGGAAAAAAAATAAATTAAAAAAGAAGTTTCTCATGAAGAGGGATTGCGTCCTGAAAATCTATTGATGTGCGATCACACGAAGGCTGCCATTACTACGAGTATACAGAGTCTTTTCAATTTAATTAGGACTAACTAACGTCATCGAGAAAAATTGGGTTGACAATGAGGACCCCACGACAGTTCTACCCCTTGAGAGTGAGGGGATCGGCGATATGGGCGCAGTCATAAAGGTGCCAAAAGTTACAATACAAGCAAGCTGAGCTGCCATCTCAAAAATCATTTAAACAGGTATCTCCTATTTTATCGACGACCTGATCGGCAACTGCACCGACAAGCCGATCTCTAACGACTTCTTCGATACTGAAGATCCACCGATCAAGGACCGGCCTGGCTGGGACATTATCGAGCTGAGAAGTCCCAAGGATTTGTTCAGGATCGATGAGACCTATCAGTTTACTGGCAAGGTAAAGAAGGTCTTACAGTTTACAGTAACTAACTTTTATCAGTAAAGTTGCGATTGCAAGCAATTTTACTGACGAGGAGTCAAAGCGTGCAATTAGCGCCCAGCTTGAGGGCCAAGCCCCAAATGCACAGTGAAGTGTACATGCCTAATAACGATAAATAAAGTTAAGGCCGCTGTACACTCCTGTGTGAGTGTGCGCCTGTGCGTATGACTGCGTACGTATCCGCGCGCTTGTATGCCTGCTCAGGGGAGTCGGCGGAATGGGCAGTAATTCCTGTCGCCGGTTGTGTGACAATGTCCCTTTCAACATTTTTAGCGCGTTGTTCGCGGCATTCCAATTCACCGATACATATCGCTGCGAAAGGACTATGAAATCAAAGGTCGGCCGGGCATGAACTTCACTTTTGAATACGAGATGCTTGATGTGAGTCTGGGATGGGGGCACAGGCCCTGACTTTGCCAACACTATGACAGTTTACAATTATACCTTTTGCTTTGGGATATAGTTAGCCTTCGTAGGTAGAGTGCCAGACCCATCTGGTAATATCCTGATCATTAGTCAAACTCATATTGAAATCGTTTCGTCTTTCTATTGTTTTTTTTCAGCCTCGCGTGTCCGAAGTCGTTCTGGGAAAGAACAAAATCAACCAAGGGAAAAATATCCCTGTACAGTTGAGGATTACCAACTACAACACTCTGGGCCAAGTGAGTTTGGGGGCCTTTTTGTACTTTTGTTTATGTTGAGCAAGAAGGTTGCACCGAAATCAATAAATAGATTTAGATAACAGACAAGGCATCTTGACATGGGAGCTGCATGATTCTACAGCTAAACACCTCTTAAACAGGGGTAAAAAAATATATTACCGCAACATTTCAGATTGATGATCCGACTTTTAACTACCAGGAGGTTTACAATTTCTACAATTTCGACACCCAAGTTGAACCCGACGCTGAGAAAGATTTTGATCAGCTTCAACCCTACGACTTGGACGTGACCCAGTGCTACTCCAAGGCTGAGAGAAAGAACATTCTTATTCGATTCTTGAATGGTAAGGGGACAACCTACAACCGAGTGATCAGCTGACTCCCATAGACAACCGAGTGATCAGCTGACTTCCATAGACAACCGAGTGATCAGCTGACTTCCATAGACAACCGAATGATCAGCTGACTTCCATAGACAATCGAGTGATCAGCTGACTCCCATAGAAAACTGATTGATTAGCTGACTCCTATAGACAACTGATTGATCAGCTGACTCCCATAGACAACTGATTGATCAGCTGACTCCTATAGACAACTGGTTGATCAGCTGACTCCCATAGACAACCGAATGATCAGCTGACTTCCATAGACAATCGATTGATCAGCTGACTCCCATAGACAACTGATTGATTAGCTGACTCCTATAGACAATCGATTGATCAGCTGACTCCCATAGACAACTGATTGATTAGCTGACTCCTATAGACAACTGATTGATCAGCTGACTCCCATAGACAACTGATTGATTAGCTGACTCCTATAGACAACTGATTGATCAGCTGACTCCTATAGACAATCGATTGATCAGCTGACTCCCATTGACAACTGATTGATTAGCTGACTCCTATAGACAATCGATTGATCAGCTGACTCCCATAGACAACTGATTGATTAGCTGACTCCTATAGACAACTGATTGATCAGCTGACTCCCATAGACAACTGATTGATTAGCTGACTCCTATAGACAACTGAGTGATCAGCTGACTCCCATAGACAACTGAGTGATCAGCTGACTCCCATAGACAACTGAGTGATCAGCTGACTCCCATAGACAACTGAGTGATCAGCTGACTTCTATAGATTACTCAATGCTCAGAGAACTCCCAAAGATTTCTGATTGCTGACTATGACTATTTTTGCCTATGGATGTAACAAATAGACACAAATTCTATCTATGACCACAGGCGGTATCTACGACAAGTACGTGAAGGGCAGTCAAAATTTATTCATCCGCCGGGCCACCAAAGTACTGGCCAACGCTGACCTGGGTTTTGTCAATCCGATCAGATTTCAGCGAGTAAGACTCGACTATGACGATGTATTCATCTATTTAATCTTCACCCTGCTAGATGGGCCACATCCGTACGGTGAGGACGGAATCCGCTGCATCTATTGCATACTTAATTACATTTTAGCTGGTGATTCTACTGTCAGGGGAGTATAAGAGGATAATCTGAAACAGACTTAAGGCCAACATTGATATTTGCATTTGCGCGACAAGAACCTGTACGAGCTGCTGTGCTCTTTGGATAAAAATTCATTCGTGAATTAATAATTGTGCGATTCAGCTTGGCTTTAAATACTGAGATCTCCTTTCATCATTTTTGAATAGGGTTCTTTAAGTAATGCTCAAGATTTCGGTTCATGGACTTATCAAAATCGAGATCTGGATTGGAAACGGAGCTCTAAGGCACTAGGGGGCTTTGGCACCAGGGGCTTTAGCACCAGGGGCTTTAGCACCAGTGGCTTTAGCACCAGGGGCTTTAGCACCAGTGGCTTTAGCACCAGTGGCTTTAGCACCAGGGGCTTTAGCACCAGGGCTTTAGCACCAGGGGCTTTAGCACCAGGGGCTTTAGCACCAGGGGCTTTAGCACCAGGGGCTTTAGCACCAGGGGCTTTAGCACCAGGGGCTTTAGCACCAGGGGCTTTAGCACCAGTGGCTTTAGCACCAGGGGCTTTAGCACCAGGGGCTTTAGCACCAGGGGCTTTAGCACCAGGGGCTTTAGCACCAGGGGCTTTAGCACCAGGGGCTTTAGCACCAGGGGCTTTAGCACCAGGGGCTTTAGCACCAGGGGCTTTAGCACCAGGGGCTTTAGCACCAGGGGCTTTAGCACCAGGGGCTTTAGCACCAGGGGCTTTAGCACCAGTGGCTTTAGCACCAGGGGCTTTAGCACCAGGGGCTTTAGCACCAGGGGCTTTAGCACCAGGGGCTTTAGCACCAGGGGCTTTAGCACCAGGGGCTTTAGCACCAGGGGCTTTAGCACCAGGGGCTTTAGCACCAGGGGCTTTAGCACCAGGGGCTTTAGCACCAGGGGCTTTAGCACCAGGGGCTTTAGCACCAGGGGCTTTAGCACCAGGGGCTTTAGCACCAGGGGCTTTAGCACCAGGGGCTTTAGCACCAGGGGCTTTAGCACCAGGGGCTTTAGCACCAGGGGCTTTAGCACCAGGGGCTTTAGCACCAGGGGCTTTAGCACCAGGGGCTTTAGCACCAGGGGCTTTAGCACCAGGGGCTTTAGCACCAGGGGCTTTAGCACCAGGGGCTTTAGCACCAGGGGCTTTAGCACCAGGGGCTTTAGCACCAGGGGCTTTAGCACCAGGGGCTTTAGAACCAGGGGCTTTAGCACCAGGGGCTTTAGCACCAGGGGCTTTAGCACCAGGGGCTTTAGCACGTCTTACCTGTTTGATTATAATTTCAAATAATTTAATAACTTATTTAAAAAACGGCATTGCAGCCCAGTTCAACCGACTCACTGGACCAAACCGGTACATTGAAAGCGCCGAGCAGACTGCCAATGTAGCCAGCGAGCTGGACTGTCTTCGCCGCTGCAACAGCTTTTTGATGCCGCCCTGCAACAGTGTGGCCTTCTGCCCCGGCTCGAAATCCGGCTCGAACTGCCTGTTGAGCTCGTCTTTCAAAAAGGACACGGAGAACCCGGATAAGACTCATCAGTGTTCCGTGCTCATTCGTGAGTAGAAGCTGTTTGAGTAGCGGAAATCTTATCGCTATTTATTGCTTTTGTTCGTTTTTTGCTATTTTAAAGTGACCAAGGATATTTGCATAACCGAGGAGAAGAACATTCCACCTTTTTACGGCTCGTAGACAGGCGAGTCACCTGCTGATAATAGAACAGCAATTATACCTGCATGATATAGGTCAGTCACGTGCTGATAATAGAACAGCAATTATACTTGTATGATATAGGCCAGTCACCTGCTGATAATAGAACAGCAATTATACCTGCATGATATAGGCCAGTCACCTGCTGATAATAGAACAGCAATTATACTTGTATGATATAGGCCAGTCACCTGCTGATAATAGAACAGCAATTATACCTGCATGATATAGGTCAGTCACGTGCTGATAATAGAACAGCAATTATACTTGTATGATATAGGCCAGTCACCTGCTGATAATAGAACAGCAATTATACCTGTATGATATAGGTCAGTCACGTGCTGATAATAGAACAGCAATTATACTTGTATGATATAGGTCAGTCACGTGCTGATAATAGAACAGCAATTATACTTGTATGATATAGGTCAGTCACCTGCTGATAATAGAACAGCAATTATACCTGCATGATATAGGTCAGTCACGTGCTGATAATAGAACAGCAATTATACTTGTATGATATAGGCCAGTCACCTGCTGATAATAGAACAGCAATTATACCTGTATGATATAGGTCAGTCACGTGCTGATAATAGAACAGCAATTATACCTGTATGATATAGGTCAGTCACCTGCTGATAATAGAACAGCAATTATACCTGTATGATAGGTGAGTCACGTGCTGATAAGAGCAGCGAGTCTTTTATGGAATGGTTCCGACTGATTAATTTGTAAGCAAAGGTAGAAAAAAAACTAATTCATTAATTAATTAGAGAAACTTCAAAGAAGATCACCGCCAATGTGATTTTCAGGCCCGGTATCAGTGATCCGTCCAGACGCCCTTGAGCTATCTTTGGAGACGGCATTCGACCTTCTAGTGACCTACGTTGACAGCAGCCTATTCCGGGTTCCAATGGAGAAAGTCGCACCGGAAACGGGAAACATCGACATTGTCAACATCACCGCTCTCGATATTGAACAATTCGAAGTTCGACCAAACGTAGACCTGGCTCTGACTGGCAGACACCTGTTCCAGTTCGAAGTGACCAAAAGTGCGGGAATGCCGCCAACCAGAGCCATGCTGGATGCCCTGTCTGTTGACGACTGCGCCGAAGCCTGCCTTGGCAACGCAGATTTCGAGTGCAAATCGTTCACCTACTGCTACAGCCTGGGCCAGTGCCTGCTCAATGACGCCTCGCCGAGGGAGCAGCCTGACAAGGTTGTGCAGAGAGGACTGTGCAACCTGTACGATAGTGAGTTACCAGTGCTAGCTGAGTCGTGAGACACCAAGACACTTAGACATCAAGGCACTAAGACATCAAGACATTCGGACATCAAGACACTCGGACATAAAGACATTCAGACATCAAGACACTCAGACATCAAGACATTCAGAGACAAAGACATTCAGACATCAAGACACTCAGACATCAAGACACTCAGACACCAAGACACTCAGAAATCAAGACACCCAGACACCAAGACACTCGGACATCAAGACATTCAGACATCAAGACACTCAGACATCAAGACACTCAGACATCAAGACACTCGGACATCAAGACACTCAGACATCAAGACACTCAGACATCAAGACACTCAGACATCAAGACACTCAGACATCAAGACACTCAGAGACAAAGACACTCAGACATCAAGACACTCAGACACTAATAAAGGTACACAGGTAGAGAGTTGCTCAACCACAAACTCCCTTCCCCAGAGACGGAGCTCGGTCTGTTCACCAAAGAGCCGGGCCTCTCCCGCCTGATCGACGTGCACAAAGACCTGCAGCTGGTGGACACAGAACGGGAGTGCGCAGCCGCCTGTGTCGGCTCGAGTCCCTCAAAGCCGTGTCGCAGTTTCGACATCTGCGATTTCGGCGAAGGCCTGAAGAAATTCTGCTATTTGAGCGCCAGCCACAAATCAGACGATTCGGTGAAATCAGAGCCCAACCTGAACTGTACTCACTATTCGAGGTCATTCACCACGGATTTCAAGCAGCAGTTCAAGGTGTCTCAACCGGACCTGTCAGCTTACACGGCCACATTCTCCGACCTCAACCTGGATTATTGTTCTCGTCGATGCGTTGAAGACTATGGCGAAAAATGCAATGGATTTTATTACTGCGAGCCGTACAATGGGAACGAAGTGAGGTCTACTTGTAGCATTCGAGTGCCCGGGGTGGCCTTGGTAACTAAACCTAGCGGCTCAAGCGGAGTGCCGTCCTGCGCCTACTACAGTCGTGAGTTCTCAATGCAGACATCTAAACCCTCACCGGTTCTCAATTCAGACATCTAAACCCTCACCGGTTCTCAATTCAGACATCTAAACCCTCACCGGTTCTCAGTTCAGACATCTAAACCCTCACCGGTTCTCAATTCAGACATCTAAACCCTCACCAGTTCTCAGTTCAGGCATCTAAACCCTCACCGGTTCTCAGTTCAGACATCTAAACCCTCACCGGTTCTCAATTCAGACATCTAAACCCTCACCGGTTCTCAATTCAGGCATCTAAACCCTCACCGATTCTCGGATAAGACATCTAAACCCTCACCGGCTCTTAATTCAGGCATCTAAACCCTCACCGGCTCTCAATTCAGACATCTAAACCCTAGCAAAGTAACTGAGGAATATCTCAACTGTACAAGGGTAGTTGATTTAATGAAATTGCAAAATTGCAGCACGCAGTAAACCCCGGCGACCTTTATGGATATTAGCAGCGGCTCAAAAGTTAGAAAGGAGCAATGAGATTATTGTCCATGTTACGGGCTACTTATCACCTGATCCTGTGCGGTGCTACTCATAATTATACTAATTCCCTTAGCAATATCACATCTCTTCTCATACTGGACACATTATTTCGGTACAATCGCAGGTCACTAATATTAATTTGTTAATTGAATATTGAGACACCCTTGGACAGCGTAGAGAGTGTACACTGCATGAGACAGACATTTTTGGCCATTATTCATTATTCAACAGTTCTTCCCCAATGTACATTTACCCTATGTACAAACAAATTTCATCACGTGACCGCTTTCCCGCGTTTTATCATCTATATCAACCCACACATCGTTACATGGTTTTCCAATCCAGTTGCCCAATACTCAAATCAAGTTCAAGCATAGCTCCATATCAAGTGCATAAAGTTCAGTTTATCTTACCATAAATGGTGAATCGTGAATCAGCCTTTGAACTGAGTTATTTGCACTTGAGTCTACTATTTTGCTGCTTGAACTAAAAAGCTTGTATTTGAATTAGACTGAAAAAGGAATGCAATAATGAAACCTTTTGCTGGGCAAAGTACATGTAACTACAATATTACAATGGTATGCGTGCTGCCTGATGTACACCCTGTGTGAGCGTGTGCCTGATGTACATCATTTTTGAGCTATATAAAACACTATAAATAGTTTCTTACCGAATTTAAATTTTTATTTAAAGACTCCAAACTTATTCCTGAGTAACGGTAAGGCGAGCTGGTGAGCAGAGTCACACGAGTCACGCATGTCATCACTGCATGCAGAGATATTCGTGATACTTGAATTGTAAATAAATCTTTCTTTTCGACAGCCAGAAATCCACTTTGTTAAGATCACATAGCTGAGAGAAGATTTTGCGGTTTTACTTTCATCATAGTCGATATTTTATTACCAACAATCATGAAAGCTGTTTCGAAAAAGAATTAAAATTAACTCGAAAATTCAATTTTCAAGAATAATAATTACTCTGATATTTTTCTGCCTTTACATGGTGCATGTGTCAAAAATCACCGGTATTTACTGGTTCGTCACCGGTATTTACTGGTTCTTCACCATTCTTTATCGATTCCTTATCGATCTTTTCTGGTTCCTCACCGGTCTTCACCGGTTCCTCATGGGTCTTTACCGGTTCCTCACCGGTCTTTACCGGTTACTCCCCGGTCTTTACCGGTTCCCCACCGGTCTTTACTTTAATTCTAGGTGAATACGACACCGATGGCTCAATCTGGATTGAACGAAACGACAGCGTCAACCCGGGCGACACCATCGGCCTGTCAGCGGTGGCCACCGTGCTGGCAGTGTTGGGAATTCTACTGGTCAGCATCCTGGTTGGCATGGGCTTCATCGGAATCTACCTGTACTGCAAAAACCGCCCACTGCAGATGGAGGAGCCAGAAGTACAGTTCAGCCGTTGACAATCTGCGTCTGTTAATAAATACTGGAGGGACCTTTGAAAGTGATTTTAATTGTGTTTCTTTTCATAGAAACATTTTTCATTTTGACATAGAAATTATGAATGAATTCATCATTTCCTATAACCGTGTTACTAAAATAGATTCATTGCGAATGATTTCAATTGACGTTGATTTTTTTGTTACGTAAATTTACAATACTTGCGTATACTTGCGTAATGTGTATTGAGTCCTGCACGCTTTCATCCATTCATTTATTATCATCATTCATATTTTTAAAGGCCAATAGATTTTCTTAAAGTGTTTTAATTGTTCTGCGACAAGAATAAAACAAATTTAACAAATTTATTTATCTCTGCAAAATATTATAAACAAAGAAAGAAGTTTACGTTTTAAAAGTTAATGTTGACGTAAAACATCGTATTAAAACAAATTTCTTAATACGAGAAAAGATTTTCAATTTTGAAAGAAATTTTAGAAACGTTTGTGAAATAAAATAATTCTACTTTGATCAGTTCTGTAAAATTTCAGACTGAATGAAAGCAATATTGTTATGAAGTTTTAAATAGTTTTTTCCAACCCCAACAATGTAATTGCATGTAATAATATAATTACTTACAACAAAAGACCTACAGGTCAGTTTTAGATGCAGTCGGTGCTTGCGATTATTTATTCATAATTGAATATCTAAATAGTCCTGTGTGCCTATGCAGTACACCCGCCAAGCAGTCAGAATCTGCCGAGTTTATGCTCGAGAAAAGGCAGTAGTACCTGCTAATACACCAGAATTATGATAAAGTTTAAACAGAACTTCTGGGCATGGAAAACTTTAGTTCGCCTTTGAGGACAATAAAGAAATTAAAACATTATTTGATAGTGAAACCATTCTAGCTAATTCGCGATCCAACTACTAATCTGATAACTGCCGCTATCCTATCTGATAACTGCCGTTAGCCAAACCATTTGCTCTCCGCTGATTCGAGCCCTCCTGCTCATCAGCTTGCCGGACGCTTTCAGGTTCCTCATCGTCCAAGTCCAAGTCCATGCCGCTGTTGACGCCATTCATTGCCAAGCCGCCTGGGATTCCGCCAGCGGGCCGGCAGCCTCGTCGCTGATTCTCAATAAATCTCTCCCTAGAAGTCAGAATCGAGTTGAACGCGAACAGCCTCAGGCAGAGTTCGATCATCTCGCAGAGTGTGAGCACGCTCATGCCAAGATAGAGTCCCAGTATGCCGCCGATGTCGGACATGAGATCGTACACTTGATAGCCCCAGTTCTCCTCGGTGAGCAGACCCAGGCCGAGGCTGTCACCGACTCGAATTCGTAACGCCAGGAAATTCTGCGCCACTGTGGTGTCCTGGCTCTCGTCTAGCCGGTTGAACGCTTGATGCAGATGCCAGTTGGTCGCTCGGACGAAGTCCGTGTTGATCGTTTGCGCCGATCGTGACGTTCCATTGAGAAAGAACACGTTGGATTGAAGCCATCGTTCGAGCAGCGGCTGGAGAAACTCGCCGGTTGACACTGGCCAAGCGTTCGACATGAAGCCTACTGAGTAGGTCCTAGTGAGACAGTTCTCTAAGCAGCTCTGCATTCTGGTGTCGTTGGTCACCAGGATGCGAGCCATTCTCAAGCATGTCTCATTGTCCAACAGGCTCTCAATAATGGTTGGCAGCCGGTAAGTCCCATTGCTGCTCTGGTTGGTGCTGTTGAACACTTCGCTCACTAGATCGATGATGTAGCCTGGGTCCGGACTGGACGAGTTCAGGTACAAGTTCGACAGGTTGCCCCTGCGATGCTGTTCGATAACTTCTGATCCAATCGGTTTGTTTGGATCCACGAATCCGCAGTTTTCCACCAGGTATTCCTGAGCAGCCCGAACTCGACAGTCGGTTGGCAATTTCTTGAACTGTTCCAGCGTTGCTTTGCCATCCTTCACCACCATGTAGCTTGTGGTGTCCGACGGTCCGGAGGCTCCCGTGTCCAGACACTGCATCTTCCTAGTGTTCATGGCCGTGTACTTTTGATAACGAACGTCTACTATGGTTTCCTGATTGTTTGAGGCTTCTATTAGAAGACCATTGGTTGGATAGGTGCCTGGGAGGTGAATGAGCACGGCTGCTCCACCGTTCGTCTGCATGTTGAACTCGTCGCCTACAAAAATTGAAATAATTAAACTTTGTTTCAAGGATTCGACTGGTGTCTAATTAACGTGCTCAGCGGTAAACGTATCCGACTCTCGCGCCGTACGACCCCTGGTTCGATTCCGTGCCCGATTGTCGTGCGATTTACAGGCATGAAGGCCATCCCCAAGGCACAGAGAGCGTACATGCCCTGACAATTAGAAAGTCAGGTCCGTTTCACACCCCCTGTGTGAGCGTGTGTATGAGTGCGTGCCTGAGTACAGTATCCGCACGCTTGAGTGTGCTCAATCCTCAGAATTAGTTTTGAGATGTCGCCGAAGGCGTTGCGCAAGTGTGCCCGCAGCCGTCCTGCAGGAATTATTTTTACTTAAACGCGATCGATTCGAACGCCTTACCGCTGAGCTACCCAAAAACCTTCAAACCGTACCTGGCACGTTGGCTAAAGCCGCCGTGATGTCTGGATGCCGGTTCACCGAGTCAGTGAACAGCACCATTCGCAATTCGTTCAGATCGTTCACCAAAGTGCCCCGTCGTTGTCGGAACTGATCCAGGCTAAACGTCAGGCAGGATGGATAGGCGGTCAGCGTCATCGCGGAGAAGTCATTGTGGTCGCAGGCCAGAGAACCGAACGAGCACCAGAGCAGCATCTCTTTGGGATCGAGGGCGAACTGGGAGACTCTCTCCAAGCCGTAGGTGTCTCGGATGACCAAATCTGTGGGTTTAATGTCTGTCACAATGAGCTTTTTTCGTCGACAGCGAGCGTAAAAAATCGTGAGTTTTAGCTTTGTCGAGTAACTTTGTCTTCATCTTTTTTGTCGCTAGAGGGTGGTGTAGCCTAGTGATTAGAGCGCCGGACTCACGACTTGAGTCATGAGTCGGGGGTTCGATTCCGGATCCCACTGGAATTAAATGGCTGCCAGCATTAGCTGGGGTGATTGAAGGCGTGTGTGGCGACCCCCCCCCCCAGTCTTCGGACTGAACAGCCGTACGCAGCCTTCAGATGCGCCGCGCAATAGCTGCGGCTGAGCTGTCGGCTGCACATCTGCCGTTATGGCAGGTATAATCAATTAGTATATTATTATACCTTTTTACGTTCTATTTGATAAAAACTGCAACCAATTTGGCCACGGCTCAGCCTGACGCAGCCGCAGCAATTTTCCATAGACAGCCACCGCTAGCGGCAACCAATTTGGTAAAAACTGCGAGCTATTTTGCCAGCTTGAAGATAGCAGCTCAATAGCATAACAATAACGATAAAGAATGTTAACAATACATGCACGAAGTCAGAACATTATGTCCTCAGCATTCAAGCACCGATTGAAGTACGTCTGGGAATGGTTGATCCAGCGCAGGCACTTGAGAGGCGTGATGCAGTTCAGTGCTTGCTGCACTTCTCTCTTCAGAATGCGCATCCTGTGCTGATGCAGTGTCGCACCTGCTGCAGCAGCCAGTCCAGTATCTGCCAACTCTACCAGTTCGTTCATACGTGGTCACGATGTTCCTCACTGTCGGTTTCTTCATCCCCATCATTCTGCCAAGCTCTCTCCAGTCGTCGCCACTCCTGTACGCTCTCACGATTCGCTCTCGATCCAGCTGACTTATCTTTTGGTACGGCCCACGATTCGCCATCAGAGCAGCTGCTATCTTCAAGCTGGCAAAATAGCTCGCAGTTTTTACCAAATTGGTTGCCGCTAGCGGTGGCTGTCTGTGGGAAATTCTATGTCTATGGTCAGGCTGAGCCGTGGCCAAATTGGTTGCAGTTTTTATCAAATAGAACGTAAAAAGGTATTTTATTGTCATGGACAACTAAAGTAAAAAGGACACTGCACGATGTTAAATCGTGGGAGTTTTAACTTTTTCGAGTAAATTAAGTTCGTCTTAGACTATAGACTATAGTATAGCATTTTGCAAGCTAGTAGAGACTACGAGCAAGCAATTTAATCCGAGATAGCAAAAACACATGCATTTTGAGCCTCACTGCTAGTTGTCTATGGTAAAAAGTGTGTCAAACCGGCAGGCAATTTAATCCTTGGAGCACCCATTTAAGCACTGAAATCCATAAACAGCGCTGTCTATGCCGTTCCACTCTCAGTTTTGTCAATATGTCAGACGAAAGTGACCAAGCCAGCACCATTTTTGAAGACAGTGAAACATCTCGCAGTCGGAGCGCCCCTGTGCAATATGCTAAGATTAGCGACAAAAAGCATAGATTGATAATCGACGCTATCGACAGAGGCGATAACAACAGAAGCATTGCCAACTTAGCACGCAGGCAAGAATTCGCACAGGCTGCATCGCTGGAGATGTGATTATGTAACTTACTGAAGTTTAAACGTACATGTAAAAACTTTTCTGTCGTGTGTTTCTTTATATGCAGGTTTCGTTAAGCGAACTTTTTGCTGAACCTTGTTCTACGTCGTAACTTTTTCATATGGAGCTTCCTGGTTGGTTTGGTTGGAGGCTTGCATGAAATAAATGGAAAGGCCGAGCAAGATAGTGCTTAAATGAGTGCATCAAGGATTAAATTGCCTGCCGGTTTGACACACTTTTTACCATAGACAACTAGCAGTGAGGCTCAAAATGCATGTGTTTTTGCTATCTCGGATTAAATTGCTTGCTCGTAGTCTCTACTGGCTTGCAAAATGCTATAGTAGACTATAACAAATATATATTCTGGTTTAGTGCACCTCCACTTTAAGCTAATATTGTTAAAACTCAGGGCATTGCTAATTAATTACTATCGGAACCCAAAGACTCAGGTGAGAGGGAGTACCTAATTGAAGGAAGTGCTCCGGGGCATCACCCTTTGAACTCAAGCTTTTGTCTCTATATGGCAGAAGAGCAGCGAAGTCAGCGCAACTCACTTGGCAGATTGTACAGACCGTCATCTTCAACCCTGAGCAGGCTCGTATCCGACTCGTAGTTGCCGAATTTCTCTAACAGATACTGCCGGACGCTCTTATTTAGAATGTCTCTGACTTGTTGAATATCGTCGTACAATGGCTTAAATTTTTTATTCAAAGTGTATCTGAACACTGGCTTCGATGTTGTCGAATTTTGGGTCTTGTTTACCAGATGCTGGTCGAATATCTTGCTGATGGCGAACATCATCAGGTTGCACACGGTAATGTCCGGATAGAGAAACCTGCTGCCTTTGGGATCAATTTTTGTAGTAATTGGTTCGTCGAAGTATTTCACGACTAGAGTGACCAGGTGAACGCTGAAGCCCACGAAGGCGCACCCGATGAGTATCAGCCAGCCGATCTGGAAGGCTCTGACTGGATGGTTCAGCTTGTGAAAACCATGAGCAGTTGTGCTGGCTGCAAAGAACCTCAGTGTGTCTACTCGCTTCTGTGGTTGCTGCTGCTGCTGCTGCTGCTGCTGCTGTTGCTGCTGCTGCTGCTGCTGCTGCTGCTGCTGCTGCTGCTGCTGCTGCTGCTGCTGAGGCTGCTGCTGCTGAGGCTGAGGCTGCTGCTGCTGAGGCTGCTGCTGCTGAGGCTGAGGCTGCTGCTGCTGAGGCTGCTGCTGCTGAGGCTGAGGCTGCTGCTGCTGAGGCTGCTGCTGCTGAGGCTGAGGCTGCTGCTGCTGAGGCTGCTGCTGCTGAGGCTGAGGCTGCTGCTGCTGAGGCTGCTGCTGCTGAGGCTGCAGGACGTGCCTAGACTGAGACGGAATGCCAACTATTGCTGCTGTTGCTGCTGCAGCAGCGGATACGGAATGGGGTGGCGCCTGTCTCATAATATTTTATCAGATCGAAAAATTCTTGCCTTTATCAAACTGACTCTGAACTTGATAACTTTCTCTGCATCTCTGCATCCGAACCAGTTCTGAGACGCTCTAAGAAATTTCAAGAGTCGTCCATCTACAAGAGGAAGCCTTTCAACCAATCAGATCAGTCTCTCTTCAGTGTTGACGTCAAGGTGTTATATTACTGTAGTTTTCCATCAAGCATTCCAAGTCTGTTCCGCATCTTTAGGTTGACTGGGAGTTGCTTCTTTCGAGGACAAAGTAAAGTTAAATTCAATTATGAATATTAGCTCTGTTCGGCTGTCTAATCAGTGTAAAAGTTGCGACTTGTCTGGTTAAAAAAATTGGGTTTTTCCCATCCCCGAGCGAGAGCTGTGCTGGATTCACATTTCACTGTGCATTTGACAGAGCTGTGCATGTCAACACATTTCAAGAAATTTGGTTTATGCAACAGTCTCAACTTCAACTAACTAACTAACTAAATAACTAACTAACTAACTAACTAAATAACTAACTAAATAACTAAATAACTAACTGACTAACTAACTAACTAACTAAATAACTAACTAACTAACTAATTAACTAACTAACTAACTAACTAACTAACTAACTAACTAATTAACTAACTAACTAACTAACTAACTAACTAACTAACTAACTAAATAACTAACTAAATAACTAAATAACTAACTGACTAACTAACTAACTAACTAACTAACTAATTAACTAACTAACTAACTAACTAACTAACTAACTAACTAACTAACTAATTAACTAACTAACTAACTAACTAACTAACTAACTAACTAACTAAATAACTAACTAAATAACTAAATAACTAACTGACTAACTAACTAACTAACTAACTAACTAATTAACTAACTAACTAACTAACTAACTAACTAACTAACTAACTAATTAACTAACTAACTAACTAACTAACTAACTAAATAACTAAATAACTAACTAACTAACTAACTAACTGACTGACTAACTAACTAACTAAATAACTGACTAAATAACTAACTAACTAACTAAGTAACTAACTAAGTAACTAACTAACTAACTAACTTACTTACTTACTTACTTACTAACTAAGTAACTAAGTAACTAACTAACTAACTAACTTACTTACTTACTTACTTACTAACTAAGTAACTAAGTAACTAACTAACTAACTAACTAACTAACTAAATAACTAACTAACAAATTAACTGCCCAACTAACTAACTAGCTAACTAACTAACTTGACTAACTAACAACCTTTATTTCATTAGTTTGAAGGTAATCAAAACTTTGCAACCTTTTTCTCCTTACTACTGTTCTTCAGTAGTTTATTAAGGAAGGTACTTTAATTCTTAGAAAATAATCACCCTTCTGTCATTGCGTAGGAATATTCTGTATTTTAACGATCTGTCAGCTAATCAGATAGGACGAAAAAAAGCAAATTGAATGATTTTTTACCAGTAAATTTCTAAAAATATACGTTAATTAAAAATACAAAAGCAAAGTAAATTTGCTGTCAGCTCTCTTTTAATTGATGCGAACTCAATACTGCTCTTCATTATTTCTTTTAAAACCGTCATTCAATTCTATTTTCCTAAAAAATTGAGTTAAAATTTAAACGGACTTAGGCCTTTGATCTTGCGGGCTCACAGCCAAAACAACATTTTATAAGGCGTCAATATAATTCGGGAAAATTTTTAAACTGGACAGATAATTTTTGAAATGTTTTAAGGTACTTTAATTAGGTCTTTAATAGGGGCTTGGGATATGTAGAGAGTGCCTTTGCGATTTTTAGGGAAACTTATGGATCTGTAGACTGACTTTGGAATCCTAAGGGGACTTTGAAATCGTAAGGGGGACTTTGGGATCTGTAGGCGAAGTTTGAATCTTCTAAAGGGGACTTTGGGATTCTCAGGGACTCTATGATCACTAGAAAGGAGAGCTGCATTCCACTTTGGGATGTTTAGAGGAACTTTGGGATCTCCAATTTATATAATACTTCTGTATGTACATGAAATGAAAGAATAATTTTCAAGTTTCTAAACTCATTCAGGGTAAGCATCAGTTAACGTGGACGTCTGCAGCGAAGCAGGCGGCCGAACGCCCTTCGAAAATCCGCATTGAAAATGGTGTAGATAACCGGGTTCAGGGCCGAGTTCAAATAGCCAAGCCACACAAACAGGTCGAACACCGCTTTGGGAGCCGGCAGGTCCCAGACTCCGCCCAGGTAGACTACAAAAAATGGCAGCCAACAGAGCATGAAAATTCCCATAATGATGCCGAGAGTTCTCAAAGCTCGGCGCTCATGGCTCAGGGATATTCTCTGCCGGTGTTGAGATTGCTCAACCAGCATCCGTGACATGGCCGCCTCGGTTGGACGCCTTCCCGCTGCTTCGCCGTCGCCTCTGGCGTCCACGAAACCTTGGTCGTCGTCAGCCTCGTTGTCCAGATCGTTTTGCTTGTTTTCGTCTTCTTGAAGCTGCTGCTGCTGAGTCGGCTGCGGGCGCGCATGATGTTGATTAGCTTCGCTGCTGTCGTCCTAGAAAATGAAATTTATGCGTTTGCCGCGGTTTTATTTTGTTTAATTGCGTGCTATTTACTGACGTGTTTTTGTTGCTTCAATGCGTGTCATTTATCGCGTTTAATACTGCTGAAGTACTCGTACATTTCGTTTGTCGTTTCTTGTTTAAATGCGTGCTATTTATCGCGTTATTTTTGCGTTTCTTTGAAAATGCATGGTCATATCGTGTTTTTTGTTATTTTAGCGCGTGAAGTTCATCGTGTTTATTTGTAGTTGCTATTTATCCCGTTTCTTTTTGTTTAAAAGCTTTCTATTTATAGTGTTTGTTGTTGTTTTAATGCGTATACTTGATCATATCTGTTGCTATTAAAATGTCACTTTTATGTATGCTGTTTAAATTTAGTAACAGTTCCATCCGTGTGTTCCATTCTTGCGTCTTGTTATTTGTTTAAATGTGTGTCCTTTCGTGTTTTTAAAAATGCATTTGTCATTTTTTGTTTTTTTGTTTTTTAATATTGTCACATTTGAAAACAACTAAAGGATAGGGGAGGGTAAAGTGCAATGGGAGATAGGGGAGGGTAAAGTGCAATGGGAGATAGGGGAGGGTAAAGTGCAATGAGAGATAGGGGAGGGTAAAGTGCAATGGGAGATGGGGGAGAGTAAAGTGCAATGGGAGATAGGGGAGAGTAAAGTGCAATGGGAGATAGGGGAGGGTAAAGTGCAATGGGAGATAGGGGAGAGTAAAGTGCAATGGGAGATGGGGGAGGGTAAAGTGCAATGGGAGATAGGGGAGAGTAAAGTGCAATGGGAGATAGGGGAGAGTAAAGTGCAATGGGAGATAGGGGAGAGTAAAGTGCAATGGGAGATGGGGGAGGGTAAAGTGCAATGAGAGATAGGGGAGAGTAAAGTTAGGGGAGAGTAAAGTGCAATGGGAGATAGGGGAGAGTAAAGTGCAATGGGAGATGGGGGAGGGTAAAGTGCAATGAGAGATAGGGGAGAGTAAAGTTAGGGGAGGGTAAAGTGCAATGGGAGATAGGGGAGGGTAGAGGCTAAGGAAGATAGGGGAGGGTAAAGGGCAAAGGCGGCAGGAGAGGGTAAAGGGTAAGGGAGACAGGGGAGCGTATTATGCACGGTTGCATGCAATTGTGTTCTAAACTTTCGCCGGGACAAATCAAAAGTACAATTGGTAACTTCGTTCCTTCAAGATAATATACCAACAGAAACCTAATAATCAGGTTTTCTTGTATAGTAATTAGCAAATTGCAGAAATGCAGAATCGAAGATCCTTAAAGTTTAGAGCTAATCCGAAGATCGCATAGTCATTAGCTAACTGTCTAGCGCTGGGAATCGAGCTCGCGAACTCTGATTTGGGTCAATAATTGGGTTTGCCGGCAACGGTCTTTTGGGGGATTTTTATTCCTGACCTTTTCTTCAAGTTCTTTGGCTCTTTTGATTTCGGGGCTTTCTCCTTCGCTGTGCGTTATGCCTCTCTCTACCCTCTGGTCTGTTCTACTCTCACTTCTACTCTCTAGTTAGTGTGTTCTACTCTCACTTCTACTCTCTAGTTAGTGTGTTCTACTCTCACTTCTACTCTATAGTAAGTGTGTTCTACTCTCACTTCTACTCTCTAGTTAGTGTGTTCTACTCTCACTTCTACTCTTTAGTTAGTGTGTTCTACTCTCACTTCTACTCTCTAGTTAGTGTGTTCTACTCTCACTTCTACTCTCTAGTTAGTGTGTTCTACTCTCACTTCTACTCTCTAGTAAGTGTGTTCTACTCTCACTTCTACTCTCTAGTAAGTGTGTTCTACTCTCACTTCTACTCTCTAGTTAGTGTGTTCTACTCTCACTTCTACTCTCTAGTAAGTGTGTTCTACTCTCACTTCTACTCTCTAGTAAGTGTGTTCTACTCTCACTTCTACTCTCTAGTAAGTGTGTTCTACTCTCACTTCTACTCTCTAGTTAGTGTGTTCTACTCTCACTTCTACTCTCTAGTAAGTGTGTTCTACTCTCACTTCTACTCTCTAGTTAGTGTGTTCTACTCTCACTTCTACTCTCTAGTTAGTGTGTTCTACTCTAAATAAAATCAGCACTCATAAGAAGTAGTTGTCAAGCGAGTAAGCTTATAGTCGGGTGCCGAGTGCAACCTCAGACAGCATAATAACATTTATTAGTTTTGTCTAATTAGGGGCCGTGCATCAAAACTTCTGTAGACAGCATAATAAAATTTATAGCATTGATGACTGCCTACCGCATTGATTGGTAGATTAACCAGTTCCCGAAGCTCTGATAAAACTCTGCTCACTTTTTTGTATTGCGTACTTTCTCGTGCTTACGCTCCCATACCCTCTCCTGCCGCCTTTGCCCTTTACCCTCCCCTATCTCCCCTACCCTTTTTTACACTCCTCTGTCTCCCTTGTCTTTTACCCTCCCCTGTCTGCCTCACCCTTTACCCTCCCCTGTCTCTCTCGCCCTTTACCCTCCCCTGTCTCCCTTGTCTTTTACCCTCACCTGTCTCTCTCGCCCTTTACCCCCAGCTCCCTTGCCCTTTACCCTCCCCTAATTTTTAGTCTTACCCTCACCCTTTACCCTCCCCTGTCTCTCTTACACTTTACCCTCCCCTATCTCCCATTGCACTTTACCCTCCCCTATCTCCCATTGCACTTTACCCTCCCCTATCTCCCATTGCACTTTACCCTCCCCTGTCTCCCATTGCACTTTACCCTCCCCTATCTCCCATTGCACTTTACCCTCCCCTATCTCCCATTGCACTTTACCCTCCCCTGTCTCCCATTGCACTTTACCCTCCCCTATCTCCCATTGCACTTAAATGATTGACAGGTACAGGTATAACATCTGATAGTTTCCTGTTTCAGTTAGTGAAGACTTGGCTCTGATATTGTATTATTTCCAGACTAAAGCCATCAGATACATCGACAGGAAGGCAGCTATGCTAATCTTAATCTTCGTCTGTTTTTGCTTGGTTTTTTGTTTAGGTTTCTGTTGCTGAGAAACCGATTAATTTAGTCAATTGCGTGCCAGCTTTTGCGGCTTCTATAAATTCTAGGATTTAATATAAACTCGCAGGGTGAGATTTTTCAGTGTTGAGATTTCCAGGATGAAATTCTTTGGGTCAAAATCCGAGGTTGAGATTTTCAAAGTGAGATTCTCAGCGCAAGATTACCAGGGTGAGATTATCAAGGTAATAAGATTATCAGGTTGAGATGATCAAGGTGAGATTATAAATGTGAGATGATCAAGGTGAGATATCAAGGTGAGATTATCAGGGTAATAAGATCATCAGGTTGAGATTATCAAGGTGAGATTAGCAGGGTGAGATTAGCAGGGTGAGATTATCAAGGTGAGATAACGGCAAACGCGCGAGTTCTGAAGCAATTACATTGTAGATAATCGTTGAGGAATTCCTTAATCCAGAACATTTCTATGCAAAATCATAAAGCAATAAAAAATATCAATCGACGATATTTACTGGCTGAGAAATCAAAGCCTTAAAAATAAAACTTAGATTTTTGCTAATGAGATTGTTCAGAAACGAGTCAAAACTTTCACTGCTTTTTAGTCAGTGTCAGGGATTACCAAAAATAACACGTGGATTGGATTGCTCACTGTAAGATTTCCTGTAAAGATTTCAATTCAACCATGTCATTGAAACAAGAAGAGAATAGGGCAGCAAAGACAGTTCCAATGGAATTTCTTTCTTGCTCTTTCTAAATTATTTCTAACTCTAATTTCTAATTTTAACTTATACATACGAGTCTAGAGATTATAGATACACGAGTCGAAAGATTAAATCTATATAATACATTTTTAAAGTTTGATTAGATATGCGACTCTAATAAATTGATTAGACGATTTGAGATTAGATTCAGACGATTTGAGATTAGATTTAGACGATCTGAGATTAGATCAGCTGATTTGAGATTAGGTCAGGCGATCTGAGATTAGATCAGCTGATTTGAGATTAGATCAGCCGATTTGAGATTAGATCAGCCGATTTGAGATTAGATCAGACGATTTGAGATTAGATTCAGACGATTTGAGATTAGATCAGCTGATTTGAGATTAGATCAGCCGATTTGAGATTAGATCAGACGATTTGAGATTAGATTCAGACGATTTGAGATTAGATTCAGACGATTTGAGATTAGATCAGACGATTTGAGATTAGATTCAGATGATTTGAGATTAGATTCAGATGATTTGAGATTAGATCAGCTGATTTGAGATTAGATCAGACGATTTGAAATTAGATTCAGACGATTTGAGATTAGATTCGGACGATTTGAGATTATATCAGACGATTTGAGATTAGATCGATTTGAATTCAGAATGTATAATTTAATTTTCTTGCTCACCTGAGCAGCCTGATGAAGCTGGTTAATTCGATGCGCAGCAGACGCAGCCGCCCTCTTCTGCAGCCGGCGTCGCAGAGCAAAGAAGATGCTGATGTAGAGCGATATGATTATCACAGCCGGTATATAGAAACTCCCCATAGCGCTGAAGAACACATAGCCTTTCTGTTCTGGTAATTTGCATTTTCCCATTGAAATTTCCGTAATATTATTAATATTATCAATAGTATTAATAGTAGTATTAACCGTAGGATATTCTTTATTCGCCGAGTTCCAACTAAGTGTCGGACCAATGCTAATTAGTCCGCTCAAAAAGAAAATTGCAAAAATCATTAATAGCACTGTGGTTGTTGTTCTCTTGGTGGCGTAGGCAATGGGGTACTTGATAGCGCAATACCTGTCCACTGCTATGCCGGCTAGGTTTAGAATACTCGCCGTGCAAAAGAATATATCAGATGTAGTGAACGCGGCGCACAGCATCCAGGGTAGCAACCACTCTTCATCAGTGACGTACAGCTTCACTTGCAGAGGCAGTACCAGGATGCCAACAGCCATGTCTGCGCAGGCCAGACTAACGATCAGGAAATTCTGCGCTTGACGCAGAAGACGCGACGTGAGCACGGCCAGAATGACCAGGGCATTACCGCAAATGGTCATAGCAATGACTATGGTCATGAGACCGGCGGTTAGCCATTTCTCATAGTGGAAATTGTCGGGCATATTTGAAGAGCTATTTTGAGCAGACTGCAGACTGCAGGTAGACGTCATTGAATTTGGCCCTTTATTTACCATCCTGACAGCATTTCTTAATTATAGCGTTTGATGCCTTTTAGCCAATAGCAGCTCTTGCACGCGCCGCGAGAAATAAAGGGGCATCCTGACCGAGCCAAGGACAACTAAGTATATATTCGTGTCGCGTCTGGATTGGAAACTAAAAAGCTTTAATTATATAATGTCGTTTCTTATTTTTTGAAAATTTCTTTTACACAGTCAATAAGTACTTTCGTCGTCTGTAAACTCCTCGACTGTCACGTACTGCCCATGTTGGTATCATTTGATCAATATAGGACAAATTGACCTATCAATAATTGATGTTGATCAAGCATATGTCAATCAATAAATAATAATGATCAAGCGCAATTATCAATCAATCAATCACTAAAACTGATCAATCAAGATTGTCTCAATTCAACTTAATATATGATATTGGTAAATCATAATTTAGTCTAACAATGAAATTGATCAAGCACAATTATAAATTAATCATTTGAATTTAGCGAGCACAATTATCAATCGATCTATATACCGAAGAAGGCAGGGACAACGCGGAAAGAAGACCACCGCGGGATCTCGCTGATGTCCGGCACCGCGAAGCTCTTCAACCGGCTGCTGATCGATCGTCTGCAGTCGGTGCTGGACCCGTACCTGCGGTACGAGCAGAACGGATTCCGGCGGCAACGCGGTACAGTGACACAGATCCTCGCACTCCGCCGTGTCATCGAGGAGGCGCGCATTCACCAGTCTATGCTGATCATTGTCTTCGTTGACTTTCGAAAGGCGTTTGACTCGGTGTTGAGAGCCGCGCTTTACTTTGTCCTTCGAGTCTACCGGATACCCCAGCAGCTAATTGACGCTGTCATGGCGCTGTATTGCGATACTCGAGCTGCTGTGGTGACGGCGGACGGCCTGTCTGACCTGTTCGACACTTCATCAGGAGTTCTGCAGGGTGACACTCTTGCGCCGTTCCTCTTCGTGCTGCTCCTGGACTGGGTGCTTCGGACTGCACTCCCCTCGGCTAACGACGGCTTCCTGCTGCCCAGACGCATCGGTCGCCGCCACGGAGAAAAGCGCCTAAGCGTGCTTGGCTACGCCGACGACCTCGCCCTCCTGTCCTCGTCCGTTGAAGGTGCCCAGCGCCAGATCGACAGGTTGGTCGAGGTGGCATCGAGCGTCGGTCTGGTTGTCAACAACCAGACAACCAGACCTGAAGACCGAGGTGCTGACTGTGCCGGCCGACATCCCAGCGGACCTGACGTGCCGCGGCGCAGACGGGCAGACGACCAGACTCGCACGCTGCCAGCGGTTCACCTACCTCGGCGGTCTGGTGCCTCACGTGGGTGAAGACCTCCGGCGGCGCCTGGGCGGCCTTCCGTTCAATCCGGGCCGTCGTCCAGTCCGAAGCGCTGCCCGACCGCCAGAGGGCTCGGCTGTGGCAGGCGGTGGTCGAAACCGTCCTGCTATACAACGCCGAGACGTGGACGCTGACGGCTACGCTGGAGCGGCAGCTGAACTCGGCGCACCCAGGGCTGCTCCGTGCGACCTTTAGAGCTGACGAGAGCGTCGGGACCGAGGCCCTGTACGATTGGGCCAAGCTGCAGCGCCCGTCCATCATCCTGCGCCGGCGGTGACTTCAACTGGCGGGCCACGTGATCTGGGCCGAGGGCTACTGCCCCCAACCTGTTCAGGACGTCCTGCTGCTCACCTTGCAGGGCCCGCTGAGGCGGGGTCAGGCCCGAACCCGTCGATACGTGGACTGCCTGCTGTGCGACGCTGGGGCGCCCGATATTGCCAACGGAGCGGACTTCATTCGCTCCCAGGCTCTGCGGCGCACCATCTGACGCACCCTGCTCTGTGAGTTTGATTGCGGGGCCGCGTATTTTGTTGTTGTTGTTATATAGAATACAAGAGTTGATCTACTGTAACTGTCTCCACACGTAGCTTCTTTATTCCTACAATTTGAAGAAGTGTTTGCCTCCCTCATTCCCTAATTGCAACGGTTCACTTAATTCTTTCGCACGTTTGGCGTTTTTTGAGTGGCTCATTTAATACGACTCGGTAATTCTTGGCCTCCATTTATCTATCTATAGCTGCCCCACACAGATCCCCGCCTGAAGATCCTCTCCATTCTCGGATTTGGGCGGTCAATCGACCGAGGAGGAAGATAGGTAAATATACAGTAGTATTTCCAATTCAGAAATTACCCAAGTGAAACTGAGAAGAAAGTGAAGTTTTCTCAATCCCATTTCTTCTAGAGTTTTTTCCGGCTTCATGAGATACTGACGAATGGCTAAACTAAAGACCTTTCAGAGTGATTTCCTTGCGAGAACCCATATATTTTCACGGAACTCATAATTTTTCCAAGCAACTTCGCCGATTTAAGGTGCATTGGATTAGTTTTGGGCCCGCATAATTTGAATTGGCCGAAAAAGGTTAATAAAATCTTTGATAACAGTCATCCATTTTAAACAAAACTAAAGCGCGCTATATGAACTAAAACTTTCATAATTTACAAGAGATACGAAATTCAAACAAATAAATGATATTTTAATTTAAAATATTGTGTTATTTCGGTAATTAAAAATTCTACTACTTATTAGCAGCCGATTATTAACTTCATTTTTTAAACATTTTTAACTGAATGTGCAGTTGCTTGTCTCCACAGGAAATCTGTCCGATTAAATTGATAAATTTACTTGACCAGTATTCGGAAAATTAAAAAAGGCTATGACAAACAAAACACATCAGCATAGGAAACAATTAGTCTTGTACTAAAAAATAAATATTTATAATAGGGTTAGAAAGGTAAGAAAGTTAAGTTATTTACAAATCACTCTACTGACATCTTGTAAGTAGTATAATGCAAGATATAGCGCATCAGAAGTAGAATTAATATATGGTTGAAACAAAAACTATTACTAATTATAAACATATATAATAATGCTTCTATGCAAAATAATTTATAATTCAGTTCTAGAATGATTTCGATTAGTTAAAAATGGAGCCTGGTCTTGTTGACGATTGACGGCAACCCCCGTGGGCAAAAAATAAAAGGAAATTCACGAAAAACTATTCTGTGAAATTTGTAAGGTAAGGAGTGTAGCAATTGTAGGGGTTAGCAGGGACTACTCGATAAGTACATGTAGTAGCATTCAATTTCAATTGTCTTGAGAAGGGCGTCCAAATTGACAGTGCCTTCTGCAACCTGTGTAGATTTTTTACATTTTTATTTAGTTTGTAATTATAAATTACGAGAAACCGGTTTGAACTACACTGATATTCTACTCAAAGTAATATTGATCGAACTTATAACGTAAATAATATTACTTCTTAAAGGTTTCACAAAGCGCCAGTCATAATTTAGTGTCCCTCCTACTGATACATTAGCAGCCCCTCTAACACTTTCTAACACAGACTATAGCTACTTTTCTGGCATTTTCCATTAGCGCCACTCCTGACACAAAGTTAAAGCGCCACTCCTGACACAAAGTTAAAGCGCCACTCCTGACACAAAGTTAAAGCGCCACTCCTGACACAAAGTTAAAGCGCCACTCCTGACACAAATTCAAGCGCCACTCTTGATACAAATTTAAGCGCCAATCCTGACACCTGCACTATAGCGCCACTCCTGACAGAAGTTTAAGCTCCACACCTGACACAGATTTAAGCGCTACTCCTGACACCACGTTTTCGCCAGTAAAGAATTATAACCTTATTCTAACTGTTAAATATCCTCTGTCTACGGTTGCCAATACAGAATCATCATTGTTTCCACATCAAGGTGAAGCTTCCAGATCATCGTCCGGGGAGTGAACGGGGATTCCGTCCACCATCCCGACGCCGCCACCACCTGTGAGAGCCCCGCCGATGCTTGGCAGCTCGGGCAGTCGGCTTCTCAGCGAAGGTCCCGAGTTCGCGTGCTGCTGCAGTCTAATTCTGCTTTGATTTGGTCGCTGATTGCTTCTGCTTGTGCCTGCTGTGCCTGCTGCTGCTGCTGCTGCTGGCTTTTTCTGATTGAAAGAGTTTCGACTTTTACGTTGCGATTCTTGCGATGGGATTCTGGAACGATTCCCGACTGATGTGGCTTCCGTAGGCCTGCTGTTGCTATTGCTTTTAGTTGGCAATTGATTTTGCTGCTGTTGATGTAGCGGAGAGGCTGGACCGGCTGAACTGCAACCGGAACTCGCTAGAGCAGCCTGAATTATTGATTATAACTGCTCAGTGACACATTAGGTAATTCAGCTTTCGTCATACTCCCAGATTAGCTATTCACTTGATATTTACCCTCTATGATCAAACCGCCAATCTATGACTGATAAAAAACATACTTTTTGACGGGCGTAAAAGGCCACCCTATATGACCGAAAACAAAGCCAGCCTCTAGGACAGATCAAAAAACACACACTACATTCATATGATCAATAGAAAACCACCCTCTATGACAACGACCGATATTAAAAGGCATTCTCCATGAGCGACAGGAAAAAGCATTCTCTTTGACTGATCGAAAAAACACCCTCTATGACTAATAGTAAAAACAAACCCCTATGACCAATTTCCAGTGCCACCCTTTGTGACCCACAGTAGAAATCAGGTTCTATGACCGACAGTAGAAACCAGCCTCTATGACCGACAGTAGAAATCAGGTTCTATGACCGACAGTAGAAACCAGCCTCTATGACCGACAGTAGAAATCAGGTTCTGTGACCAACAGTAGAAACCAGCCTCTATGACCGACAGTAGAAATCAGCCTCCATGACCAATCGTAGAAAAAAACCTCTATGACCGTCAATAAGTACTCGTGCCACCCTCTATGACCGATAGAATAAATCACCCTCTATGAGCGACAAAAAGCCGCTCTCTACCGAGCTCACCAGCGGACTGGCGGGCTGAAAATTTATGACGTCATCGTCAACTGCTCCCGGCTCTCTGCTGGCATGCCGTGGCTTCTCGCCCACAACTGACGATGGCGATTGAACCGGCTGACCCGGCGGCACGTCAACGATCACGTGATCCATGGACTGGACAGGGGAGAGGGTTATGGCTGTGTGTACATTTTCTGTAGTTTCCACCGGTTGTACTTCAGTCTGTATATTTCTGTTTGTCTGTACTTTCACTCTGTAATACTGTCCGTCTGTCTGTAGTTCTGTCTGTAATTCTGTTTATCTGTAACTTAGTCTTGTCTGTAATTCTGTCTGTCTGTAATTCTGTCTGTCTGTAATTCTGTCTGTGTGTAATTCTGTCTGTCCGTAATTCTGTCTGTCTGTAATTCTGTCTGTCCGTAATTCTGTGTGTAATTCTGTCTGTACTTCTGTCTGCCTGTAATTCATTCTCTCCTGCATCTCATCCAACATCCAAACAGGTAATTACAGCAGCCGTGACAGCCACTCCCATCGCCTACAGACGGGATTCCGCTTTCGCGATCGATTTGAAAATCCTCGGACAGCGAAACCGGCCGCCTCTGCTGGACAGACGACGCCAGCTGACGTTGCCTTCTTTGGCGTCGATGTTCTCGACTGCCTGCGCTGTAGCCGACCGCTCGCCGCCGCCGCCCGCCGGCCGCCGCCGCCGCGCCCATCGCGCCGCCGAAGCCGCTGCAGCTGCTCGCACTTCCCTCCTCTCGACGTTTCCGACGATGGCTGTGCAGTTCTTCTTGAGTCTGCTGCTGCGATTGCCAGTAATTTTACTCGCTTCAGATTCCATCGATTAAACGATTCCCAATTCCCATAATTCCAGCTTCCCAAATCCATTCCAGCTTCCCAATTCCAATCCAAGCTTCCCAAATCCAATTCTCAGCTTCCCAAATCCAATTCCAGCTTCAAATCCCAATTCCAGCTTCCCAAATCCCAATTCCAGCTATCCCAAATCCCAATTCCAGCTTCCAAATCCCAATTCCAGCTTCCCAAATCCCAATTCCAGCTTCCCAAATCCCAATTCCAGCTCCCAAATCCAATTCCAG